>JASEVX010000003.1:81199558-81574558 GCA_031761405.1 Serripes groenlandicus
TCTACGCTCATAAACTTTCTGTAGAACTGACGGATTCTTACCAAATGTCATAAGAAAGGAGACATTGGATTTGTTTACAGTGTTCACGGTTGAAAACCTGGTTTCGTAGCTATGTCGCGTTTCTAGTTAACGAATACATCCGATAGATTCATTGTGGCTGGGTAACGTGTTATGTACGGGCCATGTACTACACAAACATTTTCAAATCAAAACAATTGGCAGTGTCACGTATAAACTGAGCCGTCACGGGAGATAACCAACAGTATGGTCTTTGCGTAATGTATCGACCCAGATCAGCCTGCGCAGTCCGCGCAGACTAATTCGGGCCGACACATACCGTCTAAGGGGGGAATAATTATAGAATAATGATTCATGAAACAGAAAGTCCACAGGAGGCGAAAAGTGTCTATCCGGGTAAGCCTGCGCGGCATGCTTAGGCAGATCCAAGTCGATACTTCACGCAGAGTCCGCAATGTTGGTTTTCTCGCGGGACGGCTCAAATTTATTTTAATCAGACACAAAGATAACTACGCGAATTTTATGACGTTGTTATTGTATCGACAAGAATAGTGATAAACTAGGCTTGGTGACTGACCGAACAGTCAAAATGGTGTGTTCCCGGAACGCCTACTCGACTTAAAGTGTATTAGGGAATTAGGGGGCCTTGTAAAGGGTAAATTAAATTATATATTTATTTTGTAGATGACTTGGAACGCTTTATTATAAACTTTTGATATTTATTTTAAAAAAGTCTGTATTACAATCTTAGAGATTAAATTTTGTAATTAAAATTATCATAAACTGTTTTAAAAAAAGTTTTAACCATAATTATCTTAAATTAATCTGTTAGTAATTTGTAATTAATTTGTCATAAACATGTAGCACAAACAAATTATCATTCAAACCCAACTGACGGATCAATTCACTGATTATGTTACAGAACAGTGGGTAGAGGGAGAAAAAAATCATTTTGGAACTGAGGGACCCCGAACCACCAATAATGTTGAAGGATGGCACAGCAAACTAAAAATATGACCCAATATGCCCACCCTAATATATTCACGGCCATACAGATGTTTAAAGAGGTTCAGAACTCCAACGCTAGACCACGAACCAAACGGTAGCTGAACATTGATCGTCGTCTGATAGTACTCAAAGAGAGATACCAAACTGGAGTGATTGATTCAATGACCTATGTGGACTCAGCATCACAACTCATCCAGTTGGGAGCTTAGCTGTGTGAAAATAGCATCTATCTAATGTATATCATGTGCTGTTGTATATATGTATATGTTTTATCTGTGCTATGCATACTTTTTACAAATACTCATTTTCTATATTATGTTGATTAATTAATATGATAACAAATAAAAATAGTTTAAATTGTTTTATTTTGTGTAGTTGTTTATGTAGTTTAAATATATTTAAACCGATCACAAGTGCAGACGAGTATCAAACTCATGCCAACAGAATAAGCACCCTAACCTGTTGCCTTTTTAGAAAGTGTACCACTTGAAATTGTTGTGGGGAAAGTAGCCTTCGCTTTTAACATGCATTGGCCCATTTTCAACAATGCGTTTCAATCACATTTCATCCAAATACCATTTTTTTTTCAACTGTAAAAGTTTTGAAGTGTTTAAATTCAGATTGAAGCGTAATACATACAAAATAATATTTTTTGTTTATAAAAGAAAAAATCTGACCATGTTCAATTATCTTATCAATTAAGTCCACATAAATCTATAACTTATAACTTCCCTTTAAAAGGCCCCCTAATCCTCAATTTTGACCAGGTAGAGATTAAATCTAGTAGGCGTTCCGGGAACAAACCGAAACAGACAGTGCATCCAGACAGTCTAATCAAGATCTACACTGTTCACACATAACATCTGAACTTGCAGTGTTTAGAAATGTCAACTTGTACCCATGGATGGGCCCCTATGGTGACCGGGGTCACTTGAAAGTGTGTTAATGCATTAACAAATAGATAAACCAGCTTTACCATCGTGATTGTATTTTTTCCAAACGAAATCGAAAATTGCATATAACATCCATTTATGACTTATGCGAAATCCAATTATAATCCGTCTTTCCGATCCAAGTAAAAATATTTAAGCTCGACAAATAGTTAATATACTACATGGGAAGGGTACACAACAACAAAATCATCATCAAAAACATATGAAAACACACACACACACACACAATAATAATTACAAACATGAAATAACAACTAAAGGTATATACAATCTTTAACATATTGGTATTGGGTTGTTTGGTTTTTCTTGGGATTTTTTTCTCGATTTGAAAGCCATTATTTATGACTGTTTCCAAATTTGTTATTTGAGCTTTAAAGCTTCAATCAGGAAATATGTGCTTAGTCTTAATATTGAGATCGTTGTTCATGCAATGCAAATAATAAATTTAAACTGCCAAACTATTTGGAAATTACAACATATAGCAGGTAAATCAAAATAACTTGCGAAGACTGCGACGGAAATTCGCCTAAGTACCGTATCCACTTATCTTCGAATGTATTGGTTCGAGTAACGTGTTCAAGTGTCCGCGGTCAACTGTTTGTACACGAGAAAATGTACAAGTTGACATTTCTGAACTGTGTAGGTTCAGATCATCTTGTCCACCTCACCAGCTCAGTCTTAACATAATCTACACAAGTTGACAGAATTGTCTAACAAAGTAATATGTGAACGGTGTAGATCTGGATCTGTACTGACCTAAAAAACAAACTTGTACCTTTCTCATCATCGCGGCACTGGATCATTAGAAATGTTGGTATCGAAGGGAGATAACTTGAACTATCTGGGACGAATATACATACAATAAGTTCCCATAAACAAACTTGAAAACTTTCTATGAAACAAGAAGAAATATGTCCGTTTCAGTTTGTGGAGTCGTCAAAAGTCGTTTATATAAGGAAATAAATAATGTCATTCATACACCTCTGTTTACCGAACAGTCTATTTTAATAACATGTCCATGCATCGGAAGTCCGGTCAACCGTCACTCCTTGCAATCGGTTCTTGTTTAACCCTTTCCCACGTACAACAAACGGATTTAAAACTATCTAGGCAAACTATGGAGTATCTCAAGAAAGGAGGTGTCATTAGTGAATATAGTTGGAAACACTGTGGCAATGTAAGATAGGCCTATTGCTCACTTTTGACCCTAATGTTTTCCAAATGTCAGTATTTTGTCGTCTACTGCAGATTCATCAACATGAGTCTTCATGTGGGAAAGGGGCTAACGGAATGAGAGAATCACGAAGAATATGTTTAATGGTGTTCTCCAAGTAGATCTACCTGCAAAATAAAACTAATAATATTAGTGATTATAATAATAATAATAATAAATATAATTAATATTTTATTTAATGATAATAATAATAATAATAATAATAATAATGATAACTTGTTTTATAATAATTATGATAATATTGATAATAATAATAATTAATATATGTTATATAATAATAATAACGATCATAATAATAATAATAATGATAAAAATACTAAAATAATAATGCTAATAGAAATAATAATAATAATAATACTTATAAAATAATAAATAAATAAGTTGTTTCTGGAAAATAACAACAATTCACTATGAGAAAGTGGAGTGAACCAATCGGTAGATCGTTGTCAGGATTATCTTCACTGTTAGGAATTCCCTCAAAGTATAACACTATCTTAATGAGAGTTATGATATGCATGGTACTATGAAGTCTGTAAATTTTCGTTAGAGTCTGCCAAAAGGTTTAAAACAGTTGAATTGGGTTTAAACAGTTGAACTCTAGAAAGAGCTAAAGGGTCATAACTGTGAAACACATTAATGGAACAAAGTGTGTCTTGTGATTGAATCTTTTTCTGAGATATCTGGCCGTATTTTTAGGCTTTCCCAGAATGTAAGGAAAAAAGAAGCAAAGACACACATTCTTAAGCAGTTACAGACAATGTTGCCCACATATTTCATTTTTCTACTGAAAGCATTTAAAATGTCAAATCTGATATTGATTTTTGAACTAACCTTTTGCTATACCAGACGTCCCTCCTGAAATATGGTTTGTTAAAGCAGGGACACTATATTACATATAGGGTCCCTGGTTAAAGTTAATAACAAGAAATAAAATCATAACGAGTTAGTAATTTAATGGACGGATATAGAGAGAATCAATTAACCCTTTCCCTCATATAGACGCTTTCTGACGCCTATGCAGCAAAACGTGCAATTTCTCCTTTTGCCACAATGTTTTCCACTTTTTGTCATAGGTTATCCATTCAGTTATGGAGATTTTCTATGTTTTGACAAAATACGTTGAAAGTCGTCTGCTGCAGAATTGTCGTATGAGGGAAAGGGTTAAGGGAAAACGGCATATTTTCCCAAATATCAAAGTCAAATAGCGGCACAATCGTCAAAGTTATATAACATAAGATCATATTTAACCATGACAATAATACAAGAACAAAGTGATTCCTCTTTCATTTGAAATTGGTGCCAAGTCATAATTTAAATTCAATTAGTCATTTAAAATATCCATGAGATGATAACAATCATTTGCATGAGTTTGAGAGAAGAACAACATATGAGCCGTTTGGGGTCTTAAAGCACCTGCGTACAGTGAAGACGCGGACGAGCATGTGTGCCAGTACAGTCTCACCAGTATATTCACAGTCGCGTATATATTATATATACCTACATGCTCCTGTTTATAAAAGTCTTGATGTGCATCTCCACTAGTTGTACGCAGGTATAAATTTAAATGATGTCAAATACGAAGGTCGTTAAGACCCCATATCGCAAAACGCGGCTCATATTTATTTAAATGTCAATAACCATATAACTTTCAATGATAATAACCATATAACTTTCAATGATAATTTATTTACATGTCAATAACCATATAACTTTCAATGATAATTTATTTACATGTCAATAACCATATAACTTTCAATGATAATTTATTTAAATGTCAATAACCAAATAACTTTCAATGATAATTTATTTAAATGTCAATAACAATATAACTTTCAATGATAATTTATTTACATGTCAATAACCAAATAACTTTCAATGATAATTTATTTACATGTCAATAACCATATAACTTTCAATGATAATTTATTTAAATGTCAATAACCATATAACTTTCAATGATAATTTATTTAAATGTCAATAACCAAATAACATTCAATGATAATTTATTTACATGTCAATAACCATATAACTTTCAATGATAATTTATTTAAATGTCAATAACCAAATAACTTTCAATGATAATTTATTTACATGTCAATAACCAAATAACTTTCAATGATAATTTATTTACATGTCAATAACCATATAACTTTCAATGATAATTTATTTATATGTCAATAACCATATAACTTTCAATGATAATTTATTTAAATGTCAATAACCAAATAACTTTCAATGATAATTTATTTAAATGTCAATAACCAAATAACTTTCAATGATAATTTATTTAAATGTCAATAACCAAATAACTTTCAATGATGATTTATTTAAATGTCAATAACCAAATAACTTTCAATGATATTTTATTTAAATGTCAATAACCAAATAACTATCAATGATAATTTATTTACATGTCAATAACCAAATAACTTTCAATGATAGTTATTTAAATGTCAATATCCAAATAAATGTCAATGTTAATTTATTTAAATGTCAATAACGAAATAACTTTTCAATGATAGTGTATTTATATGTTAATTACCAAATAACTTTTCAATGATAATTTATATGTCAATTACCAAATAACTGTTCAATATAAGTTATTTACATGTCAATAACCAAATAACTGTTCAATGTAATTTATTTACATGTCAATAACAAAATAACTTTTCAATGATAATTTTTTAACATGTCAATAACGAAATAACTTTTCAATGATAATTTTTTAACATGTCAATAACGAAATAACTTTTCGATGCTAATTTATTTACACGTCTGTAACCCAATTACTTTTCAATAATAATTTAGATTTATATTTCTTTAGTTAGAAATAAAAAAAGAAAATATGAAGAAAATACTACCAGTCAGATATGTTACTTTTCGATGTAAACTTTTCGGATCACTCGAACTTCAAAGTGTCAGATTTTATCATTTGTTTATGTAATGAACGTACGTACCTGTCAAGTTTACTGTTATATTTTAACATTTATGTATGTAATGAACGTACGTACCTGTCAAGTTTACTGTTATATTTTAACAAGTATGTATGTAACAAGACGGATGTTTGATGCAAAGCATCAAAGAGAAGCCGCAATATTTCGTTTCACATGAAGAAATAAGAAAAAAGATCATTTAAATCCACAAACATTAGAACAATTTAATCTGTAGTCAGTTATGCTCATATCGATTATTGAAGGTATAAGTTGTATGTAGGATATTTAACCTGGCAGGGTCTGTGTTTTAAGTGAATGAGATAATTTAGAGTTAAGCTGATCATAAAAAGTGACATATAATACTAAAGATAAATGGACACGAGGTTATGAAAAATTTAAATTAGTACCAAAAACAATAAACTATTTGTATTGAACACACTCCCTGTTATGATAATGTTTTATCAAATAATGCTGACACACAGAAAATCTGTTTTTCGTTTGTATCGGTAAGTCACGATAATGGATAAGGGTTTCCCACATAAAACAAATCTGCAGTAGACGACTTTGAAATTATCAAGTAAAAACAAATCTCTATAAATGATCGTATGATAATTGAAAAGTGTTGAATTATTGTGGCATATGCAGATATTGCTCATTATGAGCAATTTCTCCTTTTGCCACAATGATTTCAATGATATTTACTCTGACAGACTTTAAAATCATCAAGTACAAAACATAGAAAATCTCTGTAAATGATAGTAAGATAATTGAAAAGAGTTGAAATTATTGTGGCACAATCTCGAGTTGACGAAACTGATGTGAACTGTTGTGATTAGCATTCAGAAAATCAAGTAAACTTATTTCTACGTACACGTAATCCGAAAGACTGACAATAGCTGCAGCGACTTTTGATAACATTGTGACAAAAAGAGAAATAGATCACGAGGAATTTATCCTTTTGCTACAATGTTTTCTACTTTATGTCCATAAATTATACCTTTATTTAGCAAGATGTTCCAATTTTTACTTAATGTGCTACGTATAAGGGAAAGGCTTAACATAGGAACTAGTTTCAATTTTTTTGAAAACGTTAAACCAGTGCTTGAAAATTTACTTGAATTTATTTATGAAACTGTAAATTTACCAGTTGATATAAGAGTTGAAATGCTGTCTACATTTACAGTGATAAGTTAAATACAGTTCAGTTAATCCGATCACACTTTGTTTGTAAGAACCAGAAGATTTCATTTCATTTAAGTATTCTGGATGTTCACAATGCATTCGTGATAAAACATGCATATTGTTGGCTAGGCAAAATACACCGATATCGTGTTTACCGCGATATTCATGAAATGTGGAACTGTGCAACAGCGAAAAAGTACGAAATTGATCTTGAAACAGATATTTCTTTGGTTTAAATCTTTTCATGTCTACATTTTGCGATGACAATTGTACTCAAAGTTAACTTTGAATCCAGTATGTACTGAACATGAACGTCAGATTATTTAAAGCAAAGCAAATGAAAATAGTATGTAAAATTGTGATAAAAACGAAAATCTATAAATAGACTATAGATGAATGGTACTGTCTTTTATTTTAGCTCTTAACTTCGTTTCGGAAACCAGAGTCGCTGCGTGGCCGCTTACGACATTTACACACTAGACCAAATTGAGATCGGTATAAAACGCGTTGGTGAATATGGATTAAATTTAAAACGTGGACTAAATATTAAGATTTAGACAAATATCTAAATTGAAAAGTTTAGTGAATACGGGACGAGGCTTCTTCGTCAAATTACTGCGTAATATATCATAGCATGTAATTTTAAGGAACCAGACTACATTTACAAATTCAATAGAAGGGTTCTCTGTTTTACTGTCTAGAGTAGATACAGTATGAATTTCGCTTAAATAAAAATGTACATACATTCAATTAATATACTGGCCTTTGTCTTTTGTTTTTAATTTGTAAAATTCACACATGTATATAGAGTGTAAAATGGATGTTTTAAAAGCCATTACCTTAAATTAATGTACTTAGAAAGGACAAAGAGAAATCAAGATATGTGGTCACGCTGGCAAGTCTAAATATTCTCCTTGACCGAAAATTAAAAGCATCCCTACAGGAAGCCGCCTCCTGGCGGCTTCCAATGAACGTACGTACCTGTCAAGTTTACTGTTAGATTTTAACATTTATGTATGTAATGAACGTACGTACCTGTCAAATTTACTGTTAGATTTTAACATTTGTTTATGTAATGAACGTACGTACCTGTCAAGTTTACTGTTAGATTTTATCCTTTATGTATGTAATGAACCACAGGCGTCCGAATTTCTATTACAGCAAAAAATGCGGAAAATCACACAATACCTCGTTAAAATACTCAAAAAGTCTCTCTATATTGTCTATACGCTTTGATAATCAAAGTACTAAAAGTACCGCTGGAAGGTGATTTTAGAGTGATGTCAGCCAGGTGCAGATGGGATAATGAATTGTATGCAAGGTATGAACAGATCATGGCTAGGATATATGGATAGGAACAAACGAGAGCAAATATGTTGGAAAATAAATGAATGAAAGATTTTAAGTCTTTAAAACTTCTTTATTTTGCTGCAGTTTCGGAATAGGTAAAATTGTATAAAAAGAATAAATCAAACAAATATAATAAAAAACACAAGCACTTGTTGTTTAGTTTATACGGTTATACTATATAATTACGGAAGAACGCCTTCATCAGTAGAATACAATAATAAAGAAAGAATAAAAACTTCAAAATTGTTGACAGCTGAACATTATATTATATTCACAATAGTTAGCAAACACTGTCAAGAAGTGAGGAGTATTGCATACATACAATTCATTTAGAAATTGCATTGAAACAAAATATATTTTTGTTAATAAAAATATAGAAAGAAATATTTTTAAAAAATATAGAAAGCCTTTTTTTATATTTAGACAGAAATGTACAGGAAAGAATAAAATTCAGTCATATCCGTCAATAGCTAATGCTATCTTTCTATGCGTCTGTATAAGGACACAGATATATAGATATATTTTCTTTATTTCTTCCAAATTTGAAGAGCAAGTACATTTCATATTAAACATTACAAAAGTGAGAACATAAATATATAGTTAAAACATTGTAACAACTTGCTCGTCATAAAAAATCTATGATAGCCACTTTCTTTCAAATTTGCTTTTCACAAGCGAACAAATGCTATGAATGAACGTATACAAGTGCTATGAATGAAAATATGAAAACATGAATTAATTTTACATTTGCAACAATGTTCGATAAACTGTGTCTGAATGAGGATACAACGTAGAACGTAATGTTTTCTCCTTGCATGAAAGCTTAATTAAGTATAGGTGTGCCCTCAATTTAAATCAATTCTCACATAACAAGAACATTAAGAAAGTGTTGTAAAATCTAAATAATATCATGACATCTCACGATGATCAGATTTGTATAGAAATTATTTTATTTGATGTGTATTACGAGTCAAGCGTGGATTCAAACACTTCCAAATATTTTACAATTTAAAACAATTAGATATTCGGATAAAATCTGATTGATTGAAACGAATTGTTAAAAAAAAAAAACACCCGATGCATATTAAAACCAAAGGCTTCTTTTCCCACAACATTTGTTTTCAAGAGCTACAATATCTAAAGAGGCAACATGTTAGGGTGCTTATCTAGTATGCATGAGTAAGGACAACTGCAAATTTCCAAATATAATGAACATTAAGCTTAAAAACGCCGGCGTATTTGTCGGTTGGCAAATATTGATGTGGTGGATCACGAGAAAAATCATTTATGAACCTGTCTCTACCTGGTACCAGGTCGTTTTAGACATTTATCTGAGGAAATTATTGCCCGAATCGAGCAAGGGGGTAAAATGCCGTTGCACACCTTGTCATTATTATTACACTATATGGACGTATAGAGGGGCTATTTATAGTAACACGTGTGGGATTCCCCAAAGTACCATTACGATCATTTTTATCAAAGCGTATAGACAATATAGAGAGACTTTTTGTGTATTTTAACGAGGTATTGTGTGATTTTCCGCATTTTTTGCTGTAATAGAAATTCGGACGCCTGTGAATGAACGTACGTACCGTACCTGTCAAGTTTACTGTTAGATATGAAGATGCTTCAACTGTCTCGACCACACTATTGGGTTTCTGATATATAATCTTGCATTGATACGTTCCTTGATCATTGGGTGACACTTTCGTAACGTTCATTTCCACCACAAGGTAATTGTTAATCAAAATATCTGTGTCAAGGTGACCTCTGACGTTTGACCGTCGCGTGATGTCCACGTGGGTATTCGAGACAAACATTGGTGTAGCTCCCTTCTTCACTTCTAGCTCTGCCACTGGAAATAACCTATTGTCTATGTGTTGTCGTAAAAGCTGCATGACGTAGATGCGCGCTAGTGAACCATTTGATTGGATGCTGCATTTGAATTGTACATTCCTGTCAATTGGTGTGCTGTCATTTATTAGATCTGGGTCCACCTCTATAATCACGTAGGATTCTGGAAAATAACTGGAAGCTATGTCTTGGAAATATTTGGTTAATCTTATCTGTCACGTTATTTCTTGCATGCGAAAACACAAATAGTGACAACTTATGAGATGTCATATCATTGTTTAGTTACCAGAAACATCTAAAAAAAAAGGCAAATGAGAATGAAATAACGGTTATAGGCTAAGCTCCCAAAACACTGTTCTTACTTATACAAATTATCGTGGACGAAATCGTCGTATACATAATTTCGTTTTTTCGCTTTCCGGTACACATGCGAAGTGTGCAAGAAGGAATGTGAATATTCAGCTATGGTTTTTAACGTCGTTTTATTAAGTATTTCAGTTAAATCAATGTTTTTCCTGGCTACATTAGCAGTACTAGTGGTAAGCTTATCCCGACAGCGCATCAATCGTTATGCTTTTCCCAGATAAACCTTGAGCCCCAAGGAGGGTAGCCACTTCTACCATTTTTAAAGTTTTTGTATGACCGAACCGGGGATCGTATCCTGGTCTCCCGCTATTGAAGCGGACGCTGTAAACATTACCTACCGAGGCGGTGATAGCAAAGAGAAGCAATGTGTTCATTTTCTTTTAAAAATCCTGCACCAATTAAATCTATAAAAAGCAAGCACGGAGCTTGTTTACGTTCTTTCGTTGTCTCGTCAACAAAATGCAATATACATTTTTAGACGGTACTACTGAGGAACCGTTTATTGTAAATCGGCATTTTAAAAAGCATACATCAATTGGCTCCCCAATTTCAAAAGGAAATACAGAGAAAATAAGGGAACCAGATCCAAAAGTGTCTCCACTCACCCATATAAAAATTACGAAACATCCGAGTCAAGATATCTGAATTTTGATATCACAAGTATGGGTGTTTTGGTGTCATATTGTAACGTATAACATGATTAGAGTTAAAAAGTTCATAACTTCATTCATACGATTTTCTTTTCCTGAGATTGAATTATTAACCTGAAAACAATTTCTCCTTTTCCCTTTTGAAAGTCGTTCACGGCACTGACGATTGGATAAAACGTTTACGTCAAACTCTTTTGATATCCATTTAACCATAATCCACATGCAGACGCATTTTAACACAGCAGACGATATTTGAAACCATTGAGATAAAAGTGAAAGTTAAACATGATGAGTAATTTCTCCTTTTGCTACAATGTTTTCGACTAGTAGTTATCCTTTCTTTGGTGGATTTTATTTATTTTGTCAAGTAGTTTTCAAAAACGTCTGCAGCATATCAGCGATTCTGAAGTTGTTGAATACATATAATCCAAATACGAACAAGATTATTGGAGTCATCTCTGAAATAAGCGTCTTTGTAACACAAGCCAGATATTCACAAGTAACATAATCATCTAATTAACTCAAAACAAAGAAAGAAACAATCACATCTACATATCATGTTAGCCAGGACATGGGGAAACAGATATCCGCGAATCTGTTTCCCTTTTCTCACACGTAGACGCATTTCTAACGTACATGTATCTGCAGCAGGAGACGTTTGAAAACATTGTGACACAATAATGATGAGCAATTTCTCCCTTTGACACAGTATTATTTCGTCTCTACCCAATACTTCTCTTCAAATAGGCCTACATTAATATAAAAGAAATTTTCGGTTGTAGTTTTGATGTTTGTTGTTAGTTATCTTTTGACCAAAAATATAAGTGGTTTACACATATGCAGGGTTTTCAAAATTAACCGATTGCAGATCAAACTCGTCTGTTAAAATCACCTTTTGATCTGTTAGTTTTGCTCCCCTGGGCCCCCTTCCAGGGATTTGTCCTTGATCTGACCCAATGCCTGATCGGTTACTTTTCTCATTTGATATGTTATAACAAAACATTTTGACAGCCCTGCATATCGATAGCTACACACACAACTGCTGTAACTACATATTGTAAGTGGGTGAAATTACAATGATTTTGCATGTAGTCCACGATTTATGCGCATGTGATTTCGTCATGAAGGAGCAACATGACTGCTTTCCGTTGGACGCGGCGCATACGATTTGTCATTTCTATTGTTTTTACTTTCACTTCTCATGAAATTCTCTTCTTTAAAATAAACATCTTCTGCTGACAATGTAATCAAATATCAACCTATACATGTATCTAGTCTAATATTCCTTGTCTTAGGATATTCTAACTCGAACTTACAATGCAGAGAATTTGTAAAAATATACTGCGATGTTTAAAATTTCGAACTTTAACAAATGAGCCGTCCCGCGAGAAAACCAACAGTATGGCATCTGCGGAATGTATCGACCCAGATCAGCCTGCACAGTCCGCGAAGACTGGTCCGGGTCGACACATTCCGTCTCAAGGGGGTAGAGGTATATAGTAATGATTCCTGAAACAGAAAAACCACAGGAGGCGAAAAGTGTCCATCCGGGTAAGCCTGCACGGCATGCTTAGGCTGATCCGGGTCGTTACTTTACGCAGAGTCCACACTGTTGGTTTTCTCGCGGGACGGCTCATATTTAGCAAGTAAATAATGGATAAGTGCAACAAAAAGAACACTCATTCAAGTATCTTCCTGTCGTCATCACGTGATACATCTGTTGTTCTAACCTTCATCAGGCGACATTCAACGCATCGTATATATGCAACAGACGACTTTTGAAAGGGAAAAGGGCATCTTTTTCCACAATGTTTTAGTTAAAATTATACTTCCATAAGGTTACAGGGCCATAATAGGTCTATAAATGCAGAGCAAATCATGAAAATAGAATCTATATATCAAACTCCGAAATAATGATACAGAAATGTTCCTAGGTTGACCCTTTCTGAAATCCTCTATTCATGACCACCAGCGGGAGTGTTTATTACCCCTGAACCAGCATTAGAAAATCGGGCAAAATGGATTGATTGTATTGTGTTTTACGCCGCGTTCAAAACTTTTCAGTAATATCATGGCGTTTCCTGTGTAAGTTACCAGTACTACTGGTCCATTTATCCTGACACCAGACAGACAGTCGTAATGTTTCCAAGGAGAGCAGCCATTACTATCATTTTTAAAGGTGTTTAGTGTGATCCGGCCGCGAAACGAACCCGCATCAAAGGCGAACGCTCTATCACCACACCACCGATGCGGGCAATAATCAACCAAAACAGTGAAGTTATTGCTTGGTAGTAAATATTATTGTAAGAAGTACATATCAGCCGGATATAATCAACCAAAATAGTGAAGTTATTGCTTGGTAGTAAATATTATTGTAAGAAGTACATATCAGCCGGATATAATCAACCAAAACAGTGAAGTTATTGCTTGGTAGTAAATATTATTGCTTGGTAGTAAATATTATTGTAAGAAGTACATATCAGCCGGATATAATCAACCAAAACATTGAAGTTATTGCTTGGTAGTAAATATTATTGTAAGAAGTACATATCAGCCGGATATAATCAACCAAAAAGCAAAGGGGAGTTTCCATAGTACAACTTGTTACCATGACGAAAAGAATTTATCAGAATTTATCGTTTGAGCAATTTCTTCTTTTGTCACTATGTTTTCAAAAAGCCGTCTACTGCACGTCTCAGAAAGTGTCGATATGAGGGAAAGGGTTAAAAGGGTGCCAATTTTAACTTGACGCGTGAGGATGTGTCAACGTCAGGAGTGACCTTGTTACGCCTTCAGTGAAATTGACCCTTTCCCACCTGCAGACGCATTTCGACCCATCTGTAACAGACGACTTTAGAGAACATAGTGGTAAAAGGAGAAATTGCCCTGTATGAGCAATTTCTCCTTTTACCACAATGTTATCAACTTTTTTAAAAAATTGCATTTTCATTTATAATGATTTCCAATATTTTCGTCCAGATTATTTCAAAGTCGTCTGCTGTACATTTGTTGTACGTGGGAAATGGTTAAATATTAATAATTAGGTAACTGATCTACTTTGTCAAATAATAAGAGGTGTCACGTTATATTTCCCAATGTTTAGAAATTTACCTTACTTCTCTAATAGTACACTCAGTCACAATCCCAAACTGTAAGAAGAATAAGTAGATAAGTTGTGGGGTGGGGTGGGGGTTGGGGGGTGGGGGGGGGGGGGGGGGGTGGGGGGGGGGGGGCTTGATTAAACTTTAAACTTAGAAACAAATGTACATCGTATTACGAAACATACATTTAATCAAGACGATAGACTGTGTTGCAATAATTGGAGTAGTGATCTGAAGGACGTGTTAAACAAGATCCTCTTAATGACACTAAGACAACAATCAATTTGAAAACAGTGAATGAAAAGGAAAACTCTTGCTATAGTAACATTTCGGCGAATAGTCCGCAAACAACTCTATATACGATTCAAAAGTGAGTTTAAAAGTGAATTAACTCTATACACTGTTAAACCTGCAGAAATATGAGCGATCACTTCTTGCGCAATTCAGGTGTGGTATCTTACCTCTTAGAATCGGGACTGGACAATATATCGAAGAAAGCCCTGAGCAAAAAGACATACAGTAAAATGTGCCATTCAAACTCTGTAGAAGACGAAACTCGTTGTTTGATATAATGTGATTTTTAACGAATTATTTTTTCTCAAAAAATAATACAGTTAACGCGATCGTATTTGATTCCGGAAGTCACGGTTAAACTACACTTCCGCTTATAATACACATTCGCTGCACCTAAATAGTCCTAGTATTTTTTCGATATTAAAATGACTTCTACGTGTTATTTCAATACAGTGAAGTTATAATTATACTATCGAATCATCATAGATAATCAATTTTCTAGAAAATATCAAATTAACAGTACGCGCATATATATTTCATTTGTCGGCAGGTACGTATAAGCCACGAGTATGAATTTTAGTCGTGTGCCCATTCACTAGAAGTCGACCCCACATAACGATGATCAAAGGGGCTTTCTAATTATAGATCATGGTTTACATACGCGCGCATTCAGTTAGCTTAATATATATACGAAAGTAACGCTCAAACGTTGTATCAAAGTACCGTGGTGCAATGGAGAGCGTGTAGAACTACTAAGCATGGACTACTTCTTGACGCGAGTTCGAGTCCTAATAGGAACTGTTCTTTTTTCTTTTTTTTTAATTCTTATTTTATGCGATTTGTTAAACATTATAGATTTATAATAATTAATTCACTCTCATGAAACATAGTTATAATATAAGCCGAAATCCTGGATCCGCCCCTGGTGACGAAAACAAATCGAACTAACAATGTAAATCTCACAAATATGCCATGGGTGTTTTGACAGACTTTACGCAGAGCTCAGTGAAAGAGTTAGTGTGCATGTTAAACGCTCGCATCGCCGTTGAAATGCTACATTTACTAAAACTGTCAACTGATAAAAAAAAATCTCTGGACAAAAATATTAATAATGATAAAATAGACTAAATTGTGCAATAGCATGATCAATTGCATTCATAAATTAGATTTTACAAATGTTCAAAATAATTCGTTACCAGTACTTCAGTACTTTGATTGTATTGACACTTGAAATGATATGTTCTTAGATCAGTTAAATGACCCTATTTTTCATGAATTAAGTGATCACGAAAAACTGTCATTTCTGATCAATGCTCACCCCGGTAAATGCGCGAAATTCGTTGTTAAGAGCTACCTTAGGAGGAGATCGGCTATGTATTGTAGATAAGTTACCTTGGCAGTAACCCCTTTTTACCTAGGTAAATTAGCTACCTCGGGGCATTATGGAAGATCGTGTTCCAATGTGTTAAAATAGACATTGCATATCGAGTGCGATGTCTCATTCCACAAACTGTTACCAAAGTATTGTATATTTGCAAATAACTCATTTCATGTGACTTTATGAGTATAATATGTATATATGGTGACTAATAGACCCAATGTCCCGGGTGTGGTAACATGTGTATAAAATGTGTTATTCATGTACATGTATGTACATTCACACAGGTCACGTTAATAAACAATGTTCTCATCTTATCTTATCTTATCTTAAACATTTAAACCTTACCTATCTCAATAACAGCATACAATATCACATCGGAACCGAACTCATTAAAATCCGACCAAAGTACCTCGCTGTACATGTAAACAATAGTTGACCTTCTTTGCGCTAAGCATTACGACTGACTGGCTGGTGTCAGTATAAATGGACCAGTAATACTGGTAACTTACCCAGGAAATGCCGTAACTGAAAATGTGTAGAAAGCGGCGTGAAACACCAATCAATTAAATAGTTGGGATGGAGGACTGGAAATGATTTAACGTTGTGTGACGTTTACTTCAAATTAGATAATATAAATGTCTTGGGATTTTTCGGCGATAGCTGTTTAACCTAGATGTTAAACAAATGATCTAGAGTGTAGGCCAATCAAATGTTGTATTTAATGAATAATGTCGAAGAAATAAAGGAAATGAAACGTTTTGATTGGTTCATAGTTTAGTTGGCGGTCCTACGAGAGGCACTAATAAGATGAAGTTTTAAAATGAAATGTTCTGCATACTAACTTTTAATTGGTCTCCTTAAAAAATAAATTTCCGTGAAAAAAATCAGTGAAAACGTATGAAATATAACATTTAAGAGCAAAATATCAAATTATTTTTGAAACATGATAAGTTTTCAGTTATTTATCGTCAATTGAAACTTATACACCTCTTGGGAGCCTCGCGTAATCTCGAGTCATGTGGCGTATTCTCGGCCTTGATAATCTATTTATAGAAACTGAAGCTGCATGGAGATGGCCGATTAGCCTTTGATAAACACATAGAACCTTGCTGATATTCAAGTCAAATAATATGCGCATGTTCCATTTATTAGTGTTTGATCGCCGTTTTTTTTTAAAAACATATTTCTTGTTTCTAATAGTGATACATTAAGAAACCCATTTCCGGGTATGATGCATATTTTCATGACTATTTAACATTTATGTTTTTACCCACATAAAGATGCATTTGCAGCAGTCAACTTTTGAAAACATTGATGCAAAACTGAAAAGGAACTTCTTTTAATGATCAATGTTCTCCTTCTGTCATAATTTCTCAACTCTTTCAATAATAAAACTTCCATTTACAGACAATTTTCCTTATTTTGCCGGGTTCTTTTCAAAGTCGCCTGCTGCCTATATTTTGAATGTGCGAGGGGTTAGCTTCGGAATCAGAATGAAGATATGAGCCGTCTCGCGAGAAAACCAACAGTATGACCTCTGCGTAGTCCGGGCCGACACATTCCGTCTCAGGGAGGTAGAGGTATAGAGTAATGATTCCTGAAACAGAAAATCCACAGGAGGCGAATCGTGGATATCCGGGTAAGCCTGCGCGACATGCTTAGGTTCAGCCGGGTCGATACTTTACGCAGAAACCACAATGTTGGTTTTCTTGCGAGACGGCTCATATTCTAAGCAAATGAATACATACACAAGACTGGGCGGAAAATAGTTTATTCCGCGGGCAACTGTTCGTAAAAGGTTAACGTTTCCTACAATGGTTTTTGTGGCGATTGGTTTGACAATCGCCACAATGCTAACAGAAACAATGATAAGACTGGTTTACAAAGGTGTAAAGGACACACGATGTCAGTGTATACACACGTTATGTATACACGTCTGCAGGTTCTAAAGTCAATTAGCAATCAATGCTGAAAGTGTGGCCTAATTTAGTTTGGAGATCGAGCATTAATTATGCCTATATTTTTATAAATTGAACAGTTTGGCAAATAGTGAAATTGTGCTTTTTGTGCATGTTTTGTGTTTGTTACTGCACTCAAATTTTTCGAAGCAGTTTAACAACCTCAGAGACATATAAATACACTACGTTTATATGTCTCTGACAACCCTCAATCATGCAATGTGAAGGGACTAAATTGAACAGACCTGTTTAATATCGGATATCAATGAAACACCAAACTAACTAATGTCTCTCCTTTCATGATAATTTTGTCATTTCTAAAGTGTACAAAATATTTTATCTTAATATGGCCTAGCGACCTGGTGATGAACATGTGATTACTTGAACAATTTAGATTACAAATAGCCATTCTAATGAGCTAAAACGGTAGTCTATCGAGTACCAACTAGATTGTTCATAAATTTGGAATGGCCTTATTTTGAACACATCATGACCAGTTTCAGAACGTAACTAAAACAATCACCGAGACAACATTCTGGCAAACTAACATTATTCTACTGTCAAAAGATGCAGGGTTGATACATTCTCAAATTTACCCGCACCAGAGTGCACTATTATTGAAAATCGCAAGCCCTACACCGATATACTACTTGTTACTTTGCAAGATTGTCCATACGATCGCCACTACAGTGCCATTGGCGCTTTGATTATTTTGTTAAGCCTTTCAACGTTAACGACGTTTTCTGATGCCTCCGCAGCAGACGACTATTGTAAAGTAGGAATTGCTCATAATGATAAACTCTATGCCACAATGTTTCTAATCATTGCGGTATGTTTATTTACAGAGGTTTTCCAAAATTTTGCTTAGAAGTTTTCAAAATCGTCTGCTGCAGATTTGTTGTATGTGGGAAAGCGTTTAACAGTCGGATGTCGCATGAGAAATGATTTCTATATTTATTGGCAAAATGTCCCTACCGTCCTAGTTCTTATTCTTGTTACACCCAAAACCCTGTAGTAGATACTAGTAGACACTCCTGTTGTATAAACCTTCACTTCAAATAGGTATAGGTTGTATATAGTAATATGGTATATACGACTTCATATAAATTATAACCTATTTGTATGGTGATCTTATGTTTTATACGCCTACCTCGGTGAAAATATAGCGGATGTTGGTTGGGGATTTTGTCATTCCGTCCGCCCGTTAGTCAGTCCGTCACACTTTTGGTTTCCACTCACACTCAATAACAGGAGTTCCATAGAACCGAGAGTCTTCAAACTTCATTGGATGATTAGTCTAATTGAGTAGATTATCCATATTGGGTGACAGATAGATAACCCATATTGGGTCACAGATAGATAACCCATATTGGGTCACAGATAGATAACCCATATTGGGTCACAGATACCCCTCCGTCATATACCTTCGTGGGTGTTCGTATATGGCGAGATGATTAGTCTAATTGAGTAGATAACCCATATTGGATCACAGATACCCCTCCGTCATATACCTTCGTGAGTGTTCGTATATGGCGAGATGTTTAGTCTAATTGAGTAGATGACCCGTATTGGGTGACAGATACCCCTCCGTCACATACCTTCGTGAGTGATGATTGGTCTAATTGAGTAGATAACCCGTATAGGGTGACAGATACCCCTCCGTCACATACCTTCGTGAGTGATGATTGGTCTAATTGAGTAGATAACCCGTATTGGATCACAGATACCCCTCCGTCAAATACCTTCGTGAGTAATGATTGGTCTAATTGAGTAGAGGACCTATATTCGGTCACAGATACCCCTCCGTCACATACCTTCATGAGTGTTCGTATATGGCGAGATGATTAGTCTAATTGAGTAGATAAACCATATTGGGTCACAGATACCCTCCGTCACATTCCTTCGTCAGGGGCGTAGCTTTACAATAATCAATGTGTAGGCCGTATTGTGAGAATTTCAACATTGTGGACTCTGCGTAAAGTATCGACCCGGATCAGCCTAAGCATGCCACACAGGCCTACCCGGATAGACAATTTCGCCTCCTGTGGATTTTCTGTTTCAGGAATAATCTGGTCGATACATTACGCAGATGTCTATCGCCGCAGCTGCATTTTGGGGGCATTTTGAATTTTGAAAATATGTAGGCCCCTGTTCGTGAGTGTTCGTATATGGCGAGAACATTCACGAAGGGACCGTATCGACCTATATGTGAGTGCAGCTGTCCAAATGATGTTTTTATGATTCTGTGGTCAATTAATAATCACAGCTCTTGTACAAAGACAAAGTCAAAATACTTAAACATTATCTATATCAAATTTGAAGACGTGACAACGGCTCAGAGGTTTGGTTTGAGTGCAGGCCTTTCGACCCAATTGTCCCTCGAAAGAGGGGTCAAAGTTTGAGACTCCCACGCATTTGGCACGAGAAATCGTGGAGTTTTTTCAGAAGCAGACGTAGAGAGTTAATGTGAGTGGACTTTCATCGCGATAGAGAAAGGTGAGATGTCAAAGTTAGTAAAAACCAGGAAAATTGTTGAGACACGTCTGTAGTCGACACTATTTGAAAGCATTGTAAGACGTGATTTGTTGTTGTTTTCATGAATACTAATTATCCATATTTGCTTCCCCCAGCTGTGTGAAGAGACTTAAATTGCAACGCATGGGAATCTTGGACAGCTTTTGAAGGAATCCCTCACCTGCACCAGGCGTCTCAGGTTCGATCTCCAATCGCGGAAATCATGAGTGAAAGTGAAATAAACATTTGAGCCGTCCCGCTAGAAAACCAACTTTGCGTAAAGTATCGACCCGCACCAGCCTAAGCATGCCGTTCTACCGGGATAGACAATTTTCGCCTCCTATTGATTTTCCGTTTCAGGAATCATTTCTCTATACCTATCCCACTGAAATGGAATGTGTCGGCCCGGATAAGTCTGCGCGGTCTGCGCAGGCTGATCCGGGTCGACACATTACGCAGAGGCCATACTGTTGGTTTTCTCGCGGGACGGCTCATTTCATAGTCCAGTACTGGTTTGTCATCTATGTAGGGATCAGGAATAACGATTATATAGCCACGATATACCAGAAATACTGTTGAAAACGGAACACAGCCCGAATAAACCAAATATACGTCAATTGAGGGAGTTTTAAGCCAGCTGGTATAACAAACGGCATGCACTAAATGACCGACACAAATAAGGAATACCAATAATGGAGAGACGAAATCTTACTTGTCCTGCCTAATTTGTCCCTTGTCAATGATTGGTTATTTCCTATTGGATTTGTATCTATCTCTCCATATTTCCTTGTAAAATGAGAGTGGGAATCGAAGTTGAAGATTATATGATGATCTTCATCTACAACGCATTTGCAGTAAACGACTTTGAACACATTGTGGCGAAAATAATTTATTATTATTATACTTTAATTTTTAGAGTTTGTTTTCCATACGTTTGCCTGTGGTTGTCAAAGTCGTCTGTTGCATAGTTGTTCTATTTGTGAAAGGGATAAGTAGATGAATAAAGGTTAGTAAAACAAATATCTACCGTACTAGTTAAAGTCAATACCACATGAAAAGAGAAGGCGCCACGTGAACATAAGTATGTTACATAACCAACACATTTAGACACTTTCATACTTTTGCACTTAGAATTTTATTTTTTGATAAAAGTTGAAAAGAAAAAAAAAAACTATGAAAAAGTGAAAAAGCTCCCCTATGTGTAGGATCGCCCTTTCGCAAAATGTTGTGTAAAAGACTAGCAAAAAGCTGAAAAATATTAATTCTCGGGAAGGAAGAATTTGCTCACCATGAAAAAAATAATCACCTTTTCCCAAAATGTTTTCAAATGCCTGAAAAATAATTGAGTGGAAGAAATTTATTGTTGGAAAGGGAGAGATAACTATGACTAATAAAAATTCCATTTTTCTGTTATATTTTCATAGGCGAGGAGAAAAGTGAACTGTCCTTAGTATCAAGGACATGGATAAAAAGAACCCACTGACCAGGTAGATGAGTACTTTAAGCACGTTTTTTAAACTGCAGCAGGCGACGTTTTGAGTATAAAAGGCTGGACACAAATGGAGATGTTGTTCTTGGGATCTTCCATAATTGAGCCGCCCCACAAGAAGTCCTACATTGTGGACTCTGCGTAAAGTATCGACTCGGATCAGCCTAACCATGCCGCTCAGGCTAACCCGTACAGAGACTTTTCGCATCCTGTGGATTTTCTGTTTCATGAATCATTACTCTATACCTCTATCCCCCTAAGACGGAATGTGTCGGCCCGGATTAGGCTGCGCGGACTACGCAGGCTGATCTGGATCGATACATTTCGCAGAGTTCATACTATTGGTTTTCTCGCGGGACGGCTCATAGTATGAATCAAGTACGAACAGGTCCTGCTGTTCAGCACAGAGACAAACGCTTATCCACGGCTTTGAAAATGTAGCTCATCAATTGTCCGCCACAGTTTTTAGACAAACCCTTCCCAACATTGAACTAATCTGTATTATATGACATTGAATAAACCTAGGCAATATTATGGGAACTGTTTATCAATGATAGTATATATATAGTTATTAGATAGGTTTGAGTGGCAAAAAGAGAGAGTATTAAATCATGATGAGTTGGTTCTCCTTTTGCCATTTTGTTTTCTTTTTTAAAAATTCGTCCTCCTATCCGTAGATGTACCAAAATCCGACCCCAAGCCGGAAATATAGTTTACCTTTTCCCACTTGCAGAAGCATTTTGACGCATCTGTGGATATCGACTTTCGAAAACATTTATAATGAATGATATCTCCTTTTCCCACAACTCCTTTCAATAAATATACTTTAATTTATAGCGATATTCCATAGTTTTCCTTGATGTTTCAAAATCGTACGGTGCAGAATTGTTCCATGTGGGAAAGGGCTAAAGGAGGGGATTCATTCTCCATGGAACAATTGAAACATGACATTGTCGCCTTTATTTGACTTATGATATTGGAAAGTAAATAGTAAGGAAGTGTCAAGAGCTGGTCATCCAATTACTTCACTGTCAATATGTAAAACTCCCACATTATATACACCAATTATTATAATTGTTAAAGATAATGTAGCATATAGAATGCCGGGTTATAAACTAGTATTGAAGTTAACATTAAGGCTAATGTAAACGTTATAGGAAAATAACAGTTTGCTCGTTAAACGAAATTGCTCCTTTTGCAATACTATTTCTCCGTTTTGTGTGTATAAGTACCGTTCTCTAGGAGAAAAAAAGAGTCCATCCTTTCCCGTATGCAGACGAATTTTGCCACAATTGTTGCAAACAAATTCCGAAACCGTTCAGGCAATATAAGAAATCGCTTTTGATGACCACATCCTACTTTTGCAATAATGTTTATAAATTCTAGCAGATGTCAAAGTCTACCTTCTGTCGACTTGTTGTATATTGTAAAGGATTAACCCTTTCCCTCGTATAGACGCTTTTTGACGCCTCTGCAGCAGACGGCTTTTTGAAAACATAGTGACAAAAGAAGAAATTGCTCAAAACGAGCAATTTCTCCTTTTGCCCCTATGTTTTCCACTTTTAGTCATAGGTTATCCATTCAATTATAGAGATTTTTTTATGTTTTGACAAAATATGTTAAAAGTCGTCTGCTGCAGAATTTTCGTATCAGGGAAAGAATTAATAATAACAATTTGTTGTGAATGGGTTCATTAGTGGTCTGTTTAGTTCGGCCCATTTACGTCAACTGTGGTTAGACTGGGCGCTATATATACCTCCACACAATGAATGTGTTTTACAATCAAACTTTATCGAAACAGATATTGAACGGATTTCAGAAATCATTAGTGAAGCGCAAAGCAAAGAAACGAAGAAAGAAGGTATATACTTTTTTTTTTAAATAAAATATGAATATAATTTTGTAAATTTTGTACTTTTTAAACTTTTCCGACAACAAGACTGTAACAGACAACTTTAGAAACATTTAGCCAAGGATATGGAACATGTTTTAAAAATGATCGTTCTTTTATTGTAAAGAGCTGAAAGCATTGTGACAATCGAAGAAATTGCTCAGTATGAGGAATTTTTTCTTGTGTCACAATGTCACAATGTCTGCTGCAGATGCGTCAAAATGCGTCTATATATTGGAAAGGGTTGATAGAGTTGATTCACAACCTCTTAATTATCATTTTCATGCAGAATAATGCTCAATTACACAATCTTAAATAATCTAAAATGGTGAAACTGACAATTGTAAAGCACAGTAAACAAATTTGATCAAAATGAAAATTTATGTTCCTGTTTAATGTCAATATTTTCATGGATTGCATTGTTTTGATAATACTCGTTCACGCTTTTGAAAGAAAAGATATTATTTTATCTTACCAAAAATGATAAAATTGGTATAATTATTGACAGCAAAAACTGAGCGATGCTTCAAGAAATCCTATTTTAACGTATTGGTTACATGTGTGGCAAAGGATCCGTTTGCACATCCATGCTATTGGATCCAAATGGATACTGCTTTTTTGAATTTTCTTTGAACCGTCTATGACTTATTGACAAACAGAACTGACTCTTCATTGGTCAGGAAAGGTTGGTGCTCTCAGAGGGCCGCTGACATAGAAATATCATTACTTTTTTTAAAAGTTCGTGCACATTCGGTTTCCGTTTAATGGATACATTTTTATGCCCCGGCATACGAAGTATGAGGGGCATATAGTTTTCCGGTCTGTTAGTCCGTTCGTCCGTTCGTCCGTCCCGCTCAGGTTAAAGTTGTTGGTCAAGTTAGATTTTAGTGAAGTTGATGTACTATCATTATGAAACTTCACACAAATGACAATCAACATATCATTGTTTAAAAAATTGTATCAATTTGAGGTTGGACCAACTGTTCGTCCGTCTGTTCGTCTGTCTGTTCGTCCATTCCATTCTCAGGTTAAAGTTTTTGGTCAAGTTAGATTTTAGTGAACCTGATGTCCTATCATTATGAAACTTCACACAAATGACAATCAACATATCATTGTTTAAAAAATTGTATCAATTTGAGGTTGGACGAAGTGTTCGTCCGTCTGTTCGTCTGTCTGTTCGTCCATTCCATTCTCAGGTTAAAGTTTTTGGTCAAGTTAGATTTTAGTGAACCTGATGTCCTATCATTATGAAACTTCACACAAATGACAATCAACATATCATTGTTTAAAAAATTGTATCAATTTGAGGTTGGACCAACTGTTCGTCCGTCCGTTCGTCTGTTCGTGTGTCTGTTCGTCCATTAGCAACCGGGGCATCCGTGTTCCATGGACACATTTTCTTGTTTTTAATGTTATTTCTTTATAACCCCAGCCACCTAATAGGCTATTGCTCTGGATTCATCCGTTTTGTATTAAATTTGAGCCGCGTATGGCTAATTGGCTCATATGAAGGAAAACTCGCGTTAAACAAATGGGGCTAAACTTCTAGTGTTTTTTGGATTCACAGTCTCGCCTCAAATGACTAGGTGTAGCCCATCTGCATTATAATGTGATGATGTGATTATCAAACAAGAGTTACAGACAAATATATAATTTAAAGCGAATTAATATACCGGAGCAAGACAAAAATATAATTTAAAAAGAAAAAGAGACACTACATGGGTTTTAAAAGTGCCAATGAGTAGAATAAACGAAACCGGTTTACACGTTTAAAACCAATATAGTGTCTTTTGTCCTTATATAAATATTCATTTATCTACATTGTATTTTGTAGAATGGCGAGGATTCCAGATAAGAGACGTTGGTCGACTCGAACCAACTATCCCAGCGTAGCAAAAAGGCATTTACCTGTTGAAGTCAGCGCACGGAGCACAGCATTTGTATGTCGCTTAGAACAAGAGCTTATCACAAGTAAACACAATATTACAAAAGTGCATAAAACGACAATGAGCAGCTTAAATCAACGACGAAAGTTAATGGAGAAATCCATGTTAAAATACAGTGAACGAATGAAGGAAATTACCGATTCTAGGACAACAGTTTTGTTCAGGAAGATTCTCGAACAAAAGAGTGATGAATTCAACGGTAAAGAAGCTGTATCAGAGCCAATAATAAAACAGAACAGAATCGTGTGTTTAAACAATGGGAAAAGCCAATTTAGTTTTGGAGACAATTTGAACGTGCATGACTGCCGCACAGTGAACTGTAAGTGCCCATTTTATGGGATGGATTTGAACGGATTTCAGAAAAGTTCGAATGAGGCAAATGTACTCAACGAACCATTGAACAATTTCAACGAATCGAAGAGGTATACTGGTGGATCAAGCGATGCGTCCGTTTTTCCCAAAGCCACTCTACCGAAAATATTGTTAAAAAGATCCAGCTCTGCAGATTTGTTAAAACTGTCGTTTAAAACACACCTAGACTACGCCGGCCATAGTGACAGACAATCAATTCAAAATATTTATAGGACGCGAGGTTAATCCTTTACCTCATATATACAACAGGGGCGTAGCTCCCTTTAGGCACTGTAGGCACGTGCCTACACATTTGTTCTCAAAATGCCCCAAAATGCAGCTGCGGCGATAGACATCTGCGTAATGTATCGACCAGATCAGCCTGCGCTGTCCGCGCAGACTGATCCGGACGACACATTCCGTCTTAGGGGGATAGATGTATAGAGTAGTTATTCCTGAAACAGAAAATCCACAGGAGGGGAAAAGTGTCTATCCGGGTAGGCCTGTGTGGCATGCTTAGGCTGATCCGGGTCGATACTTTACGCAGAGTCCACAATGTGTATTTTCTCACGAGACGGCCTACAAATTGATTATTGCAAAGCTACGCCCCTGTACAAGATGTCAGCTTTGAAAACGTTGGAAGTATAATGTTGATATCGAATCGGAGGCAGTGTTTTAACCCCTGCCTTCCCGGACGACTTCTGAAAAGCAAAAATTGCACATACGGAACAACTTCTAAATGTTTAAAAAAAGAAAGAAAATCGTTTATGTTTATCGTTGCTTTAAACATTTCATAGAAAATTCACAGTAATATTTTATGATACTGTACTCTGTTGAGAAAATGTACATACAAATTGTTTTACTTAATAAAAAGAGGGCCTCATGGAAGATTAGTTTTTGTAACTAAATGAGTTATTTTTCGCTCTTAAAATAAAGTTATTATTATTATTATTATTATTATTATTATTATGGAGACAGCGTGGCAGTAATTTCTCATTGTCTTACACTGTCTGCAGGTTTTCCTTCAATGCTGTGAAAATCGATATTATGTGAACAGTTCAGGTCAGCCGGCACTCAACGCAGTCAGATCAGGATCTTTCTCGTTGGCTATCTAGTCGGTCAGACATCATTGAAGTCTGTCGAGAACGGCTATCTAGTCGGAGAGACATCATTGAAGCCTGACGAGAACGACTATCTAGTCCGACAGACATAATTGAAGCCTGACGGAAACGGCTATCTTGTCGGTCAGACATCATTGAAGCCTGTCGAGAACGGCTATCTAGTCGGTCAGACATCATTGAAGCTTGACGAGAACGACTATCTAGTCGATCAGACATCATTGAAGATTGACGAGAACGACTATCTAGTCGATCAGACATCATTGAAGCTTGACAAGAACGGCTATCTAGTCGGTCAGACATCATTGAAGCTTGACCAGAACGACTATCTAGTCGATCAGACATCATTGAAGCCTTACGAGAACGGCTATCAAGTCGGAGAGACATCAATGCAGACTGACGAGAACGGCTATGACCACGATCTGACTATCTAGAGAAGAATGGCATTTGATTGTAAATACCGTTTATGTCTGTTTTCCCGAAGGCCGGGTATCGCATGACGTAATCCAAGGTTGACGCAATAAAGACTCTTATGTCGTTGCTCGCGGTGTTGCTCCCTACGTTTGTATTTCATTTTGATTCCGCATAGCATTTTCAGAAGCCTTCTACTGCAGGAGGTTCAGAATATGTATGTTATTGGACTGGGGATAAGTACTGAAACAATTATGAATCTTCCGTACCTACATTCATGATGGACGAAATGAAATTGGTAACTTTAACCTCGCCATGCAGAATGATTTTTTTTGCGAACAATGGGCGAAACGACCTCCGTTTTTTTGAACGTCATATGTTTAAAAACAAAATATATCAGGTAGAAGGTTCAATTTACTTGCATCTTTTTAATCGTTTCCCACACGTAGAAACATTTCTGACACGACTGCAGAAGTTGACTATTGAAAACATTGTGGCAACAATAAATTGCTCAACTCTTGCAATAATAATACTAATATAAAGATATTTTCACTATTTTTGTCATATATGTTAAACGTCATCTGCACGTATGTTAGTTTAGTTTAAACATCGATTGCGTATATAAATCACGCTCATTGTCTGCCTTCTTGTGACTAAACCAGTACTCGTGCCGTTTGTGCCGAAAATCCCAAAGGCAGTGACCCGCTCATTACGGAATGATACGTTTTATGAGGGGAAAGGTTAGAGCAGGTTACAATATAAAAAAAAAAGTTTACCAAATGAGGATGAAATAAGCTGTTAAAAACCAGATCTTTATTTTCCATATATATAATAAAGTTACAAAACAAGATTTGTGCACACCAATCAAAATTGTATCCGAGATCGAACATGCAAGACAGTCAACCAGCAAACAGTAATCCACGAAACATTCCACTCGGGGTCATTTAGGTCGTACAGATAATCATTAAAATAACTTTGGGTAAGTAATGAGATTGTGGGTAAAGGAGCAATATCTCTTACTCTTGTGCTATTCTCATTCTCTTACTTGATCTAAAAAAAATGAACCCTCATTTCTTCCAAATTTTCAATTATTTTCTTTCTATTTTCAACATCGTGGAGTTAATAACCTGGTCATCACATGCATTTGATTTTGACACATTTGCAGCACACAACTTTTGAAATGAAAAGTTGGTTCTATCTGGGAGAAGGCTCAACAAATTACATACCTTAGAGTGGGTACAAAACATACACATACACATACACATACAAACAGACTGTAACTCTGGACTAGTTTGCTATATGTAAGATTTGTTACTGGAAAACCAACATAGTAAACATATGCTGAGCATAGACAAAGACCTGCATGTGCATCCATGCTATCTGTTAAAAAAGACAATTTGTGTCTGAAGTTTCTTGATGTTTTCTTTGAGATACCGATGCAGGGACAGATCATACACCATGGTTGTGTGCACAGATTGATATAGTTCTTCATGGTAGCAACTATCCTGAAGTTGTTTTTTCTAGAGCACCGCTCATATAGACATGAAAGTAGATACATCATTTATATATAAATTTGGTGAAGTCTGAAAAACTGTAAATTTACATCCTAAATTAATAAGATTCTTAAAATATATCTTTCCTCTAACAATATGTATATATTAAGGCATTTGGTATTAACCCTTTCCCACTTGCAGACACCATCTGAAGCATCTGCAGCAGATGACATTTGGCCAAACATTTCAACTCGGTTCAATGATTATATTTTCATTTTTAGAAATGTTCCATCATTTTGCCAAGATGTTTTCTAAGTTGTCTGTCTGCTGTAGATGTGTTGTATGTGTGGAAGCTTAATCATACCAGAAAAAGTATGATCTAAAACATGTATAGTATAACATTTGGAAAAAAAAGATTAATAAATTGTCATGGATATAACATTGCTGAAAACTGCATTAAACCCCTATCAATCAATCGATCAATATAATATACTTTGTTCTCTTCATAATATTAAAATGAGTATTCAAGTAATGGTGTATGTAACATGATTGTACAGCATGTATACGTAAGAGTTATCTTAATAAGTGTAAAAACTATAATTTCTAGATAAAGACAAGAGAGATGTTAATATATTAGCAAATAGGAATAATACTATATTTAAGAGGTAATGTGGCCGCTTTTTGATTTGATAGACATAATTTTGTATGAAGTATAAGAAAATAAGGCCATTAATTCAAATACATCTCTCAAGAGGAATCTTGCAAAACAATACATTTTTACATGACATTTTGCAATGATACTCAAAATAGTAAAAAGAAGTTATCAAAGATGAGCTGTTTTGATACAAGGCTTGAAGCCAACACAACTGATATCAACTTTTTTAATGGTAAAAAGCATACGTTTCTCATATTAATGATAATTTGTGCTAACTAACCTGACGGACTTTGAAAACAGCAAATTATCAGATCTGTCCGTGCCTCTGCAAAATCAGATCAGGTATTCAAAGTTTAACCTTCCCCATTATACAACAAGTCTGCAGCAGACAACGTCGAACAAATCCAGACAAAACTATCGAAAATTCCTATAAATAAATGTATAACTATGGATAGAGTTGAAAACATTGTGGCAAAAGGAGAAATTGCTCATTATAATCAAATTCGCATTTTGCCACAATGTTTTCAAAAGATGTCTGCTGCAGAAGCTTCAAATGGCTTATGTATGTGGGAAAGGGTTAATAACCTAGTCTTTTTAACACATTCTGGAAACATGTGGAGTATGGTCAGAAGAGACGATACAATCATGTATTTTTATAATCTGTAGTAATCCGGTAAATTGAAAACCTCCTAAGGCATTTATTTCAGACAAAGCATTAAAAGTGCACAGTGAATGTGCAACAAAAATATAAAAACAGTTTATACAAACAAACAAGCCCATGAACTGGGCTTTCACAGAAAAATGATAATACTGATAGTTCGTATAAGATTTCTTTTTTAAGAACAGCAAAAAATATATACAATATATATATAAATAACATTTTGGATAACAAAATAACTATTTCTGACTTTTACTTTTTGATGCAAATTTTGAAACCAAAAATGTTGTGTGAAGTTCTGGGCGCATGAGTGCCATGAAACAAACTAAGGTCAATTGGCTGTCATGATATAACTGAAATACTGTTGAAAATGGCATACAACTCCAATTAATCAATCAATCAACAAAGAAATAGAGACTGAAAATTTGAATAAATATCTATCAACTAGAATAAATACCCTGTTTATAAAACTTCTAAAGCTGTCTTTAATACAATATTCGCACACAATTGAGTTAAATAATTTAAGAAAAATATGACTTTGTAACATGTATACACTTTCCAAATGCATCAAGATCACACTGAAAATTTTGACAATTAACCCTATCTCACATGCCGACGCATTTTGTAACATCTGTAACAGTTGACTCTTGAAAACATAGTGGCAAAAGGAGTCATCCTTTTAAAATCTGTTGATGGATAATGTTTCAATCAAATACCTTTCATGATCAGATAATTAAGTCTACTGGTAGTTAATCTTTTTATATTTGTTGTGTGTGTTGAAAGGGTTAAAAAGTGTTTTTGGAGTATAATAACTATCCTTCAAAAGTAATCAGTGTCAAACACTTTTCAAACTTTAACCTTTTCCCACATACAAGACATCTACAGCAGACGACTATGTAAACATCCAGGCAAAAATATAAAAGATCTTTATAAATGGAATTTAGTACAATTTATAACAAAGTTGAAATCATTGTGAGAAAAGGAGAAATTGGTCATTGTGAGCAATTTTTATTTTATCACAATGTTTTCAAAAGTCGACTGCTGCAGAGGCATAACTACAAAGCGTTAAAGGGTTAAATACTCTTCTGACCCTGGACAATAAAAGATGATATGAGCCACATCGTACGAAAGTCTACCTTTGAGATTTGACGACCAGCAAAGATCCGGACCAGCCTGCATCTCTGAGCAATAATAAATTCTTCCACAATGTTTGGTTGCAGCAAATTGCATCATCACATGAGAAATGGTTCAAGTACATAACCCTTTTCCAAGTACTTTTGAAAAAATAAACAAAAGACAAAAGAAAACATTTCTACATTAACACTATATTTTATATCGAAAAAACAAAAAAAAATATTTACTAATACATTATTGATGTATTAGTTATTAGTGAATAATTTATTTTTTTATTTTTATGATACTGGTACCTGTGTGCACAAATAACATGGAAAAATAATAGAAACACTTTTTAATACTGTAGGAAGGTGAAACAAAAACAAAACAATGTGATCAAAAGAAAGACAGAGGTGGGTCACAAGTTTTGACACGTGCACTTCTTTGGCAGATTTACTTAAACTTTTTATAAATTAACCCTTTCTCACTTACAGAGCCATTTTGAAGTGTTTGCAGAAGATGATTTTTTTCGAAAATTAATTGAGGGAAAATCAGAAATTGCATGTCTTCATATTTATCATATTTATGGCTAGCATTTGATCTGGGCTAAGTTAGAATTATTATTATCCCATTCCTGTTTAAAACTACAGGCTGGAATAGCACAAATTCCCTCTTAGATAAGAATTATAAGTAAGTATTACTTGGAACAGAAGTTTGATCGATGCAATTTGAAAGTGTCACATTACAAATTAAGTTAGTTACTGAATATGAATTTGTTGTGTTGTCTGCTGCATACCCATTTGTGGAAAAGCATTGGAAATCTCAACAAATAAGCATGAATCAACATAAGCAAAAAGGAGAAATTGTTCATAAAGATAACAGACAGACAAGAGTCAAAAAAAAAAGGGAAAAGCATAAAGGTAAAAATTTAATACAAATTATTAATTTATAAATGATTAACGAGAAAAGAGCATGATATGCTATAAATTGACAAAATTTATGAAGAAAAAGGTGATTAACCAGAAAGCTGTTTTAAGAGTAGTTTCTAGCAAAAGCAAAACACATCACAAATGTATAGGTAATATATGTACATCTTCTAAATAAATTTAAATAACAGAACAATATGAAAAATAAAAAACAATAATAGCATATATATATCTATCACAAGTATTTATTTGTTCATATAACGATTTAAACAAAATATAGGAGAAAAAGAAAAGGCAAGGAGTTTTACATCAAAATAGCGTGAACTCTCTGTTGGTTAAAGCCATCTGGTCAACAAATCTGGAAAAAAGAGAGACAAAGAAATGTAAGTAAGAACATGTATTTACAAAAGATATAAAATTAGTATTGTGCTCCAGGAAAACCAACCTTAAAACATTAATGACAAGTGGAGATAAAGATCTGTATGTGTGTCAATACTGTCTGATCCTAATGGGCAGTGCAGATATGCAGATTTCTGTGGATCTACATCGATCACAAAATGCTTAAAGGATGACTTTCCTAGAGCATGGACCCGAGTATAGATGATCAATTGATCAAAGACATTAAGGTAACAAGTGTCACGTTCCAGTAAAGTAAGTTATCCGCTATACCTCTCTGATATGTAGCCCTTCATAGAAAGACATCACTCATTTTTCATTTCGTTATTGTTCTGCATATGTGACAGTTGCAAAACAAGTGTTACATTCCAGTAAAGTAAGTTATCCGCTATACCTCTCTGATATGTAGCCCTTCATAGAAAGACATCACTCATTTTTCATTTCGTTATTGTTCTGCATATATGTGACAGTTGCAAAATAAATAACAGATGATAAAACGAGTAAGTGAATGTCTGAATGATTTGGACTTTATGACATGCAGATGCCATTTGATACATCTGCAGCCGACGGCCTTTAACTCTTTTCCTAATATAGACACTTTCGAACGCCTCTGCAGCAAACGGCTTTTTGAAAACATAGTGACAAAAGAAGAAATTGCTCAAAACGAGCAATTTCTCCTTTTGCCACAATGTTTTCTACTTTTAGTCATAGGTAATCCATTAAATTATAGAGATTTTCTAATTTTTGACAAATTATGTTCAAAGTCGTCTGCTGCAGAATTGTCGTATGAGGGAAAGGGTTAAAACATTGTGACGGAAGAAAAAAAGAAGACTTTTGTCATCCATTGCATTAATGCTTTTTAAAGATGTCTATTGCAGATCACAGTCAACTGAAGCTTTTGTTTAATGTGGGGGAAATGTTAAATTAGATTGATGGACAGATAAATTATTCGTAAGTGACACTCTTCCAAGTTCCATCACATATAAAGCATAATTAAGCACTCACTAGAATTAGAAATGGAGATTATGAGATATCTTTTAGAAATCAAACCCTTGGACTTTTGCGACCAGTGTAGAGCCAGATTAACCTACACATTCATGCAGTTTGATCTTGCTCTCTACTGATCACCAGTTAACAATACTAATCTGATGAACACTGTTCATGTTGTTCTCATATGAATTTCTACAAATAACACAGCTGTAGTGTAAGTTAGGTTTTCCTACTCAGAGCACTCAGCTCTTATATACACTCAAAAGTGTATATGCCTTACGTTAATAACTTTATATCATGCCTTAGAGTCTTTGTTCTGAAACTTATACATTTTCTGTTGTAGAGACAATGAATCTCTGAAACTTGTCAACATTTGACTTAAAAAACATTGTTAGAACAAAGTTAAATTGTGAATACATAAATGGTTCATTTCTTATTTTCTACAAATGATCTTTACTCAAAAAACATATCATCAGATGTCAGAGTTCAATCTATTTTTCAAATGATTGCAGAATCATAACTTAGAATATTTAAGAGAAAGGGTAAAGAATGTTACCTTGTCATTTCACTATTAAGTTTGACTTGTCTTGGAACATCGGCCCAAGTCATGTTGGTTTTTAATGGTTGATGTTTACTCCACCATCCATATCCGTGACTGGTTGTGGGGTCGTAATTGTATAACTGATATGGTTCTGTAAAGAAAATAAGACAAAATGTGATAACATCTTTTCAAAAGTATATTTGTCTTAAGTTTTTGTTGAATCTTTGAGTTTGAATCAAGGGAAGTGACCTCATAAATTTGTTTAACCCTTTTCCACATGCACATCCCCCACATTTTTATAACGCATCTGTAGTAGGCAACTTTTGAAAACATTGTGGTGAAAGAAGAGATTGCTCTTTTAGAGCATTAACTCTATTTGACACAAAGTCTTCAACCTTATTCTAAAATTTATACATAAAAATAAAGATGGCTATACAATTCAAAATTACATGCATACGAAAATTAACTAAAATAGGCAGATACATTATTACGGGCAAACAAATCGACGGCAAAGCCGGCGATGTTTCCCGTCAATAGGTAATTTGTATGAACTTTGCAAAACTTTGCTATACCGTATTTCCAAAAATTGTGTCCAGAGTGGATTGTTCAATGCAGTCACAATTCTGCTACGTTTTGATTGGATCGAAACAAAAAAAAATCTAGAGGAAATAATTACATATGATAATACATACTCGTATGTACGAGCACAAGTAATTTTATGTGTGATAATTTCCGTTTAATAACACTCGTCGTCTATTTCTAAAACGAGTTCAAATAAAAACTCATAAGGGTTTTTTAACTTTCCGGAAGTTACAAATCCAAATTCCTGACGTCATTCTATTAGCGTTCCGTAAATTATGTAATCGTTTTATTTGAAGTTCTTTATGAAGGGCAAGTTGATTATTTGTTGTACCTGTCATCATAATTTCATGGATTTAAAATCTTTGCCATATTTTAAAGTTAAATATAACCTTAATCTGATGATGATTTTTATTTTACTTGCTAAGGTCGGTGATCGTGCTGCAAGCAAGGGGCTAACTGCAGTTCATGGGGAATTATTTACTGATCACAAAAGTTAATAAATGTTTACCCAAAATAGGTAGCACCTATACTCATATTATTTTTTATTTATATGATACAATAACACTTTATTTAAGTCATTGCAATACAAAAACACAATAAAACATTGATATACTGGGATATATGACCTCCAGACTTTACCAGACTCTGTTTAGTGATACCCCTTTTTAACACGAACTTAGGAGACCCGTAGATAAATTAAATTGGTTTAAACTAAAAGTTTACCTTTTGGAGTTCGAATGTGTTTAGTTCGCATACGAGTAAATTCAACATGTGAATCTTGCGGTCCTGGTCCGTATGCTGACACCTGATTGATTGGGACAATTGATCTCCTTGGTGGACTTTTGTCAACAAGAGGGGGGAGTGCAATAAATCCAAGTTGACGTCCTGAACGTAAAGGATCACTTTTAGCTCTAGCCGAAGATTCTCGGATTGTGTTTTGATAACCTAGCTGCGACAGTCCGAAGAAAGACATTTTTCTTATTCAGCGGAACACTTTTGGCGTAATCTTCTGTTATTCTTCAAAAACGAACTAGCCAAATGTACACAATTTTTCTATATTCTCTTATGTCAACTCTCCTCAAAGTTGCTAAGCACGCTAAGGTTCACTTCCGGGTCATTCTATGATTGAATATAGTATTCTGATTAAAAACAAACGAAATATTTAAAAATGTATCAATGATACATTTACATGTAATTCGAAACTGTATATTTATGTTATTTGAAATTTAATCACAAAATAATGTGTTCAAAGGAATGCTATGCAAAAGTTTCCAATTTGGGATAAATATTTATTTCCCACAAAACCGTCCGATTCCATGTAATAGAAATCGGTAAACCACAATTACATCTCGTAACAGGCGACAATCTCGCCCCGTGCGAGAAATATACACCGTGAACGAAGCAAGATTCACCAACAGAATTAGGAAAAGAATCCATCTTCATCTCTGAATTAGAAACAAAGTGTACTGTCAAAGATGGACTCTAGAGGATCTATTGCCTTTGATGAATATGGCAGACCATTCATTATTTTGAGGGATCAAGAATCAAAGTCGAGATTGACTGGCATCGAAGCACATAAAGTAAGCATGAATTTAGAATGTTCTGGAAGTTTCCATAATATATCCCTCTTAAACTGATGACTGTTTCTGTATATATTAAGTTTGTATAGAAACAAAATTGTTTAATGTACACGAAGAATTTGGTACTTTGCAACAGATTGGACAAACTGATCATACTGTTACCGAAAACAAAGTTGTCTAATAAATTGTGAGCTGCTTTCAGACTTTGACATGATTGCACTTGTTGATGTTGTTGTTTTTTTGCAACCAAGAATAAACATGTTTTGATTTATATATGATTTTTGTCATCTTAAAACGATAGAAAGGGAACATTCTGTTGCAGGTTTTGTTCAATGTCAATTCACTCCATCAGTCCCAACAGCTTGTTGGGAAGTCATTCAGTTCCTATACATAAACATTTGGGGATGAATCTACTGAGGACTCTGCAGAACCCATTAAATGAGAGACTTCAAAGTACAATGTAATATCCGCCCATGTTCACATTTTGTAAACAATGGTTGCGCATGTAAATTTTTGAATGCATTTATCGTTTGGCTCCGCCCATGTTGCTATGCTGATGTATAGTCAAGTTACCCTTAACGGATCAGTAACGAAACAACGTAGTGCTTAAAAGAAATGGTCAATGTTTCGTAACTTGTTTGTTTATAGTCCACAAGTAAAATCATTTTCTTTTAAATTGACAAACACTTTTTCAGTTTTAGTGCAGAAACAGCTGTACAGACCGTTGTTTACCAGTTCGATGATGCATTAACGGATCAATTGTAGCAATAGGGGATCAGGGGGGTCATCTCAAGCAACATTTTAGCTGTCAACACTTCTGCTGTTATTGTACAAGTTATGTTTTATCTAACTGCAGATTTGTATTGATAGATTTCCGATTTAATTACTAGCATCTTAGGGAATGGCTCAATTGTCGAAAATAAAATTTTGAGAAAACCCCTCAGACTCAGTCATGGAAACAAAGTGGCGATCCGACAAGCATCATTTTTTATTGTGTTTTTAGCTCACCTATGTGCAAGGTGAGCTATTGTGATCACATTTTGTCCGGCGTGCGTCGTCAACAATTGAGCTTGTTAACACTCTACAGGCTACATTTTGCTTCCAATCTTCATGAAAGTTTATCAGAACGTTCATCTCCATAAAATCTTGGACAAGTTCGAAACCGGGCCATATGAGGTCAAAAACTAGGTCACTAGGTCGAATTGAAGGGAAATCTTGTTAACACTCTGGAGGCCACATTTTCAACTTGAGCATGTTGAAATTCTATCCGAATGTTTGTCTTGATGATATGTAGGTCAAGTTCGAACATGGGTCACGTCGGGTCAAAAAATAGGTCACTAGGTCAAATTGAAGGAAAATCTTGTTAAATTCCAGAGGCCGCACTTTTTGCTTCAGCAGTTTGAAATTTTGTCAGAATGTTGAGCTGAATGATATCTAGGCCAAGTTAGAATATGGGTCATGTGGGGTCAAAAACTAGGTCACTAGATCAAATTGAAGGAAAATCTTGTGAACACTTTGGATGCCACAATTTTTGCTTCAGCAGCTTGAAATATTGTCAGAATGTTTGTCTTAAAGATATCTAGTTCAAGTTCAAATATGGGTCATATTGGATCAGAAACTAGGTCACTAGGCCAAATCGAGGGAAAATCTTGTTAACTGTAGAAGCCGCATGTTTTACTTCAGCGGCTTGAAATTTGCTCAGAATGTTTGACTAAATGATATCTAGGCCAAATTCGGATATGGGTCATGCCGGGTTAAAAACTAGGTCACTAGGCCAAATTGAAGGGTAATCTTGCTAACACTCTGGATACTGCATTTTAAATTTCAGCATGATAAAACTTTATCAGAATGTTTTTCTTGATGATATGTAGGCCAAGTTCGAATATGGGTTATGCTGGTTCAAAAACTAGGTCACTAGATCAAATTGAAGGAAAATCTTGTGAATGCTTTGGATGCCACATTTTTTGCTTCAGCAGCTTGAAATTTGGTCAGAATGTTTGTCTGAATTATATCTAGGTCAAGTTCGAATATGGGTCATATTCGATCAGAAACTAGGTCAATAAAGGAAAATATTGTTCAAACTCCGGAGGCCGCATTTTTACTTTGAGCGAGTTGAAACTTTGTCAGAATGTTGTCTTGATGATATCTAGTCCATGTTGGAATATGGGTCATATCAGGTAAAAAAATATAGATCTCTAGGCCAAACGAAGGAAAATATTGTTAACACTGTGGAGGTTGCATTCAGAATAATTGTCTTGATGTGTTTTGCATTGCAGTACATTGTATAATTAAGGTGAGCGATCCAGGGCCATCATGGCCCTCTTGTTAAATAATACCATAAAGTACTTTACTACTTACCTGTCAATTTATACACAATAATTTTGTCTAATAAATAAGTTAGCGTGTCTTAAACATTAAAGTGATCCGCTAAGGGTTACTTGACTGTACTTCTTAGCCTGCCTTTGGTAAAACTTCACATGCACTGCACATGGACTAACTGAAGAAGAGCGGAATTCTTATCAGTTGCTATGTGGTTTTATCAGCTATTTGTTATTTATTATAGTAGTGTTGTAAAATTGCTTTTCTGATAAGATGTTAGGTGGTTCTATCAGCTTTTTAGCTCACCTGTGCACGAAGTGCTCAAGGTGAGTTATTGTGATCGCCCTATGTCCGGCGTCCATCGTCCGTCAACATTTTCTCCTCTGTAACCGGTGGGTCAACTGGGATGAAACTTCACAGAAAGCATCCTCTCAATGTCCTCACCAGAATTCTGGTTTCCATGGCAACGAAATGAAAAAACTTCAAAATTCTTAAAAAATCTTCTCCTCCGAAAGTGTCAGGCCGATTTTATAATAAATTTGTAGAAATGTTCCTTGGGTGACCCTCTATCAGATTCCTTCAAGCCATGTTGATTGGTCAAAAACATGGCCGCCAGGGGGCGGGGCTTTTTTGCCTTTTATGGTTATAGTGCAAACTTAAAAAATCTTCCAACATCTTCTCCTCAGTAACCGGTGGGTCAATTGGGATGAAACTTCACAGAAAGCATCCTCTCAATGACCTCACCAGAATTCCTTCAAATTTTTGGGATCCATGCAGAATTCTGGTTTCCATGGCAACGAAACGAAAAAAACTTCAAAATTCTACTTCTCCCTAACTGGTTGGCAGATTTTGAACTTATTTTGTAGAAATGTTCCTTGGGTGACTCTATCAGATTCCTTGAAGCCATGTTGATTGGTCGAAAAACATGGCCAGAATTCTGGTTTCCATGGCAACGAAACAAAAAAAAAACATCAAAATTCTACTTCTCCCTAACTGGTTGGCAGATTTTGAACTTATTTTGTAGAAATGTTCCTTGGGTGACTCTCTATCAGATTCCTTGAAGCCATGTTGATTGGTCGAAAAACATGGCTGCCAGGGGGGTGGGGCTTTTTTGCCTTATATGGCTATAGTGAAAACTTAAAAAATCTTCTCCTCCAAAAGTGTCAGGCCGATTTTCAAATAATTTTGTAGAAATATTCCTTGGATGACCCGCTATCAGATTCCTTTAAGCCATGTTGATTGGTCGAAAATCATGGCCGCCAAGGGGGGGCGGGGCTTTTTTGCCTTATATAGCTATAGTGCAAACTTAAAAAATCTTCTCCTCCAAAAGTGTCGGGCCGATTTTCAAATAATTTTGTAGAAATGTTCCTTGGATGACCCTCTATCAGATTCCTTCAAGCCATGTTGATTGGTCAAAAAACATGGCCGCCAAGGGGCGGGGCTATTTTGACTTTTATTGCTATAGTGAAAACTTAAAAAATCTTCTCCTTCAAAAGTGTCAGGCCGATTTTCAAATAATTTTGTAGAAATGATCCTAGGGTGACCCTCTATCAGATTCCTTAAAGCCAAGTTGATTGGTTGGAAACTATGCCCGCCAGATGGCGGGGCTTATATAGCTAAAGTGAAAAAAAAATCAGGTGAGCGATTCCAGGGCCATCATGGCCCTCTTGTTTTAATTTGTTTCATCAATTGTTAAGAGCGCTTTAATGCCTCTGCATAAAAGATATGACTGCTAACTGATTACTGATACCAAGTAACATGGCAACATAGGTTCCCGGTGTGGGGTATGGACGGTCCTCTAATGATAAATAATATAACAAAAATGGACCACTTTAAAAAATCAAAGCGCTGAAGGCACTCCATTTGTTTGGGTACATAAATCTGTTCAAACATTTGCCTTTGCATAGATGTGTGATTTATAAACTATGCATTGTTTATAAATATTACAACTTCGGGTAAAAGAATAAATGACGCATCTGTTAAAATTAAATGCCATTTTAGTTGTCTATAAAAAATAAATCATGAGACATACATGTGAATATTATATTTAATTTCCAAGTTTCAAAAGACATGTAAAACAAATGTATAACCATTATGGCCCCGACTCACTCATCTAAGTATTTACCAATTTTTGTTAAAAAAAAATCACAATTGACCAAGGGTTTTCTAAAATCTTACTCAAAAGCTTCCTGCTTAACAAGAGATTTTTCAAGTTTTCACTATAGCCATATAAGGCCAAATAGCCCTGCCCCCTGGCGGCCATGTTTTTCGACCAATCAACATGGCTTGGAGGAATCTGATAGATGGTCTCCCAATGAACATTTCTACAAAAAGAATTGAAAATTGGCCAAACACTTTCGGAGGAGAAGATTTTTCAAGTTTTTACTATAGCCATATTAGACAAAAAAGCCCCGACCGCTGGCGGCCATGTTTTTCGACCAATCAACTTGGCTGGAAGGAATCTGATAGAGGGTCACCCTAGGAACATTTCTACAAAATTATTTGAAAATCGGCCTGACACTTTTGGAGGAGAAGATTTTTTTGAGTTTACACTATAGCCATATAAGGCAAAAAAGCCCCGCTCCCTTGGTAGAAGAAGAATTTTTAATTTTTTTTTTATTTTCGTTGCCATGGAAACCATAATTCTGCATAAATCACAAACATTTGAAGGAATTCTGGTGAGGTCAATGAGAGGATGCTTTCTGTGAAGTTTCATCCCAATTGACCCACTCGTTACTGAGGAGAAGATGTTGACGGACGACAGACGCCGGACAAAAGGAGATCACAATAACTAACTTTTAGCACTTCGTGCTCAGGTGAGCTAAAAAAGAAACATCTATCTAAATAAAAGAGTAATTGAAATCATGTAGAAAATATTGTGGAAAAAGGCAGTACTAATATTTATATGAGCACTTTAAAAGAAACATGCTTCAGACTTCAGAGGCTTTTGAATTCATTTGCATTATAAAAGGATTAAATGCTCCAGAGAAAACCAATACCTGTGCTGTCCGATTTTTACTCTACAGTATACACCTAAGCTGGCCGCTGTTTCCTTTAACGGGTGTTTAAGCTTGCCAAATCAATTAAGGATGCGTGACCATACACTGTTAATTACCATTGTGTACGAGTGTCATTCCAAACAAATTATAAATGTAACCCCTTTTCCCAATAAACCTATCATATACATGTATGTATTTGTAACTTGCCGGGATGTGTCGATACCGTCATGGTACAATGTGATATATGTACACATTGGTTTCACAAATCTTGTGTTAATGCACCTGTGGATATTTCGACAACAGATGCGGACTTTAATTGTAACTTTTGTTAATTATTTGGCTATTATAATGATAAGATATGTCGATTAAATTGGCAACATTTAAGTTTTTTACTTATAACAGCCTTCAAATACAAATTTGGTTTATACGACGGTAAAGAAAGGTTATGGGAATTAAGAAATTGTTTAAATAAGCAAATTTTCCTTTTCCCACAATGTTTTCAATATATGTTCCTTTTTACTGTTTACACACCAAGAAAAAAACATTTAACTTATTTGTTATAGATTAGTATTATAGTTGTATATATATATAATTACTAGAAACAAATTAAGATTAAAAGTGTTGTATATATATATATACTTATTAGTCCCCTACCGGCGTGCCGAAGGGGACTCTTAGGTTTGCACTCCGTCCGTCAGTCAGTCCATCTGTCAGTCAGTCAGTCAGTCCGGCAAATCAGTTTTCCGCACTTTTTTTCTACATGCTTTGAGGTATTGAGCTGAAATTTTGTATATGCCTTTGTAATCATGTGTCACAGATCAAGTTCGCGTTTCATGGGATTTCGTCAATTTTTTTATGAGTTATGCCCCTTTTTGGACTTAGAATATTAATAAGTCAAAACGTGCAAACCGGTAGGGGATTATGGTATTGCTTGCAATGCTACAGTTACTTGTTGTTTATTTGTTATTTAAATTGTTCTGCCCTTTCCAAATACCCTACAGAATAGAATGTTGCATGGATCATTTGCCTCGTAGTATGACACATGGAAAACTGTTGAAAGTTACAAAGTAGAAAATGAAGAGGCCCAACAATAACTAGAACTCATGACCCTTCAATCGATTGTAAAGGAGAGGATATAATTGAAGCAAAACCTATGGCTAGTTACTAGCAACCTATTCTATTCTTGCAATGTTTTCAAATTTCGTCCGCTGCAGATGCGTCAAAAGACATTTACTTGTCGGAAAATCAATCCATCAATTCTCTTTATTGATATCTATAGATATGATATAAAGAGGAAAGTCGTAAAACACTTTACAAAGAGATTCCATTTCAGCATGATCTCGATTTTTGGTTTAATCTATATCGCTGATAAAAGCAATCAAACACATTATATATTTACAAAGAAAACCCCGGATATGATCATATGTAACAAATTATACACATTTGCCCATCTTTAATTAAACATTTTTTACAAAAAATCATAGCGTCCGCAGATTTGCTCTATATTCTATTGCGTCCGCATTTTCCCTCTATAATGTATTTGTCCGCAGATCGCGTCCGCACTTAAGACCCTCTCCCCATACCGTTGTATTTATAAATAGAATTCGACGACCACGATTTCTCTGCAAATGTGTTACTCTCATTTTAAATGCATTTTATGACGCACGTATTTGTTTTTAGCTCACCTGTGCACGAAGTGCTCAGGGTGAGTTATTGTGATCGCCCTATGTCCGTCGTCCGTCAACATTTTCTCCTCTGTAACCGGTGGGTCAACTGGAATGAAACTTCACAGAAAGCATCCTCGCAATGTCCTCACCAGAATTCCTTAAAATTTTAGGGATCCATGCAGAATTCTGGTTTCCATGGCAACGAAATGAAAAAAACTTCAAAATTCTTAAAAATCTTCTCCTCCCAAAGTGTCTGGCCGATTTTCAAATTATTTTGTAGAAATGATCCTTGGGTCACCCTCTATCAGATTCCTTCAAGCCATGTTGATTGGTTGAAAAACATGGCCCCCAGGGTGGGGGGGGGGGGGCTATTTTGCCAATATGGCTATAGTGCAAACTTAAAAAATCTTCTCCTCCAAAAGTGTCAGGCCGATTTTCAAATAATTTTGTAGAAATGTTCCTTGGGTGACCCTCTATCAGATTCCTTCAAGCCATGTTGATTGGTCGAAAAACATGGCCGCCAGGGGGCGGGGCTATTTTGCCTTTTATAGTTATAGTGAAAACTTAAAAAATCTTCAACATCTTCTCCTCAGTAACCAGTGGGTTAATTGGGATGAAACTTCACAGAAAGCATCCTCTCAATGACCTCACCAGAATTCCTTCAAATTATTGGGATCCATGCAGAATTCTGGTTTCCATGGCAACGAAACGAAAAAAAAATCAAAATTCTTCTCCTCCCAAATTGGATGGCAGATTTTGAACTTATTTTGTAGAAATGTTCCTTGGGTGACTCTCTTATCAGATTCCTTGAAGCCATGTTGATTGGTCGAAAAACATGGCCGCCAGGGGGGGGGGGGGGGGCAGGGCTTTTTTGCGTTATATGGCTATAGTGAAAACTTAAAAATCTTCTCCTCCAAAAGTGTCAGGCCGATTTTCAAATAATTTTGTAGAAATGTTCCTTGGATGACCCTCTATCAGATTCCTTTAAGCCATGTTGATTGGTCTTATATAGCTAAAATGAAAAAAAAAATCAGGTGAGCGATTCCAGGGCCATCATGGCCCTCTTGTTTTAATTCTTTATACTATATTTATATGGCCGACAAGGCACAAAGAAAATATTTTCAATTCTGTTTTTATCTACATTTGCAATGCGTGATTGAAAATTCAAATACCGTATCTGGAGCTTAAATCGGAAATAGTTCTCCCTGTAGCAGTTCACTCATTGAGATTTATAAATCTCTCCGCGTTCATGTTTTAAAATACAATGTTTCATTTTATTTCGTAATTCTCTTTGAATATAAGAACCACATAAGAAAACAAAGACGATATACATATATCATTATTTCAAAAATCGTGATACATTTGAAAAGTAAGAGCAAGTATTGAGTATTACTTTCACGCGTATGAAATTTAGGAACTTTTCCATAAGACGTATGGCTTCATAATTGCAGCTACTAAATTTGTTTGTTCCAAACAAATAAAAATCACTATATACACCCGTAATATATATATAAAATAAAAATTTCACTGCAAACAAATATGTTATGACTAACATACATAATAAAGTAAAGGTATAGAACTCCTTGGTACGAACATTATGACTTGTAAACATAATATAGTAAAGGTATAGAATTTCCAATTCAATTTTCTGGGTTGGGCATAACAAATTGTTAATTTGGTAACTTTGGTCACATCGATGTCGAGACAAACAATTTGCAAGTTTATTGACTTCCTGGATCTATCGATAGCTGTGTGTGGACCTAATATAGGCATAATGTCATAGACCAATTATTTCCTCTATGAACGGCAATGTTTTTGAGAATCAAAAGGAATTTATGAACATGCCGCCTTGTTTAATAACCAGAACTATATTATGTAAATTGTATGATTGGGTAAAAAAATGACGCACCGGGTACCTGTGCATAGCAAAAGTATGACAGCTGATACAACCATGTAATGATGTATTGTATTTAAATGCTATTTCCATAAATCTTGACTAGAACTCTTGAAGAATTATAGCATAAATCCACCACTCTTGTTTCCAGTCTCACATCATGGCAGCCAAGACTGTGGCTGGCTTGTTAAGAACTTCATTGGGTCCAAAAGGATTGGACAAGCTGATGGTTTCCCCTGATGGAGATGTGACCATTACTAATGATGGTGCCACCATTTTAAAGCAGATGGATGTTGAACATCAGATCGCAAAGTTAATGGTTCAGCTGTCTCAGTCACAGGATGATGAAATTGGTGATGGAACAACGGGAGTTGTTGGTAAGGCTTTTGGCGTATTCCTTTCCCATATGGAACAACACATAATCAGCTGACTACTAAGGAAAACATAAAGAGGCAAAATATGGACAATGTCTGGAAATAAAAAACTTTTGACGAGAGGAAAATCAATTCTCATAATGCTCAAATGCTCCTTTTGTCACAATGATTTTAAAAATTTGAATACTGCTGATGTATTTGCAAGAGGGAAAATGGTAAAAACTTAAATAAATGTTATTTGGGTTATTGTCTTTTCTATGTTATGCTAACAATACAACAGTTACTGTACCCTGTCTAGCAAAGAAATTGATGTGAGTTTTATTTTCAATTGCTTCCCTTGTCCTACAGACTCCAGCTATAAAACAGTATGGGCCACATCACATAACAACCTAGGAGGTTTTTCAACATTAATAGTAATAAAAAATGTAATTCATTTTTAGCTCTACTGGCCAGAAGAGCTTATGCCGTGGTGTGGTGTCTGTGCGTTCGTAAACAATTGCTTATGAATGCGATAGTCTTCAGTTTTGATTGAATCAAACTTATACAGTAGTAAGATATCCATGAGAGCTCGGTTCCTTTCGCAAACCTGCCAGATCCGCCCATGCAAGACTGGATTATAGCCCTTAAAATTGTCAAAATTGCTATAATAGAGCTTGTGAACACAAAAGAGGCTCCATTTACTATCTGATCTTCACCAAACTTACACAGTAGTTAGGTATCTATGAGAGCTCGGTTCCTTTCGCAAACTAACCAGATTCGGCCATGCAAGACTGGATTTTGGCCCTTGAAATCGTCAGAATTGCTATAATACAGCTTATGAACACGATAAAGTCTTCAGTTTTGATTGTATTTCCATCAAACTTATACAGTAGTTAGATGTCCATGAGAGCTTGGTTCCTTTCGCAAAACAGCTAGATCCGCATATGCAAGACTGGATTATGGTCCTTAGAATTGTCGAAATTGCTATAATACAGCTTGTGAAAACAATAGAGGCTCCATTTACTATCCGATCTTCACAAAACTTAGATAGTAGTTAAATATTGATAAGAGCTCGGTTTCTTTTGAAAACCAGTCAGATGTGCCCTTGCATGACTGGATTATGGCCCTTGAAATTGTCAAAATTGCTATAATACAGCTTGTGAACACAATAGAGCCTCCAATTACTATCCGATCTTCACCAAACTTAGATAGTAGTTAAATATTGATGAGAGCTTTGGTTCCTTTTGCAAACAAGCCAGATTGGATTATGGCCCTTGAAATTGTCAAAATTGCTTTAAAACATCTTGTGAACACAATAGAGCCTCCATTTACTATCCAATCTTCACCATACATACATGCTCTGGATTGTAAATGACCAAAGAACCATCCCAGTAGAGCATGAGGGTCATGGGCCTCTTGTTTATTTTTATTTGGCTGGAAGCAAGTACTTGCTACCACCTCGTTTGAAAGTAGGAAGCAAATTCATCTTTCAGATAGCAATTGCAAATTAAACAATAACATGAACACCCTTTTATGCAGCAGATGACTGAAAACACCTCAACTAAAACTTGGCTATAAATTAAATCATATTTAATTTATTGACTAAAATCATCTGTTGCAAATGGGAAAGGGTTAAATATTTATCTTGTTATTTTAGCTCATCAGGTGAGCTATTGTGATCACATTTTGTCCGGCGTCCGTTAGTCGTCAACATTTGAGCTTGTTAACACTCTACGGGCTACATTTTGCATCCAATCTTCATGAAAGTTTATCAGAACGTTCATCTCCATAAAATCTTGGATAAGTTCGAAACTGGGCCATATGAGGTCAAAAACTAGGTCACTAGGTCGAATTGAAGGGAGATCTTGTTAACACTCTGGAGGCCACATTTTCAACTTGAGCATGTTGAAACTTTATCAGAATGTTTGTCTTTATGATATGTAGGTCAAGTTCAAACATGGGTCACGTCGGGTCCTAAAGTAGGTCACTAGGTCAAATTGAAGGAAAATCTTGTTAACACTCCAGAGGCCTCAATTTTTGCTTCAGCAGAGATTTTGTCAGAATGTTTGTCTTTAAAATATCTAGGTCAAGTTCGAATATGGGTTATGCCGGGTCAAAAACTAGGTCACTAGGTCAGATTGAAGGAAAATTTTGTTAACACTTTGGATGCCGCATTTTTTGCTTCAGCAGCTTGAAATTTGGTCAGAATGTTTGTCTTAAAGATATCTAGGTCAAGTTCAAATATGGGTCATATTGGGTCAGAAACTAGGTCACTAGGCCAAATTGAGGGGAAATCTTGTAAACACTTTGGATGCCGCATTTTTGCTTCAGCAGCTTGAAATTTGGTCAGAATGTTTGTCTAATTGATATCTAGGCCAAGTTCTGATATGGGTCATGCCGGGTTAAAAACTAGGTCTCTAGGCAAAATTGAAGGGTAATCTTGTTAACACTGGATACTGCATTTTTAATTTCAGCATAATGACACTTTATCAGAATGTTTTTCTTGATGATATGTAGGCCAATTTCGAATATGGGTCAAAAACTAGGTCACCAGATCAAATTGAAGGAAAATCTTGTGTACACTTTGGATGCCACATTTTTTGCTTCAGCAGCTTTAAATTTGGTCAGAATGTTTGTCTGAATTATATCTAGGTCAAGTTCGAATATGGGTCATATTTGATCAGAAACTAGGTCAATAAAGGAAAATACTGTTCGAACTCCGGAGGCCGCATTTTTACTTTGAGCAAGTTGAAACTTTGTCAGAATGTTGTCGTGATGATATCTAGTCCATGTTGGAATATGGGTCATATCAGGTAAAAAAATATAGATCACTAAGCTAAATGAAGGAAAATATTGTTAACACTGTGGAGGTTGCAATCAGAATAATTGTCTTGATGTGTTTTGCTTTGCAGTACATTGTATAATTAAGGGCCAGGGCCATCATGGCCCTCCTGTTTAAAGGAAGTATTTGCAGATCTGTGCTGGTCTGGTTAAATTTAACCAAAACAAATTACTTTGACCGGTAAAGCTTATCTTGCTGCAAAAAAAATGTATCCACTAAGTATGTATTATCCTTTATATGTACAGTTCTCGCTGGTGCCCTTTTGGAGCATGCTGAAAAGTTGCTAGATCGGGGAATACATCCAATCAGAATTACAGACGGGTATGAAATGGCAGCAAAGCTAGCAGTAGAGCATTTAGATACCATTGCGGAGACCTATGTTATTGATCCAAAGAATACAGATCCATTGGTAAAACTGGCCATGACTACATTAGGATCTAAAATGTAAATAATATCATTCTTTTATAATTTATTCTAATGTATAAAATGATTTAATTTACTAATGGCTCTAAACATACTGTACTTCTGTAACAATTTGTTAATTATTGTTATGTGTATTAGCTTCTGAATACTGCATACAAAATTCCTATGTGATGATAAATTTCATAAGCCAGATAGTATGCTAAATAAACATCTTAAACGGAAGCAGTATTACTCTTTTTAACCAATACGATAACCAAATAAATACTTAAGTGATAACATTGTTAGAATGTCGGACCATTTCTATGTAAACTTGTATGTCCTGGATTTTCTATACAATCTCAATTTTGCATACAAAATTCCTATGTGATATACATATATCTCATTGGCCAGACAGTGTGCTATATAAACATCTTAAATGGAAGCAGTATTACCCTTTAGTGATGTCTGATCAGCAATCAAGATACACAATGTATTAATTTTGCATACAAAATTCCTAAGTGATATACATATCTCATAGGCCATGAAACAGTGTGCTATATAAACATCTTAAATGGAAGCAGTATTACTCTTTAGTGATGTCTGATCAGCAATCAAGATACACAATTTCTTGGCAGTTTATCTTCTCAGGATGTAGATTTATGATAACCAAATAAATACTTAAGTGATAAAATTGTTAGAATGTCGGACCATTTCTATGTAAACTTGTCTGTCCTGGATTTTCTATACAATCTTAATTTTGCATACAAAATTCCTATGTGATATACATATCTCATTGGCCAAACAGTGTGCTATATAAACATCTTAAATGGAAGCAGTATTACTCTTTAGTGATGTCTGATCAGCAATCAAGATACACAAATCTTAATTTTGCATACACAATTCCTATGTGATATACATATCTCATTGGCCAGACAGTGTGCTATATAAACATCTTAAATGGAAGCAGTATTACTCTTTAGTGATGTCTGATCAGCAATCAAGATACACAACTTCTTGGTAGGTTATCTTCTGAATGTGTAGAATTATAATAACCAAATAAATACTTAAATGTTAAAATGGTCAGAGCGTCCGACCATTTCTATGTAAACTTATTTGACCTGGATTTTCTATACAATCTTAAGTTAGCATACAAAATTCCTATGTTATATACATATCTCATTGGGCAGACAGTGTGCTATATAAACATCTTAAATGGAAGCAGTATTACTCTTAATTCACAAATCTTAATTTCTTGGCAGTTTATCTTCTGAGGATAAAGATTTATCCTAACCAAATAAATGTTTAAATAGTAAAATTGTGGAACTTCAGTCCGTTTTAATGTAATTTCATTTGTACTGAATTTTGTATTTGTGCTATATGAGAATACCTATGTGACTGATGTCTCGGGCCGCATTTTTACTTGGAGCAAGTTGAAACTGTCTGAATGTTTAATTTTTGTTTATCTTGATGATTCTAGTCCATGTTCGAATATATGATTCATATAAGGTTAAAAAAAAAATGGTCACTAGACCAAATGAAGCAAATGTTTAATTTTTGTTTATCTTGACGATTCTAGTCCATGTTCGAATATATGATTCATATATAAGGTTTAAAAAAAAAACAGTCACTAGACCAAATGAAGCAATATATTGTTAACATTCTGGAGGTTGCATTTTGAATCTTTGTCAGAATAATTGTTTTGATGTAGTTTCCGTTTGAAATCACATTGCATAATTCAGGTAATCGATCTAGGGCCATGATGGCCCTCTTGTATATTTTATGATTAGAAAACTTGTGATAAAAGTTCAGCTTGCTGCATACCAAATTCCTATATTTAGATGAAATTTCTAAATTTAGTAGGCTAGATGTTGTGCTTTATTAATATGTTAAACCGAATCACTTTCATTTGGAAAGATTTTCCGAAATGCATTATGTTTTTTATTTGAAATGGTCTTAGGATCAGCAAATAAATGACTGAGCAAAAATTCTCACATATAGGATTAATTCAAAAACATGCAGGCAAAATATGGAAATACTCCTTTATTTATAAATAACAGTATTGGTATACGGGCAATAGGAGACATGTCTTTTTGTCACAATATTTTTTAAAAGTCTTTTTTAAAGGACCAAATGAACTAGTTGTTAGAAATGTATGTATGTGTACTGTAAATATATTCCATTTAATTTTCCCTTACAGCATCAACAGATGTCATGAGCATATGGCACATATAGCTGTAGATGCCATCCTGTGTGTCGCCGATTTCAACAGAAGAGATGTTGACTTTGAGTTGATCAAAGTAGAAGGAAAAGTTGGGGGCAAACTTGAAGATACCATGCTGGTTAAAGGAGTAATCATTGACAAAGATTTCAGCCATCCACAAATGCCCAAGGTAACTGCTTTTTTTTCTGCATCTGCCTTTGTACAGGCTTATGATCATTTGAAAATTCTTTCTTGTTCTTTGTATAGGAATTTTGGAAAAATGTATAACCTTTTGTCACATTTAAAACTTATATAATTGGGTGGTGTTTATTTTCCCGGGAATTATATAAGTAATATATTTGCTTAAGCATGAAGAAAGACCAGTTGGAATTGAAGGATAAAAATAAACATTTTCTATATTTCAGAGTGTTAAAGATGCAAAGATTGCCATCCTTACATGTCCTTTCGAACCTCCTAAACCTAAAACGAAGCACAATCTAGAAGTAAAATCAGTTGAAGATTACAGAAAACTCCGTCAATATGAAATCGAAAAATTTGATCAGATGGTACAGCAGGTATGTAGTTTTACAGTATAAAGAAGATCAACTGGACTCGTGCCATACTCTTGTGAAAATAAACACATCTTAAGAGTTCCCATTCACGTTTACATGTACGTGAATCACTTAGAAAAAAACAAATAATCACGCACACTTTTTTTTAGACTACAATCGTGAAAACACGTACGGAAAATAAGTCTTAGATTAATAAAAAAAAATATGTCTTGCAGATGGTAAGAGTAACCATGATCGGCTAAATTTCGCGAGAAAAACAAGTCATAAGAAAAGGTTTTCCCAATACTAAATATAGACAACATGTCATTGTAATAATTCCGAACGAAGTCGGAAGTACCCGAACAGGTGCCCGCACATTAAAAGGATCAATAATTTTTCTACTTCGTCCATGTTCGGATTAAACCGTAAAGGTCATACATACACGATGACGTATGTGTGCTGACTGGTTTTAGGTTTCTTCTATGGGTAATAATTGCACAGCCTTCGAAAACGAGAGGCAGTCTACTAATGTTGTCTTCTACTGAAAAATGTCGCAGAAACGTTTGTTTGCTTTTGGATTTGACAAGGCCAAAACTACTTGACAAAATGTCGGAGAGGACCCCCGTTTCAGATAATTTAAATGTCGACAACGAAAACATCGCATAAAACGGTTTCAAATATCTATGTGTCAGAATTTTCATGGTTACGATATGATTCGGACTCCGGGATTGTGTTTTGTGTGAACATCATGAGAAAAAAACCACTAACAAGTCTGCATTCACTCGTGGAAGCATAAATTATCAACGTTCTGCCTTAATTCGTCACCAAAAATCCGATGACCATGCTGTATCATGCCTTTTCCTTCAAAAATTTGACGACGCTTCCAGGGTCGAATCTGGCGTAAGTAATGTTTGTCACACCATTATACACATACGGGACAACATTTAACCATTTATCTATCGTAAAAAAGGAAACAGAAACGGTCTTACTCGTGTTTTAATCTCTATTCAATCCACCTCTTAGAGGCCCGACGTTTAATAACTCACAATGTGGCCGATTTGAACCGAGAATAACCGAATACGGTATTTTGGGTATTGTTGTTAAAGTACACCAAAATGGATATTTAACGTAGTAGTTATGTCTTATTCGAGCAAGTTTGGGCGATATTTCGTTTATTATTTTTTACCGATTTTGTCTAATTTATTTAACCTGAAACAAATTTGTTACATATTTTAAAAAAAATTGTCGTTGTAAATTGAATTTTGATAGATTAAAGTGGTAAAGAGGAAAGCTGCATAACTTTTAGGCTCAAATTAATATAATAATAATTACAAATATGTTTTTTTTATCGTTGCGATAGCTGTCAAGGATTTAAACAGCATAATAACGTGAATCGAGTCTGTCTGGAACATGCTATGGATAATTAAGACTTCGGTTGACCAATAATGACAGATGATAAAACGAGAAACCAAAAGTCTCAATTTTTTGGACTATATCATGCCTTGCACTTAAACAACAACACTATGTGATAAAATGACCAAGCAACCATAAACAAATTCAAATTGATAAATGTCATATGTTCAATTGTTGTATCTTTTCTAGTCAATGTCACATATTTTCATATAACATAACCTATTATTATATTAATCTTAAAAAGGAAAAACAAACAATAATGAATTAGTTGTGTATGTGTTTTATTTCAATATAAAAAAAGGTGTTTATCTAAAGGATAATAACACAGATTGTTTCGTTTTATTTACAATATATAACATCATGATATGTTGTACCCCCAAAAATTCACTCAAGAGGGTACATGTACCCCCAGAAAAAAATGTCTGTGGGAACACTGATCTTAGAACTGTCTGTGAAACCAGGCTATTGAATTCAAAGGAGCCACATTGAACAAAAACTGTTCTTCTGGACTTGGCACCACCAATGATCTGTATCTGCTTGTGCCTCCCTGCAGTGGGTCAAGAATTCTTCTGTTTGCTATCTGTTCTTATAAGCAATCTTGATGCCCATAGAGAACAACAGTAAGGACCCAAGCATATAATTTGACTTGGTATCCTTTACTTCAAAACGTCTGGTCAGCTTTCAAATGACTTGGCTTAAATATTGTTTCGCTTCCCCAAAATTTAAGGAACCATCTTTTCATTTGAAGCTAAGAAATAGCTCTTTAGTCACTGAAGAGCACAAGCTTAGATGGATCTGGCAGTTCATTTGCTTCATTGAGTTAAAATTCTGACCAAAATTATCAAAGTCCTTCATTACTATGGATACCACAGGTTGGCCACCATTGGCCTCAATTGTTATGTTTCCTTTCAGATTTTAAATATTTGAAGCATTGAGGAATACATTTGAAGTAATGGGTTTGTATAATTTCAGGTAAAAGATACAGGTTCCAATTTAGTTATCTGTCAGTGGGGTTTTGATGACGAAGCAAACCATCTCCTTTTACAGAAGAAATTGCCAGCTGTAAGATGGGTTGGTGGACCTGAGATTGAGGTGAGGTTTTAGTTCTTCCCATCACGTTTTGAATAATTAAAGAATAAAGTATGATATATTCATTATCATTTGGGGTAATGAAGTTTGTGGGGCGAGCTTAATTTCCATGAAGTGTGTAGTAGATTCCTAGAAACGACCATCAACTTGCAATTTTGTCCTTTTTCGGACATAGCTTCAAATAACAATTTGATATTTCATATAAGATCAAAAAAGTAAAGAATAAAGGTCCTATTTTATTCTCTTCTAATTTTGGTCAGGAACTTTTTTTTGATGTCAAACTTTATTTATGTTTCTTTGATGTTGATCTACAGACTAAAGTATTGGCAGTTTTATCATTATGGTTGATATTGTTATTATATATCGAGTGTATTTAACCTGCCATACATCAATAATCTGTACCATGGGCAGTTGCCAGAAGATCTGGTAAGTGTAATTGTTACAATGACATGATTATACCAGACAGATGAAATCATTGATTGATTCCCCGCTAGAAGCAGAATCTTTACAATAACCATTAACATATTTATTGTATGCCCAAACTTAGCATCTGGTATTAAGATTCAAATATGCTTGGTCATGGTCACCACTGAAAATCTGGGTTTCTCTGTCATTGCAGCATTTCTTGTTAGCTCTACTGGCCAAAGGCCAGAAGGGCTTATGTCGTGGCGATGTGTCCGTCGTCCGTGCGTGCGTGCGTCCGTGCGTCCGTAAACAATTTCTTGTTAACACGATACAGTCTTCACTTTTGATTGTATCTCAACCAAACTTATACAGTAGTTAGATATCCATGAGAGCTCGGTTCCTTTCGAAAACCAGCCAGATCCGCCCATGCATGACTGGATTATGGCCCTTGAAATGGTCAAAATTGCTATAAAAGAGCTTGTTAACATGATACAGTCTTCACTTTTAATTGTATCTCAACCAAACTTATACAGTAGTTAGATATTCATGAGAGCTCGGTTCCTTTCGAAAACCAGCCAGATCCGCCCATGCAAGACTGGATTATGGCCCTTGAAATGGTCAAAATTGCTATAAAAGAGCTTGTTAACACGATACAGTCTTCACTTTTGATTGTATCTCAACTAAACTTATACAGTAGTTAGATATCTATGAGAGCTCGGTTCCTTTTGAAAACCAGTCAGATCCGCCCATGCAAGACTGGATTATGGCCCTTGAAATGGTCAAAATTGCTATAAAAGAGCTTGTTAACACGATACAGTCTTCACGTTTGATTGTATCTCAACCAAACTTATACAGTAGTTAGATATCCATGAGAGCTTGGTTCCTTTCGAAAACCAGCCAGATCCGCCCATGCATGACTGGATTATGGCCCTTGAAATGGACAAAATTGCTATAAAAGAACTTTTTAACACGATACAGTCTTCACTTTTGATTGTATCTCAACCAAACTTATACAGTAGTAAGATATCCATGAGAGCTCGGTTCCTTTCCTAAACCAGCCAGATCCGCCCATGCAAGACTGGATTATGGCCCTTGAAATTGTCCAAATTGCTATAATTGAGCATGTGAACACAATAGAGGCTCCATTTACTATCTTATCTTCACCAAACTTAGATAGTAGTTAAATATTGATGAGAGCTTGGTTCCTTTTGAAAACCAGCTAGATCCGCCCATGCAAGACTGGATTATGGCCCATGAAATTGTAAAAATTGCTATAATACAGCTTGTGAACACAAAAGAGCCTCCATTTACTATCCGATCTTCACCATACATACATGCTCTGGATTGAAAATGACCAAAGAACCATACCAGTAGAGCATAGGCCCTCATGGGCCTCTTGTTTTTGATAATGCATGACGATCTATAAACTTAGTTATTGGCAGTTTTATCATTATGGTTGATATTGTTATTATATATCGAGTGTATTTAACCTGCCATACATTAATAATCTGTACCATGGGCAGTTGCCAGAAGATCTGGTAAGTGTAATTGTTACAATGACATGATTATACCAATCTGACTTAAATACACGATCTGACCAAATGTAAGATCTGATGGCGATGCATCGAATTCATCTTATTTTATCGGATTTCCAATATCGCTATTTTTAGATCCAAGCTATTTTTATACGACCGTTTCTTAAAAACGGTACGTATTATGGTATGGTCATGTCCGTCCGTTCGGGTTTTCCGCACTTTTTATGCCCCCGGAATCTCCCGATTCGGTGTGCATCTAGTTTTTGGCCTGTCTGCACGAAAAAAACTTTAACCTTTAACATTTTTGACCTTTGACCTAGATGTTGCCATTCTCGAAAAAAACTTTAACCTTGGCCATTACTTTTGAACCATAACAGGTGCGGCTACCATATTTCACATGTGTATTCCTTGTGACATGACCTTTCTGTCAGTACCAACATTTTTGACCTTGCGACCTTGACCTGTGACCTAGATGTTGCAATTCTTGAAAAAAACCTTAAACCTTGGCCATTACTTTTGAACCATAACAGGTACGGCTACCATATTTCACATGTGTATTTCTTGTGACATGACCTTTCTGTCAGTACCAACATTTTTGACCTTTGACCTAGATGTTGCCATTCTCGAAGAAAAACTTTAACCTTGGCCATTACAAATTTTTCACCTTGCGACCTTGACCTTTGACCTAGATGTTGCCATTCTCGATAAAAACTTTAACCTTGACGACTTCTTTTGAACCATAACAGGTACTTCTACCATATTTCACATGTGTATTCCTTGTGACATGACCTTTCTGTCAGTACCAACAATTTTGGCCTGGCGACCTTGACCTTTGACCTAGATGTTGCCATTCGGGGGCATCGGTGTTTCACAAACACATCTTGTTTCTTACATTCTTTGAGCTATTGAGCTGAAATTTTGTATACGGCTTTGCAGTGATGTGTCACAGATCAAGTTCATATTTCCTGGGATTTCGTCAATTTTTGAATGAGTAATGCCCCTTTTTGGACTTAGAATATTTGTTTTCTGCACTTTTTTTCTACATGCTTTGATGTATTGAGCTGAAATTATGTATATGGCTTTGTAATCAAGTGTCACAGATCAAGTTCACATTTTCTCGAATTTCATCAATTTTTTAACGAGTTATGCCCCTTTTTGGACTTACAATATTGGTTTTCCGCACTTTTTTCCTACATACTTTGAGCTATTGACCTGAAATTTTGTATATGGCTTTGTAATCATGTGTCACAGATCAATTTCACATTTCCTCGGATTTCGTAAATTTTTGAATGAGTTATGCCCCTTTTTGGACTTCGAATATTTGTCAATTTCTGCATGAGTTATGCATTTTTCATAGTTTCCCATTATTCTTTAACAACTTATTCCTGAACGACTTTATTAACTCTTTACAAACAAACAATATATCAAAACAAAGAGGAAACTTACAAAGAAGTTCCTGACGGGAGTATTATGTACCGTTTGCGGTACTCTTGTTATTTGAACCAATCAGAGGACTCGTTTCAACAAACGTTTGGCTTAACCTTCAAAATGGCGTCATTTGACAAAGTTGAGCAAATTTAAAATAGACCATTTAAAACCAGAGCAAAGAAGACTTTTCGATGCTGTATGGTCAGGGAAAGACTGTATCGTGTTTTGCCTCATTTCCGCATTTGTAGCCATGATGTGGTCGTCATCATAACTATACATGCATGTAAATCACTATGCGAAAATTGGGATCCCATGCTAAATATAGAATTTTTTGGTAAATATAGACTTTTACTTTCACTTTCAAAAACGTCTGAACGTGACCCTCTATCGGTTGTCCTCAGATCCTCTCTATCGGTTGTCCTCAGATCCTATGCGTAACATTAATAGGAGATGATTTTAATTAGATTGATGATTATACCAGACAGAGATGAAATCATTGCTAGAAGCAAAATCTTTACAAAAATGCTTGGTCATGGTCACCACTGAAAATCTGGGGTTCTCTGTCATTGCAGCATTTCTTGTTTTTGATTATGCATGACAATCTATAAACTTAGTTATTGGCAGTTTTATCATTATAGTTGATATTGTTATTATATATCGAGTGTATTTAACCTGCCATACATTAATAATCTGTACCATGGGCAGTTGCCAGAAGATCTGGTAAGTGTTATTGTTACAATGACATGATTATACCAGACAGAGATGAAATCATTAATTGATCCCCTGCTAGTAGCAACATTTTTACAATGACCATTAACATATTTATTTAATGCCCAAACTTAGAATCTGGTATTCAAACATGCTTGGTCATGGTCACCATTGAAAATCTGGGTTTCTCTGTCATTGCAGCATTTCTTGTTTTTAGCTCTACTGGCCACAGAAGGGCTTATGTCGTGGTGATTTGTCCGTCGTCCGTCCGTAAACAATTTTTTGTTAACACAATACAGTCTTCACTTTTAATTGTATCTCAACCAAACTTATACAGTAGTTAGATATTCATGAGAGCTCGGTTCCTTTCGAAAACCAGCCACAGATCCGCCCATGCATGACTGGATTATGGCCCTTGAAATGGTCAAAATTGCTATAAAAGAGCTTGTTAACACGATACAGTCTTCACTTTTGATTGTATCTCACAGCGATTTTTTTACCTAAATTGTGAATGGGTCCGGTACCAGGGAAATTGTGAAAAATAGTGTTGTTGTTTCCATAAAATTGTGAATTTAAATATTACAGCTATGTAACTTAATAATAAGCCGCTGTCTGTGTTAAGGCTTGCATTACTAGCTACGATCACTTAATCGTCAGTTTGAGTAGCAGGGGATACGGTTTGAGATTCAGATGTAGGCGATACGGACCCTAATTCTAGTTGGGTTTAGACAGTTAAAACTGTTTCCATGCATGGCCCTGGTGAATGTTCTGTACGCTGCTCAGTATCATGGCTAGTGTCCAATTGTGCTTTACCAAATAATTGATTGTTTTATAGCCTTTTCAGGCATTGTCAAATCGTTTTTATCGTAATCATCTAGACGCTTTAGTTATAAATGCATGCGTCTTCAATAAGTAATTTTGTTTTCATTTATCCGCTGTTAACATCATAGGCAGATATTGCAACGATTAAATAAATCATATTTAACATTAAATTGAGTCTAGAAAATATGCAGTTACCATTTAAATACATGAAAATCCAATTCACATCAGCGAAAAATTTCGTCGGACGCCATGTTTTTTTAGCTCACCTGTGCACGAAGTGCTCAAGGTGAGTTATTGTGATCGCCCTATGTCCGTCGTCCGTCAACATTTTCTCCTCTGTAACCGGTGGGTCAACTGGGATGAAACTTCACAGAAAGCATCCTCTCAGTGTCATCACCAGAATTCCTTAAAATTTTCGGGATCCATGCAGAATTCTGGTTTCCATGGCAACGAAATGAAAAAACTTCAAAATTCTTAAAAAATCTTCTCCTCCAAAAGTGTCAGGCCGATTTTCAAATAATTTTGTAGAAATGTTCCTCGGGTGACCCTCTATCAGATTCCTTCAAGCCATGTTGATTGGTCAAAAAACATGGCCGCCAGGGGGGGGGCGGGGCTATTTTTCCTTATATGGCTATAGTGCAAACTTAAAAAATCTTCTTCTCCAAAAGTGTCAGGCCGATTTTCAAATAAATTTGTAGAAATGTTCCTTGGGTGACCCTCTATCAGATTCCTTCAAGCCATGTTGATTGGTCAAAAACATGGCCGCCAGGGGGCGGGGCTATTTTGCCTTTTATGGTTATAGTGCAAACTTTAAAAATCTTCAACATCTTCTCCTCAGTAACCGATGGGTCAATTGGGATGAAACTTCACAGAAAGCATCCTCTCAATGACCTCACCAGAATTCCTTCAAATTTTTGGGATCCATGCAGAATTCTGGTTTCCATGGCAACGAAACGAAAAAAACTTCAAAATTCTACTTCTCCCTAACTGGTTGGCAGATTTTGAACTTATTTTGTAGAAATGTTCCTTGGGTGACTCTCTATCAGATTCCTTGAAGCCATGTTGATTGGTCAAAAAACATGGCCGCCAGGGGGGGGGGCGGGGCTTTTTTGCCTTATATGGCTATAGTGAAAACTTAAAAAATCTTCTCCTCCAAAAGTGTTTGGCCGATTTTCAAATAATTTTGTAGAAATATTCCTTGGATGACCCGCTATCAGATTCCTTTAAGCCATGTTGATTGGTCGAAAATCATGGCCGCCAAGGGGGGGCGGGGCTTTTTTACCTTATATAGCTATAGTGCAAACTTAAAAAATCTTCTCCTCCAAAAGTGTCGGGCCGATTTTCAAATAATTTTGTAGAAATGTTCCTTGGATGAACCTCTATCAGATTCCTTCAAGCTATGTTGATTGGTCAAAAAACATGGCCGCCGGGGGGCGGGGCTATTTTGCCTTTTATTGCTATAGTGAAAACTTAAAAAATCTTCTCGTTCAAAAGTATCAGGCCGATTTTCAAATAATTTTGTAGAAATGTTCCTAGGGTGACCCTCTATCAGATTCCTTAAAGCCAAGTTGATTGGTTGGAAACTATGAACGCCAGATGGCGGGGCTTATATAGCTAAAGTGAAAAAAAAAATCAGGTGAGCGATTCCAGGGCCATCATGGCCCTCTTGTTTTAAAAACACGTGGTTAAGTCGACAAGATGGAATGGGTAAAAAATAAATAAACGAAATATCACCCAACTCCCAATACTTATTCTAGAATAAGAAATATAATTATTTCGTTAAATATTTGTTTCCGATAAATAATTGCGACACCTGAATGGATATACGGCACTGAGAAATGTTGCGATTTGTTTTAAAATGTAAACAACAGCGACGGGCAGAGAATGTTTTTGATTTTGTCAGAAAAGCTAGTTACAAAGTTAAAATTAGGCTAGTCGGCCAGAATTGTGAATTGACGGACCTTTTTGGCCATAATTGTGAATGGGTCCGTCAAACCCTTTTGGAAAATTGTGAATGGGTCCGTTAAACGGTACCAGCTAAAGAAGGAAAAAAATCGCTGTCTCAACCAAACTTATACAGTAGTTAGATATCCATGAGAGCTTGATTCCTTTCGAAAACCAGCCAGATCCGCCCCATGCATGACTGAATTATGGCCCTTGAAATTGTCAAAATTGCTATAATAGAGCTTGTTAAAACGATAGTCTTTAATTTTTATTGTATCTCAACCAAACTTATACAGTAGTTAGATATCCATGAGAGCTTGATTCCTTTCGAAAACAAGCCAGATCCGCCCCATGCATGACTGAATTATGGCCCTTGAAATTGTCAAAATTGCTATAATAGGGCTTGTTAACATGATACAGTCCTTATTTTTAGCTCACCTATGCACGAAGTGCAAGGTGAGCTATTGGGATCACATTTTGTCCGTCCGTCGTGCGTCGTCAACATTTGAGCTTGTTAACACTCTACAGGCTACATTTTGCATCCAATCTTCATGAAAGTTTATCAGAACGTTCATCTCCATAAAATCTTGGACAAGTTCGAAACTGGGCCATATGAGGTCAAAAACGAGGTCAATAGGTCAAATTGAAGCAAAATCTTGTTAACACTCTAGAGGCCACATTTTCAACTTGAGCATGTTTAAACTTTATCAGAATGTTTGTCTTAATGATATGTAGGTCAAGTTCGAACATGGGTCACGTCGGGTCAAGAAGTAGGTCACTAGGCCAAATTGAAGGAAAATCTTGTTAACACTCCAGAGGCCGCAATTTTTGCTTAAGCAGTTTGAAATTTTGTCAGAATGTTTGTCTTAAAAATATCTAGGCCAAGTTCGAATATGGGTTATGCCGGGTCAAAAACTAGGTCACTAGATCAAATTGAAGGAAAATCTTGTTAACACTTTGGATGCCGCATTTTTTGCTTCAGCAACTTGAAATTTGGTCAGAATGTTTGTCTTAAAGATATCTAGGTCAAGTTCAAATATGGGTCATATTGGGTCAGAAACTAGGTCACTAGGCCAAATTGAGGGAAAATCTTATCTCTGTAGAAGCTGCATATTTTGCTTCAGCAACTTGAAATTTGTTCAGAATGTTGAGCTGAATGATATCTAGGCCAAGTTCGAATATGGGTCATGCCGGGTCAAAAACTAGATCACTAGGCCAAATTGAAGGAAAATCTTGTTAACACTTTGGATGCCTCATGTTTTGCTTCAGCGGCTTGAAATTTGTTCAGAATGTTGAGCTGAATGATATTTAGGCCAAGTTCGAATATGGGTCATGCCGGGTCAAAAACTAGGTCACTAGATCAAATTGAAGGAAAATCTTGTGAACACTTTGGATGCCACATTTTTTGCTTCAGCAGCTTGAAATTTGGTCAGAATGTTTGTCTGAATTATATCTAGGTCAAGTTCGAATATGGGTCATATTGGATCAGAAACTAGGTCAATAAAGGAAAATATTGTTCAAACTCCGGAGGCCGCATTTTTACTTTGAGCAAGTTGAAACTTTGTCAGTATGTTGTCTTAATGATATCTAGTCCATGTAGGAATATGGGTCATATCAGGTAAAAAAAATATAGATCACTAGGCAAAATGAAGGAAAATATTGTTAACACTGTGGAGGATGCATTCAGAATAATTGTCTTGATGTGTTTTGCATTGCAGTACATTGTATAATTAAGGTGAGCGATCCAGGGCCATCATGGCCCTCTTGTTTATTGTATCTCAATCAAACTTATACAGTAGTTATATATCCATGAGAGTTTGGTTCATTTCTAAAAAACGGCCAGATCTACCCATGCATGGCTGGATTATGGCCCTTGAAATTGTCAAAATTGCTATAATACAGCTTGTGAACACAATAGAGCTTCCATTTACTATCTGATCTTCACCAAACTTAGATGGTATTTGAATATTGATGACATATTGGTTCCTTTTGAAACAAGCCAGATCAATGCCAGTAGAGCATAGGCCCTCATGGGCCTCTTGTTAATAATTAATGCATGACGATCAATAAACAAAGTTATTGGCAGTTTTACCATTATAGTTGATATTGTTATTATATATCTAACGACTTTAACCTGCCATACATTAATAATCTGTACCATGGGCAGTTGCCAGAAGATCTGGTAAGTGTAATTGTTACAATGACATGATTATACCAGACAGATGAAATCATTGATTGATCCCCTGCTAGTAGCAGAATCTTTACAACAACCATTAATATGATAAGATTTTGCCACCATATTTTCAAATCTTGTCCACTTCAGAGGCATTGGAAATCATCTGTATGTGGGAAAGGGATAAGTTCTTCCTTTATTTGTGTCATGCATACCTTTGAAAGTATTGACTGACATACAGTCGTAAAATGTTATACCATTAATGTTTATCTCCAAGTGTAGCCATGCACCAGGGGTATTTGAATTAAATTTACCAGCTTCCATTTTCCCTTGGAATGGACAAATATTTCAGTATTAGCTATTAACATTCTAAATAAGTTGTAGATGGAGGATGAATATGTTGGACATCTGAGTCGGATTTTGATACAAAGCTAAATAATTTGTCCGACAAGGAGAAATTGCTCAAAACAAACAGTTTTGCCACATCCTGACTTTGCTTACAGAACTTTTGTGCTTCAATGACATACAGTCGTAAAATGTTATACCATTAATGTTTATCTCCAAGTGTAGCCATGCACCTGGGGTATTTGAATTAAATTTACCAGCTTCCATTTTCCCTTGGAATGGACAAATATTTCAGTATTAAGTATTAACATTCTAAATAAGTTGTAGATAGAGGATGAATATGTTGGACATCTGAGAGTCGGATTTTGATACAAAGCTAAATAATTTGTCTGACAAGGAGAAATTGCTCAAAACAAACAGTTTTGCCACATCCTGACTTTGCTTACAGAACTTTTGTGCTTCAAAGCTGTCGAATATTGTATGTATGAAGGACAGGGTTCAAAGTCTGTGAAAATAAGGAATAAATAAGAATTAGCAAACAAATGGCATAATTTTTCTTTTTCTTCCAGTTGATAGCTATTGCTACAGGAGGAAGGATTGTTCCTCGATTTGAAGAATTAACTGCCGCGAAACTGGGAAAAGCTGGTATTGTTAAAGAACTGTCATTTGGAACTACAAAAGACAAAATGTTGGTTATTGAAGAATGTCATAATTCAAGAGCAGTTACTATATTTATAAGAGGAGGAAATAAAATGGTATGGTTTTAAAAAAAAATCTGTGCTTAAATTCTTTTAAAATGTATAACAGAACCTAGAAAAGCTCCCAATATTAAAGATCAGCTATTTATTGAAAGGTTTAAACATTTTTACTTAATAACTAACAGATGGAATCTAATAAAACTACATACAATGGTAAAACATAATGAGAGGAAGTGCAGTGTACAAGAACCATAACTTTAATTTACATAATTACAGAGTTATTGCCCTTTGTTACTTTTTCTTGTTCGTAGAGTCTTGTCCGGAGCATAACTTTAAAACTAATTGTTGGAATTTAATTAAACTTCATAGGATGATACAACACATTGAGAGAGGAATTGCGGTTTACAGGAACCATAACTATATTTTACCTAAATACAGAGTTATTGCCCTTTGTTACTTTTTCTTGTCCGGAGAATTACTTAATAACTAACAGATGGAATCTAATAAAACTACATACAATGGTAGAGTACAATGAGAGGAAGTGCAGTGTTCAAGAACCATAACTCTAATTTACATAATTACAGAGTTATTGCCCTTTGTTACTTTTTCTTGTTCGTAGAGTTGTTGTCCAGAGCATAACTTTAAAACTAATAGTTGGAATTTAATAAAACTTCAAAGGATGATACAACACATTTTTGTCAAAAAAAAAAAATATCTTTAATTGAATGGATAACCTATGACTAAAAGTGGAAAACCTTGTGGCAAAAGGAGATATTGCTTGTTTTGAGCAATTTCTTCTTTTGCCACAATGTTTTCAAAAAGCCGTCTGCTGCAGAGATCAAATTTAAACTTGTTTTCATTATAAAACAAGGAATACATTGTATGTAAATTCATGTGTGTCTAATATACATTTTGAGGCATTAATCGGGAAGAAATCTGTTGTGGCGGAGTTAACATATTGGATTTGGATTTGGGCGTCCACGGTATATGCCACTGTTGTGGCGCTTCAGCCATGGTGAAGTGCCCTTGGGCAAGGCATATTTCCTAGCCTAGCACTGGTTTGATTACCCAGGGATCATGAATAAGTGTTCTGTCGCCATGATAAAAAATGTTGAAAGTGGCGTAAATTCCAATAAATCATTGATGAGGTCAATATTGTTCATAAGGTTAAGTAGCACTATTTTGAGCTGCAGCAGACAACTTTTGAACAAATTGTCATGATCATAATACCCAATTCTTCCTTTTACCACATTATTTTCAACACTTAATTCAATAATTAGAGGAGAGTATTTTTGCAGATCTATATATTTGATGTTGGAAAGTGTTAAAGATTTGTTTATTCTTCTGTATATAGATGTTTTATATTGCCACTTTTTTGCACTATTAAAGCTGTTACTATTGTTTTTTTGTCCCTCTTAATCATGTTGTTACTGTTTATTGACAGATAGTTGAGGAGGGTAAGAGAAGTATCCATGATGCTTTGTGTGTAATCCGAAACATTGTTAAAGATGAGAGAGTTGTATTTGGTGGCGGTGCACCAGAAATCTCGTGTTCGCTAGCTGTAGCAAAGGCTGCTGATAAGGTGAGGATTTATTTATCTCATCTAACATTAACTGATTTTAAGCTCACCTGTGCACGAAGTGCTCAGGGCGAGTTATTGTGATCACCCTATGTCCGTCGTCCGTCAACATTTTCTCCTCTGTAACCGGTGGGTCAACTGGGATGAAACTTCACAGAAAGCATCCTCTCCATGTCCTCACCGGAATTCCTTAAAAAATTTGGGATCCATGCAGAATTCTGGTTTCCATGGCAACGAAAGGAAAAAAACTTCAAAATTCTTCTTCTCCCAAACTGGTTGGCAATTTTGCCATATATGGCTAAAGTGCAAACTTAAAAAATCTTCTCCCCGAAAAGTGTCAGGCCGATTTTCAAATAACTTTGTAGAAATGTTCCTTGGGTGATCCTCTATCAGATTCCTTCAAGCCATGTTGATTGGTCAAAAAACATGGCCGCCAGGGGGCGGGGCTATTTTGCCTTTTATGGCTATAGTGAAAACTTAAAAACTCTTCTCCTCCATACGTGTCGGGCCAATTTTCAAATAATTTTGTAGAAATTTTCCTTGGGTGACCCTCTATCAGATTCCTTCAAGCCATATTCATTGGTCGAAAACATGGCCGCCAGGGGGCGGGGCTATTTTGCCTTATATGGCCAAAGTGAAAACTTAAAAAATCTTCAACATCTTCTCCTCAGTAACCGATGGGTCAATTGGAATGAAACTTCACAGAAAGCATCCTCTCAATGACCTCACCAGAATTCCTTCAAATTTTTGGGATCCATGCAGAATTCTGGTTTCCATGGCAACGAAACGAAAAAAACTTCAAAATTCTTCTTCTCCCAAACTGGTTGGCAGATTTTGATATTATTTTGTAGAAATGTTCCTTGGGTGACCCTCTATCAGATTCCTTGAAGCCATGTTGATTGGTTGAAAAACATGGCCGCCAGGGGGGGCGGGGCTTTTTTGCCTTCTATGGCTATAGTGAAAACTTAAAAAATCTTCTCCAAAAGTGTCAGGCCGATTTTCAAATGATTTTGTAGAAATGTTCCTAGAGTGACCCTCTATCAGATTCCTTCAAGCCAAGTTGATGGCGGGGCTTATATAGCTAAAGTGAAAAAAAATCAGGTGAGCGATTCCAGGGCCATCATGGCCCTCTTGTTTTAAATGGACTTGTCAAGCATTGCATTTGGTAGCGTCCATAGCGTATTCTAGGAATATCATGATTAATATATTGTGAGCCTGGTCAGACGGTGTGGATACGCTAGCCAGAATGGACTCTATACTGGGTCACAGGCTCGACTTCATATAAATGTTTCCAGCAGGGAAAGGGTTAAACCCTGTACATAATTGAACATCATTTTAATGATTCTGCAAACTTTGAAAATATTGTGAGGGGGCAGTTGTCTGTTAAGATCGAGATGTAACTTTTTAAAGTGTAGACTTGTAATTGAAACCATGCCATAGGTATGAGTGAACAAGTTCTGTGTTCTTCGAAAGTATTATGCATTATGATAATTAAATTCCTAAAGCTCTACATTTCATAGGTCAATCAGCTTGTTATATGAACGGGCAATGCTCATTCTATATAGGTGATGGCAATTAGGATACATAATTTCTAGTTTGGTTTTCTCATCTGAGGATGTAGATATATGGTTACCAACAAATAAAATCTTTGAACTTTTAAGTCCAATACTAATTCAATAATTCAATTGTACTGCAATTTTCCATCCAATCTTAATGCTGCATACAAAATTCCTATGTGATATCTTAATTTCATAGGCCAGACAGTGTGCTATATAAACATCTTGAAAGGAAGCAGTATCACGCTAATGAAATGATAACTGATCAGCTATTTAGATACAAAATTTCTAGTCAGTTCATCTTAATATCGGAGGATGTAGATTTATGATGACAGAAGAAAATGTTGAATTATACATTGGAAGTCCATTTCTCTTTAATTTTGTTTGTACCAAATTTTGTGTAAAAGCTTAAAAGCTTCTTACTAATATTAATCTTAATGCTGCATACACAATTCCTATGTGATATCTACATTTCATAGGCCAGACAGTGTGCTATATAATCATCTTGAAAGGAAGCAGTATCACGCTATTTAAGTGATAACTGATCAGCTATTACGATACAAAATTTCTACTTATCGGAGGATGTAGATTTATGATTACGAAAGAAAATGTTGAATTATATAATGGAACTTCAGTCCATTTCTCTTAATTTTGTTTGTACCAAATTTTGTGTAAATGCTTAAAAGCTTCTTACTAATATTAATCTTAAGGTTGCATACTAATATTAATCTTAATGCTGCATACAAAATTCCTATGTGATATCTACATTTTATAGGCCAGACAGTGTGCTATATAAACATCTTGAAAGGAAGCAGTATCACGCTATTTAAGTGATAACTGATCAGCTATTATGATACAAAATTTCTAATCACAATCTTATCGGAGGATGTATTCTCTTTATTTTGTTTGTACCAAATTGTGTGTGTAAATGCTTAAAAGCTTCTTACTAATATTAATCTTAATGCTGCATACAAAATTCCTATGTGATATCTATATTTCATAGGCCAGACAGTGTGCTATATAAACATCTTGAAAGGAAGCAGTATCACGCTATTTAAGTGATAACTGATCAGCTATTAGGATACAAAATCTTTAGTCAGTTTATCTTATCGGAGGATGTATTCTCTTTATTTTGTTTGTACCAAATTGTGTGTGTAAATCCTTAAAAGCTTCTTACTAATATTAATCTTAATGCTGCATACAAAATTCCTATGCGATATCTATATTTCATAGGCCAGACAGTGTGCTATATAAACATCTTGAAAGGAAGCAGTATCACGCTATTTAAGTGATAACTGATCAGCTATTACGATACAAAATTTCTAGTCAGTTTATCTTATCGGAGGATGTATTCTCTTAATTTTGTTTGTACCAAATTGTGTGTGTAAATGCTTAAAAGCTTCTTACTAATATTAATCTTAATGCTGCATACAAAATTCCTATGTGATATCGACATTTCATAGGCCAGACAGTGTGCTATATAAACATCTTGAAAGGAAGCAGTATCACGCTTTTTAAGTGATAACTGATCAGCTATTAGGATACAAAATTTCTAGTCAGTTTATCTTGTCGGACAATGTAGATTTATGATTACAAAAGAAAATGTTGAAATATACATTGTAACTTCATACCATTTCTCTTATTATACCCCCAGATATGTAGTATATGTTGGTGTGGACATTTTTTCTGAACACTATTTCTCAGCAACCCTTAAACAGAATTCAATAGAACTTCACAAGAATGATTGATACCAAGCCTAGTTGTGCATATTGTTGGCGTGTTGCACAGGAATTATTTTTAAATGAGTTATGGCCCCTTGAATTTCTCATACATAGTTGGTCTGAAGACATTTCTTGTGAACACTATTTCTCAGCAACCCTTTATCAGAATTCAATATAACTTCACAAGAATGATTGATACCAAGCCTAGTTGTGCATATTGTCGGCGTGTTGCACTGGAATTATTTTTAAATGAGTTATGGCCCCTTGAATTTCTCATACATAGTTGGTCCGTAGCCATTTCTTGTGATCACTATTTCTCAGCAACCCTTGGTCAGAATACAATATTACTGCACAAGAATGATTGATACCAAGCCTAGTTGAGCATATTGTCAGCGTGTTGCACTGGAATTATTTTTGAATGAGTTATGGCTCCTTGAATTTCTCATACATATGTATATTGTCAGGCACCAGCCGGGGGTATTCATCACCTTCAGTGATATTTCTAGTTTTTGTTTGTACCAAAGTTTGTGTAAATGCTTAAAAGCTTATTACTAATATTAATATTAATGCTGCATACAAAATTCCTATGTGATATCTACATTTCATAGGCCAGACAGTGTGCTATATAAACATCTTGAAAGGAAGCAGTATCACGCTATTTAAGTGATAACTGATCAGCTATTAGGATACAAAATTTCTAGTCAAGTTTATCTTATCGGAGGATGTATTCTCTTAATTTTGTTTGTACCAAATTGTGTGTGTAAATGCTTAAAAGCTTCTTACTAATATTAATCTTAATGCTGCATACAAAATTCCTATGTGATATCTATATTTTATAGGCCAGACAGTGTGCTATATAAACATCTTGAAAGGAAGCAGTATCACGCTATTTAAGTGATAACTGATCAGCTATTAGGATACAAAATTTCTAGTCAGTTTATCTTATCGGAGGATGTATTCTCTTTATTTTGTTTGTACCAAATTGTGTGTGTAAATGCTTAAAAGCTTCTTACTAATATTAATCTTAATGCTGCATACAAAATTCCTATGTGATATCTATATTTTATAGGCCAGACAGTGTGCTATATAAACATCTTGAAAGGAAGCAGTATCACGCTATTTAAGTGATAACTGATCAGCTATTAGGATACAAAATTTCTAGTCAGTTTATCTTATCGGAGGATGTATTCTCTTTATTTTGTTTGTACCAAATTGTGTGTGTAAATGCTTAAAAGCTTCTTACTAATATTAATCTTAATGCTGCATACAGAATTCCTATGTGATATCTACATTTCATAGGCCAGACAGTGTGCTATATAAACATCTTGAAAGGAAGCTGTATCACGCTATTTAAGTGATAACTGATCAGCTATTAGGATTCAAAATTTCTAGTCAGTTTATCTTTAATATCGGAGGATGTATTCTCTTTATTTTGTTTGTACCAAATTGTGTGTGTAAATGCTTAAAAGCTTCTTACTAATATTAATCTTAATGCTGCATACAAAATTCCTATGTGATATCTATATTTCATAGGCCAGACAGTGTGCTATATAAACATCTTGAAAGGAAGCAGTATCATGCTATTTAAGTGATAACTGATCAGCTATTAGGATACAAAATTTCTAGTCAGTTTATCTTATCGGAGGATGTATTCTCTTTATTTTGTTTGTACCAAATTGTGTGTGTAAATGCTTAAAAGCTTCTTACTAATATTAATCTTAATGCTGCATACAAAATTCCTATGCGATATCTATATTTTATAGGCCAGACAGTGTGCTATATAAACATCTTGAAAGGAAGCAGTATCACAATATTTAAGTGATAACTGATCAGCTATTAAGATACAAAATTTCTAGTCAGTTTATCTTATCGGAGGATGTAGATTTATGATTACAAAAGAAAATGTTGAATTATACATTGGAACTTACTTCAGTCCATTTCTGTTAATTTTGTTTGTTCCAAATTGTGTGTAAATGCTTAAAAGCTTCTTACTAAAATTAATCTTAATGCTGCATACAAAATTCCTATGTGATATCTACATTTTATAGGCCAGACAGTGTGCTATATAAACATCTTGAAAGGAAGCAGTATCACGCTATTTAAGTGATAACTGATCAGCTATTAGGATACAAAATTTCTAGTCAGTTTATCTTTAATATCGGAGGATGTATTCTCTTTATTTTGTTTGTACCAAATTGTGTGTGTAAATGCTTAAAAGCTTCTTACTAATATTAATCTTAATGCTGCATACAAAATTCCTATGTGATATCTATATTTTATAGGCCAGACAGTGTGCTATATAAACATCTTGAAAGGAAGCAGTATCACGCTATTTAAGTGATAACTGATCAGCTATTAGGATACAAAATTTCTAGTCAGTTTATCTTATCGGAGGATGTATTCTCTTTATTTTGTTTGTACCAAATTGTGTGTGTAAATGCTTAAAAGCTTCTTACTAATATTAATCTTAATGCTGCATACAAAATTCCTATGTGATATCTACATTTCATAGGCCAGACAGTGTGCTATATAAACATCTTGAAAGGAAGCAGTATCAAGCTATTTAAGTGATAACTGATCAGCTATTAGGATACAAAATTTCTAGTCAGTTTATCTTTAATATCGGAGGATGTATTCTCTTTATTTTGTTTGTACCAAATTGTGTGTGTAAATGCTTAAAAGCTTCTTACTAATATTAATCTTAATGCTGCATACAAAATTCCTATGTGATATCTATATTTCATAGGCCAGACAGTGTGCTATATAAACATCTTGAAAGGAAGCAGTATCACGCTATTTAAGTGATAACTGATCAGCTATTAAGATACAAAATTTCTAGTCAGTTTATCTTATCGGAGGATGTAGATTTATGATTACAAAACAATGCTGAAATTATAATATCGTGGTACTTCTGTCAAAAGAATCCGCTGTGGTCGAGTGGTTAGCGTCGGGGATTTCGAAACCGGGTGTCCCGGGTTCGATCCACAGTCGCGGCACTACGGTCATGGTGGAGTGCCCTTGGGCAAGGCACATTTTCTAGCCTAGTTCTGGTTTGTTTACCCAGGAAACATGAATAATTATGTCTTCCCCATTACATGGGGGTGACATATTGTTTTTGCCCGTTCCGTCCGTCCTTCCGTCTGTCACACTTGTTTCCGCTCAATAACTGAAGAACGCTTGGGCGTAAGAACTTCATACTTGGTATGCAGGTTGGTCATGACCAGTAGCTGACCCCTATTGATTTTGATAACAGAAGGTCAAAGGTCAAGGTCATGGTGACCTTGTGAGGTAAAAAATGGTTTCCGCTCAATAACTGAAGAACGCTTTGGCTGAGGAACTCCATACCTGGTATGCACGTTGGCCATGCCTAGTAGAAGACCCCTATTGATTGTGAGGTCAGTACGTCTAAAGTCAAGGTCACAGTGACAATGAGCTGATAAATAGTTTTTGCTTGGGCCCAGGAACTTCATACTTGATGTGCAGGTTGGTCACCACCAGCAAATGACCCCTATTAATTTTAAGGTCACTAGGTCAAAGGTCAAGGTCACATCCGTCACACTTGTTTCCACTCAATAACTGAAGAACGCCTAGGCATAGGATCTTCATACTTGGTATGCAGGTTGGTCATGACCAGTAGATGACTTCTATTGATTTTGGTGTCAGAAGGTCAAAGGTCAAGGTCATGGTGACCTTGTGAGGTAAAAAATTGTTTCCGCTCAATAACTGAAGAACGCTTGGGCCGAGGAACTCCATACTTGGTATGCAGGTTGGCCATGCCCAGTAGAAGACCCTATTACTTTTGAGGTCAAAGTCAAGGTCACAGTGACCTTGAGCTGAAAGGTCACAGTGACAATGAGCTGAAACATTGTTTTTGCTTAATAACTGTAGAATGCTTTGGCCTTGGAAGTCAATACTTGGTGTGCAGGTTGGTCACCACCAGTAGATAACCCCTATTGATTTTGAGGTCACTAGCTTAAAGGTCAAGGTCATGGTAACCTTCGGCTGAAAAATGGTTTCCTCTCAATAACTAAAGAATGCTTATGTTGAGGAACTTCATACCTTGTGTGCAGGTTGGTCCTAACCAGTAAATGACCTTTATTGAATTTGTTTGATTTTGAGGTCACAAGGTCAAATGTCGAAGGTCACGGTAACCTTCAGCTGAAAAATGTGTTTTACTCAATAACTCAAGAACGCTTATACCCAGGAAATTCATACTTGGTGTGCAGCTTGGTCCTAACCTGTAGATGACCCCTATTTATTTTGATGTCAGTAGGTCAAAGGTCAAGGTCGCGGTGACCTTTGACTGAAAAATGGTTTCCGCTCAATAACTGAAGATTGCTCGGGCCCAGGAACTTCATACTTGGTGTGCAGGTTGGTCACCAGCAGCAAATGACCCCTATTGATTTTGAGGTCACTAGGTCAAAGACCAAGGTCATGGTAACCCTCAGCTGAAAAATGGTTTCCGCTCAATAACTGAGGATTGTCACTCCAGTCCAAAACTAAAAAATTCATCTCCATCATTTCTTTTCCTCCCCTACGACCACACAAATGGGGAGACAAGCGCTTTTTCAAAAAAGCAATTTCTAGTTAAATTTAATTGCGCGCTAAATGACCTTGGCTGTCAATGCGCCATAAAACAATATACATTCATTACTTCTGTCAAAGATATCTTTCAACTCGTTTGTAACAAATTTTGTGTAAATTTATGCTTAAAAACTTCTTATCACATAAGGCCCTCTCTGGGAGTGTCAAAATGCCATTTCACAAATATCATATGACAATACTAGTTCGGTTTCCAGTCTTGCGCTCAAGTCTTTTGCTACAACGCGGAAACCAAACTATGGAAATAACTTCACATCGGCAGTTTGGCGTCGTAATGCAGTCAATTTGTCGCCAAAACCGGTAAATTTCATGTAGAAATATGTTAAATGTTATCTCATTTGTGTTTGTTTATTATCCCTTTTAATAAACTTGTAAACTAAGTTGAATATGACATCTTTAATGAACTTGTTTGATAGCAGTGATGATAAATAAATACTCAAAAAGTATCCTCTATTTATTCATTTTAATGCTGCATACAAACTTCCTTGGTGATGTCTATTTACATACAACACTTCTTATCAATTTTTATCTGAGAATAAAGATGTTTACAAGAAAAAAGGCTGAAAAACAACATATTGGAACTTAAGTCACTTTCTCTTTAAATTTGTTTTAACCAATTGTTATGTTCATGCTCAAAAGCTTGTTCTTAATCTTAACCCTTTCCCTCATACGACAATTCTGCAACAGACGACTTTGAACGTATTTTGTCAAAAAATAGAAAATCTCTATAATTTAATGGATAACCTATGACAAAAAGGGGAAAACATTGTGGCAAAAGGAGAAATTGCTGCAGAGGCGTCAGAAAGTGTCTATATGAGGGAAAGGGTTAAAGCTGCATACAAAATTCCTATGTGATGTCTAAATTTCATAGGCCAGACAGTGTGCTATATAAACATCTTAAATGGTAGCGGTTTCACTCAATTTTAGTGATGACTGATTAGCAATTAATATACAAAATTTCTAGTCTGTTTATCTTATTTGATGTTGTAGATTTCTGTTTACAAAAAGAAATGATGAAATAACTTATAATCTAAGTTCTCTTTCTATTGTACCAAATTTTATTTAAATCCTCAAAAGCTTCTTATTAATTTTAAAGCTGCATACAAAATTTCTTTATTTTTTATCTGAGAATGAAGATGTTTACAATAAAAATATCCTGGAACTTCAGTCCATTTTTCTTTAAACTCGTTTGTACCAAATTTTGATTTAATGATTATCTTCTAAATCTGAATGCTGCATTACAAAATTTCTATGTGATGTCTCAATTTGATAGGCCCGACAGTGTGCTATATAAACATCTTAAACGGAAGCAGTATTACTCTATAGTGATGTCTGATCAGCAATCAAGATTTCTAGTCGGTTAATCTTATTGGAGGATGTAGATTTATGATTACCCTAAAAAATGCTGAAATAATAATATCTTGCAACTTCAGTCAATTTCTTCTCATACTCAAAAACCTTTCAACATTTTCATATGAAACTTCGTTCACATGTTCGTGAGAACAATATAGATTTTATTATTATATTTTATTCCTTTCCCACATTTTGAAACTTTCTGACGCCTCTTCAGCATATGAATTTGGAAAATATTGGGGCAAAAGAAGAAAATGCTCATTATGAAATTGCTTGAATGTTTTCAACCCTATTCAATAAATATTTTCGTACATAAATATGAGTCATGGTTGTCTGCTGTATGTGGTAGAGGGTTGAGAAAACACCATGTTAACTAACTGTTTATATGAAGAAATGATTCATTGAATTACAAAGCTAGATAACCTTCATATTTCATGATCTTAAGTCTTTGCTGTTGATGTTCAAAAGCATTTTCACTTGGAGAAGATTCTATTTTGTATCCACAAGATAGTTTATGCTTGAATAATAATAAAGAGATATAAATGAGAACGTTGACCCCTCCCTTGTGTAGGCCTCGCCTTTGCTTATATCAATTCTGTATATATCGTTTATTTCTGCAGGTTTCAACATTAGAACAGTATGCGATGAGAGCTTTCTCCGAAGCTTTAGAGAGCATACCTCTAGCTTTAGCTGAAAATAGTGGCCTGTCACCTATACATACTCTAGCTGATGTGAAATCCAGACAAACAAAAGAAAATAATCCTAGACTAGGAATAGATTGTCTCAACAAGGGAACTAACGGTGGGTATACTAATTTGATGGCTTCATGCACAATTGTTGTAACTACATCTTGTTACAATATAATGTTGCAACCATTTTGCTTAATTCCATCAATATGATAAATGCTGAAGGAAAAACAACCAGGGATATATTTGACAAGTGCAGATTAAGATCTTGTCTGCACAAGACATCTCATCTGATTTAAATGTACACCTTTATTAAGTGGCTGTTTGAAGTCTTCTCCGACTCTTTAAACATATGCACAGGTTGATCTGGATCTGTTGAGGTTGCAAGAGCTGAATGATTGGTTTTCCTTGAGCACAGCTCCATTGAATTGTATCAAATGGTTGTACTGCCTTCTCTGAACTCGTAGTGGACTGGTCTGTGGTGAAGCTCATTTACTAGCCTAATACTGAGTAGTTGTCCAGGGATCACTTGTAAGTGGCCTATCGAGGTGATACAACTGAAATGCAGAAGCAGTGTTGAAAGACCCAATAAATTGAATGAATCAAATTGTCTCCTCTTTTTGCCCTCCTGTGTTTTTAGACATATGCATATGTACAAATGTAATTAATACCTTTCTAATACATGGATCGAAATGTCATAATATAGCATTAAGACTCTTGTTGGCTTCCATTGTTACTGATCTGAGCCTTTCTTTGGTTTAAAATAATGTAATCAAAGCACCTCAAAAAGGGCAAAATCAACCTTACCAGATCAACCATAACCTCCAGGCAAAGTTATCAGAATCTTTCCTGAACCGTATTAAGTTTACAATCATACTGGAAGGCTATGGAGAAAGGTTTTAATGAAAGAAAATACAACAATTTTATTTCATTGCTAGTAGTCATTCATTTTTAAATCTCTAAATGTTGTTTCCATTTATGCATTGTCCAACATTTCATTATCTTGTACACAGCATGGCATGATTTATTTACATTTTGTTATATAAGCCCTAACTTCCTGCATACCTGAGTCTCTTTAAAATCTGTGTTGCTGGTAATCTACTGGTAACCAGGTAATGCTAGAGTTGACAATGTAAGGGAAGTATAGTAAACCTAGATTTGTCAGAGTATAGACGGGGTAGGACCTCTTTCTTAATGTCCCATGATCCTGGCCTGACTGATGAATCAGATATATATTCACATGTCTTATCCTAGTTATTTGAGTTTAATTTTTTTTTTTTTTTCTTTTTTTTTTTTTTTTCTTTTTTTTTTCACAATTTTAGGCTTGCTATACATTTCTTTGGATCATATGTAGCTGATATTTCTCAGTGATGTGTGATGGGAAATTGTATTATGACAATATGCAAGTTAAGTTTGAATTTTGGTTCTGCTTGATTATTCCAGAGTAAGATTGTGCTTACAGTGGTGGTATTTATGTTAAACAAGACACTTTTTTTCTAAGGAAATAATGTTTTCTGATGGTTAAATCTTGTATTGATTCTTCCTGCATACCTGAGTCTCTTTAAAATCTGTGTTGCTGGTAATCTACTGGTAACCAGGTAATGCTAGAGTTGACAATGTAAGGGAAGTATAGTAAACCTAGATTTGTCAGAGTATAGACGGGGTAGGACCTCTTTCTTAATGTCTCATGACCCTGGCCTGACTGATGAATCGAATATACATTAAAATTATTGCTCTTTGTCTTGGATTTCTTTTCATTTTCTTTGCAATCAATGCAAGTACTTCTATTTTGATGGGTAGTTGTCTTATGAAGAGATGGATCAAGTTTAAATTTTGTTTCTTTGGGTTTGTTTATGCATAAGACTTATTGTCCTTAGACTGTTATTCACAGGTACTTTATATTGACTCATGTTTTTGTCTGAAAGACAACCCTCTAGTTTCTGATGGTTTAAGCTTGTATTGAGTATAGATGGGGTAGGACCTCTTTCTTAATGTCCCATGACCCTAGCCTGACTGATGAATCCGATATACATTCATATTTTATGTCCTAGTAAATTCAAAAGTTGCAAAGTTGTCTTTTACAAATGGTTCTAGTTCTTGTATGCCTTTTCACAAAATTTGCAAGGGAAAATATATTGTCTATCATAAATGTGTTTCCAATCATATTCTTTGGAATGCCTGTAGATAATATTATAAAAGATTTTTGATGGACACTTGTATCGTGACAAGATGTTGTTTAAGCTTGAAGTTTGATGCCATTTGGTTACGGTAATCCAAGCAGAAGATTAGTTTGATGAATTTATAGATTTTACATTTTAGGATTTGACTAACTGCAGCAGTTTTCTTGTTTAACTGACACTTTTCCTAATGAAATATATATGTATTGTGATGGACTTGAACCTGTTTTAGTCTTCCTGCATACCTGAGTCTCTTTAAAATCTGTGTTGCTGGTAATCTACTGGTCACCAGGTAATGCTAGAGTTGACAATGTAAGGGAAGTATAGTAAACCTAGATTTGTCAGAGTATAGACGGGGTAGGACCTCTTTCTTAATGTCCCATGACCCTGGCCTGACTGATGAATCAGATATATATTCACATGTCATGTCCTAGTTATATGATGAGTTTAATTTTGTTTGTTTAAATAAATATAGGCTTGTGATTCATTTCTTTGGATCACATGTAGCTGATATTTCTCAGTGATGTGTGATGGGAAATTGTATTATGACAAGATGCAAGTTGAGTTTTAATTTTGGTTCTTTTTGATTATTCCAAAGTAAGATTATGCTGACAGTGGTGGTATTTAGATTTAACACGACACTTTTTTTCTAAGGAAATAATGTTTTCTGATGGTTCAATCTTTTATTGATTTTTCCTGCATACCTGAGTCTCTTTAAAATCTGTGTTGCTGGTAATCTACTGGTAACCAGGTAATGCTAGAGTTGACAATGTAAGGGAAGTATAGTAAACCTAGATTTGTCACAAGTATAGATGGGGTAGGACCTCTTGCTTAATGTCCCATGATCCTGGCCTGACTGACGAATCAAACTTGAACTGGATGAATATTTCCCTAAATTTTGAAGTTTTATTTGATCCCTTTGAGGCATTGGGTTGAAACTTAATTATTTGAAAATTTATGTTGTTGAAGTGAGGTCCGTTGTTAAATTATCGCAATGCAACTCAATTTGTTGCTCACAAAATCTTGTAGATCGTTTTACATATCGAGGGCTTGGTGTGAAACAGTTGTACCTAAAATTGGTATTTTTTTACCAAGATTAATCACCTCGCCATAAAGTCTTTATTTTTCTTGGTAAACAATGACAATTTAGGTGTCATTGCTCGTTCTGAGCAGAACGAGCAATGGCACCTAAATTTGCATCGTTTATAAAGGGGTCAATATTGCCCCTAAACCAGGGTTTTCAAAATAGGTTTTTAGTTACAACCGTTTCTCACCAAGCCCTCGATATGAAATAAAAAGGTTAAAACGAGTGTAAGAATTGAACCAGTTATATTTTATTGCTTTCAGATATGAAATCTCAGAATGTAATTGAAACACTATCAGCTAAGAGGGCTCAAATTATGCTTGCTGTGCAGTTAACAAAGATGATACTGAAAATAGATGATATCAGATCTAACTAAAATATATTTGAGGTAAGTTTTGCACTGTTTACTGACAAACATCTTATTTAGGTATATTTGTATTTTGAGCCCCAGCCCATAATGCAGCATGTTAAACCCTTTCTTACTTGCAAACATGTTTACAGCAGAGGACTTTTTAAAACATTGTGATGAAAGGGAAAATTATTAATTTCGCCCTTTTATAAGCCTGCTGAAAGTTTTCATTAGATCGAGTTTGATTACCTGCCAAATCGCTCAACTCAATTATTGAGTTAAGTCATGGAGAATTATACAATATTGTCCTTGTCCTTTCTGTAAGTCAGTTTTCATACGATCTTCACCAAACTGTGTGAAAATGTTAGTTACATTCTTTATGAAAGGATAATTATTGATTAAATTGAAAACCTTGGGGCAAAAGGAGAAATTGCTTATTACAAGAAATGTCACACTTTTCCATAATGTTTTCAAAACGTCAAGATGCAGAGGCGTCTGTATGTGGGAAAGGGTTAAAAACAGAACTTTCAATTATATAGATTTTTAGCTCTACTGGCCAGAAGGGCTTATGTCGTGGCGATTTGTCCGTCGTCCGTCAACAATTTCTTGTTAACACGATAGTCTTCACTTTTGATTGTATCTCAACCAAACTTATACAGTAGTTAGATATCCATGAGAGCTCGGTTCCTTTCGAAAACCAGCCAGATCTGCCCATGCATGACTGGATTATGGCCCTTGAAATGGTCAAAATTGCTATAAAAGAGCTTGTTAACACGATAGTCTTCACTTTTGATTGTATCTCAACCAAACTTATACAGTAGTTAGATATCCATGAGAGCTTGATTCCTTTCGAAAACAAGCCAGATCCGCCCAATGCATGACTGAATTATGGCCCTTGGAATTGTCAAAATTGCTATAATAGGGCTTGTTAACATGATACAGTCCTTAATTTTGATTGTATCTCAATCAAACTTATACAGTAGTTAGATATCCATGAGAGTTTGGTTCATTTCTATAAAACGGCCAGATCTACCCATGCATGGCTGGATTATGGCCCTTGAAATTGCCAAAATTGCTATAATACAGCTTGTGAACACAATATAGCTTCCATTTACTATCTGATCTTCACCAAACTTAAATGGTATTTGAATATTGATGACATATTGGTTCCTTTTGAAACAAGCCAAATGAATTCCAGTAGAGCATAGGCCCTCATGGGCCTCTTGTTCAGTTTTACATAGACATTTGCCTGCAGATATGTTGTATGTAGGAAAGGGAAATACCGTAAGCAAAATCATTTGTGTGTCGCCTGCAGGTAGACGCATAGTAATCACTTCTCCATCGTCGGTCATGTTATCATTCTCTGACATAATATGTGAACCACCTTTCTTTGAACACTCTAAAATTCCGATATTTCTCACTTGTATTAATCGAGACTTGACAACTGATTTCGATAATAAGATGTTATATTCCTGTGTTTTGGTGTTTTTCAGATACTATAAAAGAGTAGAATGGCAATGGAATGTTTCTTAAGTTATTAAGCCCAGCAGCATTGGTCCATTGGATTTTCATTTCAATTAACATGTTATAATAGGAGCCTGATCACATGATTGCCAACCTTCAGGACTCTGTAACCAGTGAAGGTCAATTATCCTACAGATTTCTACCACTCTGATCGGGATCTTCCCTATGTGAAGTCATTGCATTAAAACATGATGTTGAATATTCTTAGAAAAGTGTTTGCTATATATCATGAAAAAAACGTGTTTAATATACAACATAGCATGCATGCTGTATGCAATACAGAATCTAGAGGTTAATGCACTGGTGGTACGCTCAACATGCTAAGTATACCTCGTCGAATAATATAACATTCAAAATGCATTTCTGCTACTATCATTCTTTTTGTGTCACTTGTCTGACCGGGATACGCGTAGGGTTCACTTCTCAATAGTATGTTTGTCAGTCAGGCTTCACTTTATTTCATATCGGCTAGCGACACAAGTTGCTTCAAACTATTTATTTCCATTTGTAGAAAGTGGATATTTTTTCATTCTGATTATGTGTTAAAATGATCGATGTTCTTTCATCTTTTAAATGTGCTTTTTTGAATGTGATATTTTGTAACTTTATGATCAAATAAAATCTAAACCTAGAACTGTTATGATTACAATACTTCAATCTTCATATATTTCATATTCTTCTGTTGCCTGTGTTGGTAGGGTGATCCATTGGGATCACTTCTCAGTTAGATTCCTGTCCGTCACACTTTGCCTTTAACCCTTTCCCACATTCAACAAATCTGTACTCAAAAATATGAAAAATCTCTGCAAATGAAAGCATAATAACTAAATATGAAAATGTCTATGGGGAAAGGTACACGTTGGCTTTTGTGAGACTGGACAGACATGCCTAGTTGTACCTTTTTGCACTGCCAGAAGGGCTGGTATATGCTTATTCTTTTCTAAATGGTAATGATACTGCATGTTTTTAGATCACCTAGAGCCAAATGCTCAAGGTGAGCTATTCTGATCACTCTGTGTCCGTCGTCTGTCGTCCGTCGTTAACTTTTAGCTTTAAACATCATCTCCTCCTGAACCGCAAGAACAATTTCCACCAAACATCACAGGAATGTTCCTTTGGTGGTCCTCTTTCAAAATTGTTCAAAGATTTAAATTCCATTGAGAACTTTGGTTGCTGCGGCATCAGAAAGGGGACAAAATGTCCAAACTTTAAAAATCTTCTCCTCCGAATCTGCCTGTCGGATTCAAATATAATTTGGTAGAAATGTTCCTTGGGTGACCCTCTATAAAAATTGTTCAAGCCATACTGATTGGTCGAAAAACATGGCAGTCAGGCGGCATCAAAAAAGGGGCAAAATGACAATACTTTAATAAAGCATCCTTATAAAAGTGCTTGTCTGATTTAAAGATAGTTTTGTAGAAATCTTCTTTCATTGATCATCTACATACTTTGTCAAGCCATATTGATTTGTTGAAAGGCATAGCAACCAAGCAGCATCAGAAAAGGAGTAATTAAACTTTTTGCTTCAAATGACATATGGTTATTAGATTTATGGTCTAAGGGAGGTAACACTTGGCAGAGTATTATGCAAGGGCAATCTCCTTCGCAGAGTTGTTGTTCCTTACACTCGCCATACATGTATCAAAACATGAGTAAAACGACCAAACTTTAATATCCTTTTCCTCCATAATCTGCTTGTCAGACTCCCAAGATAATTCAGTAGAAAGAATCCTAAAATGCCCCTCTAAAAAAACTGTTCAAGCCATATTGGTTTATATTAAAAACAGATCAAGAAAGGTGCAAAATGACAAAAACTTAATAATTCAATTCTAATTGAAGTTCTTGTTAGATTTCAAGATATAAATGACCTTTACTTATAAGCTGTTTCTTGAGAAGTGTTCACTCCTTGAAGTTCTAATTGCACTCCTTGATCTTTTTCCCAGATATTTCTACTAATTTACTATCAATCGGGTGATCGATTTAGGGTCATCTTGGCCCTCTTGTTATAATTTGCCGAAGTACCAGTTGAAACCTCATTACTACAGATATTTACTTTGGCATTTGCTAAATATGGTATCATATAACCGTTTGTCTGCTTGAACCGATGTTTTTAACCCTGCTTTACCAGTAAAGAGCCAGGTCGGCATACTCGTTAACATCAAATAACAATCTAGTAAATGTGGAATAGACCCAATTTGATCATGCAAGCAAGAAATCTCATGGTGAAAGCTTGTGACCGGCTATATAACAAAGATTAAAATTCTATGCAGAAAGTGGGGAAATGCCCGAACCTTAACATTCTTCTTTGAATCTGCTTGACAGATTCAAAGGCAATTTGGTAGAAATGTACCTTATGTAACCCTCCATACTCGACATGTCTCAGAAAAAGGGAAAAATGAGAAAACTTTATAATTCCATTCTTATGAAGTTGCGCGTCTCATTAAATATAATATTGCAAAACGTTACTTCGGTGGTGAGCCTCTTCATAATTTCTTCATTCTATATTGTGTAAAATACATAATTGCCAGTAAAGTGTCGAATTAATTTTCAGCTTCAAACACCTAAGAATGTGCGTTTTTAGCTCGACTGGTCAAGTGCGTCCGTCCGTAAACAATTGCTTGTGAACGCGATAGTTTTCAGTTTTGATTGTATCTCAAACAAACTTATACAGTAGTTAGATATTCATGAGAGCTTGGTTCCTTTCGCAAACCAGCCAGATCCGCCCATGTAAGACCGGAGTATGGCCCTTGAAATTGTCAAAATTGCTATAATTCAGCTTGTGAACACAATAGAGGCTCCATTTACTAACTAATCTTCACCAAACTTAGATAGTAGTTAAATATTGATAAGAGCTCAGTTCCTTTTGAAAACCAGCCAGATGTGCCCTTGCATGACTGGATTATGGCCCTTGAAATTGTCAAAATTGCTATAATACAGCTTGTGAACACAATAGAGCCTCCATTTACTATTCAATCTTCACCAAACTTAGATGGTAGTTAAATATTGATGAAAGTTCGGTTCCTTTCGCAAACCAGCCAGATCAGCCCATGCAAGACTGGATTATGGCCCTTGAAATGGTCAAAATTGCTATAATGGAGCTTGTGAACACAATAGAGGTTCCATTTACTGATCTTCACCAAACTTAGATAGTAGTTAAATATTGATGAGAGCTTGGTTCCTTTTAAAATCCTTGCATGACTGGATTATGGCCCTTGAAATTGTCAAAATTGCTTTAATACAGCTTGTGAACACAATAGAGCCTTGATTTACTATCCAATCTTCACCAAACTTAGTAGTTGAATATTGATGAGAGCTCGGTTCCTTTCGCAAACCAGCCAGATCCGCCAATGCAAGACTGGATTATGGCCCTTGAAATTGTCAAAATTGCTATAATAGAGCTTGTGAACACAAAAGAGCCTCCATTTACTATCTGATCTACACCATACATACATGCTCTGGATTGAAAATGACCAAAGAACCATACCAGTAGAGCATTTCAAAGATTTAATTCCTTGTTAAAAATGTCCTTTATTAATCGGCTGTTTCAATTAGTGTCCACTCTTTGATATACCACCTCTCAGGTGATCGATTTATGTCATCTTTGCCCTCTTGTTATACCCCCAGATACGTAGTATATGGGGGCTATATAGGAGTCGCGCTTGACGGTCTGGGCATTTCTTGTGAACACTTTTTCTAAGCAACCCTTGGTCAGAATTCAATATAACTTCACAAGAATGATTGATACCAAGCCTAGTTGTGCATATTGTCGGCGTGTTGCACTGGAAATATTTTTAAATGAGTTATGGCCCCTTGAATTTCTCAGCAACCCTTGGTCAGAATTCAATATAACTTCACAAGAATGATTGATACTAAGCCTAGTTGTGCATATTGTCGGCGTGTTGCACTGGAATTATTTTTAAATGAGTTATGGCCTCTTGAATTTCTCATACACAGTTGGTCTGTAGACATTTCTTGTGAACACTATTTCTCAGCAACCCTTGGTCAGAATTCAATATAACTTTCACAAGAATGATTGATACCTAGCCTAGTTGTGCATGTTGCACTCAAATGAGTTATGGCCTCTTGAATTTCTCATACATATGTATATTGTATGGCACCAGCTGGGGGCATTATCACCTTCAGTGATATTTATGTCTTCCCCCATACATGTGGGTGACATATTGTTTTTGCCCGTTCCGTCTGTCACACTTGTTTCCGCTCAATAACTGAAGAACGCTTGGGTGTAGGAACTTCATACTTGGTATGCAGGTTGGTCATGACCAGTAGCTGACCCCCTATTGATTTTGATGTCAGAAGGTCAAGGTCATGGTGACCTTGGGAGGGAAAAAGTGGTTTCCTCTCAATAACTGAAGAATGCTTGGTTGGCCATGCCCAGTAGAAGATCCCTATTGATATTCAGGTCAGTACGTCTAAAGTCAAGGTCACAGTGACGATGAGCTGAAAAATCGTTTTTGCTTGGGCCCAGGAACTTCATACTTGGTGTGCAGGTTGGTCACTACCAGCAAATGACCTCTATTGATTTTGAGGTCAAGGTCATGTCCATCATACTTGTTTCCGCTAATAACTGAAGAACCCTTGGGCGTAGGAACTTCATACTTGGTATGCAGGTTGGTCATGACCCCTATTGATTTTGATGTCAGAAGGTCAAGGTCATGATGACCTTGTGAGGTAAAAAATGGTTTCCGCTGAATAACTGAAGAACTCCTTACTTGGTATGAAGGTTTGCCATGCCCAGTAAAAGACCCCTTTTGATTTTGAGGTCAGTACATCTAAAGTCAAGGTGACAATGAGCTGAATTTTTTTCCCGCTTAATGGCTTTGGCCATGGAACTTAATACTTGGTGTGCAGGTTGGTCACCACCAGCAGATGACCCCTATTGATTTTGAGGTCAAAGGTCAAGGTCATGGTAACCTTCAGCTGAAAAATGGTTTCCGCTCAATAACTAAAGAATGCTTATGTCGAGGAACTTCATACCTGGTGTGCAGGTTGGTCCTAATCAGTAGATAAAACTATTGATTTTGAGGTCACAAGGTCAAAGGTCACGGTAACCTTAAGTTTAAAAATGTTTTTTTCTCAATAACTCCAGAACGCTTATGTCCAGGAACTTCATACTAGGTGTGCAGGTTGTTCCTAACCTGTAGATGACCCCTATTGAATTTGATGTCAGTACGTCAATGGTCAAGGTCATGATGACCTTGGGCTGAAAAATGGTTTCTGCTCAATAACTGAAGAATGCTTGGGCCCAGGAACTTAATACTTGGTGTGCAGGTTGGTCACTACCAGCACATGACCCCTATTGATTTTGATTTCACTAGATCAAAGGTCAAGGTCATGGTAACCTTCAGCTGAAAAAATGGTTTCCGCTCAATAATTAAAGAATGATTATGTTGAGGAACTTCATACTTGGTTTCACACATTGGTCCTAACCAGTAGATGACCCCTATTGATTTTGAGGTCACAATGTCAAAGGTCAAGGTCACAGTAACATTCACCTGAATAAATTGATTTTGACTCCCATCATTTCTTTTCGTCCCCTATGACCACACAAATGGGGAGACAAGTGCTTTTTCAAAAAAGCAATCTCTAGTTCTAGTTCTATTTGACCGCCACCCAAGACTGCATTTAGCGCCCCTGACATGACATGCTCAAGGTGAGTTATTGTGATACCCCTTGTCTGGCGTGCGTAGTGGGTAAACAACTTTTCCCCTGTTACCAGTGTGTCAATTGGGATGAAACTTCAACAAGAGGTCAAGTACTGGTCCTTACTAGGAAAAAGTGCCTCGCGTGTATCGATGCTATACACTGAGCACGTTAAAGAACCAAGTGGTCTTTTCAGAAAGAGGTAGGGTATCGCACTCGGACTCATGAATGTATCTGCACCTGTCCGATGTTTGTACATGATATAGTGTACGCTATCAAAACAGGCCTATATAAGCTAAAAAGCTTATACTCAATCAGAGCAATTGGTCTCTATAATTACATAACATTACAAATGTAATGTTCCTTGATTGATTGAATCTAGCCATGTTGATTGGACGAACAACGAGGTTTCCAGAGGTGGGGCTGTTTCGCCGTTTTTTGCTATTGTAAAGAACATTTTCTCCTCCGAAATTATCTGTCTTCCAAATCATTTTGTCGAAATCCTTCAATGTTGATTGATTTGTAGAAAAATATGACCGCCAGGGGCAGGTTAAATAATTTTGTAGAAATATTTATTCGGTGACCATCTATGAGATTATTTCAAGCCATGTTTTGAAAATGGTTAAAAAAAAGAGTTACTGTGTTTGGCATAACGAATCACGTTGCATCACTCAGGTGAGCGATATCAATGGCCATCATTGACTGGACAGTAGGTGACATAGGCATCACACACTCCGACCCAGCAGTCATATGGTTAAAACATCTGCGAACAAAATGGTCCGTCTGGAAAATCGAATTATAACAGCCACATACCTTGTTGGTAAAAAGCGCTCGTGGCTTTTTTTAAATGCCAGATGACATAAGCCAAATGATGAATGTTATCTCTAATCACTCCCTGTATGTCGTCCGTCGTTTAATTTAAACTTCATACAACATCTCCTCAACTGCTTAGGAAAGTTTCTTTGATGATCATTTTCTAAATTGTTAAAATATTTAAAAGTACATATGTAGAACTGGTTGCTGCGGTATTTGAAAGGGGGTAATTTTGTCGTGACCCCCTACATAATTTCTTCACGCCATATCGATTGATGGAAGCCTGGTGAAATCAGAAAATGGGGCACATTTTCATTCTTATGACAGTGCTGATTTCAAGATAAATGTGCAGACATTCACGCTATATTGATGGCATAAATTATTTGACGCCTGTGCATAACAAAACGGAAAAGCACTGAGCATGTATTTTTTAGCTAATCTATTCACGAAGTGCTCAAGGAGAGATATTGTGATCGCCTTTGGTCCGTCGTCAACAGTTTTCTTTAAACGACATTTCCTACACCGCTTGGCCAAATTTGATGAAACTTCACACGGATGTCCCTTGGATTTAACTTTGAAAATATTGTCTTAATCCAGAAACCTAGAGCTTTGATAGTTAGTGTGTAGCATTGGCTCGTGATCCTCTACCAAGATTGTTCGAATTATGCCCCTTGGTTCAACATTGACCCCGCCCTAGGGATCACCTGATTAACATAGGGAAAATCTTCTTATCTTAAACACACCTTGCAGTTTTCTTATGTCATATTAATTTTACAAAAGACGGACAACATTGGTTGTGTTATTTCGCCTTGTGGCAAGTGGAGCTATACTTGATATTGGGCCTCTTGTATAAGCTTACCTGACTGTATTACAAACTCTTGTGAGCAAACTAGGGCTATCATGGCCCTCTTTTTTTTTTTTTAACTAGCACCACAATGTGTTCAACGCTGTATAAAAATATGCTACCAGGCTATAATTGTAACTTCATTTGCTTGTATAAGGACAATTATTAATAGAATGACCCTTTATTTGGCCCCGGACAAATAATTCTATAAATAAATTTAAATTTGTTGTCATGTTAAACTGAACAAAAGAAATGTTTTTTACCGAAATACGAGCAACTGCAAATAACACATTCGAAAGCATTGTGTATAGATATAGTTGCTAATTTCTCCCATGTTGGCGCGCTCTTACAGCAGGGCCCAAACACGCTCGACTTGTATGCATCCTATCTGAAAACAGCGTGACCCCACCTGACACGTGTCCTGCCCTAATCAGCCAAATTCATTTTTATTTTCAAAAGTTATAAGTTAAGTAATGTTGTAGTTATTGAGATTTTCCATATATGTTCGACGTCGTCTTATGCAGATTTGTTGTATGTAGGAAAGTGTTACAGTTCGATCATTTTCTTCGATCTCGATGCCAAAAGATATAACTAATATAAATTGCAATGTCAAACACGTTGAACATTTTATACATATTTTCAAAAGTCAATTTATCTCTAAGATACCAGAATGTTTAATGTAAAAATTATGACCCAGAAAGTAATACTATGTTTTTAAACCACAAACAAAAACATTAACGGTAAACCCCCTACGACCATTGGCATGTTTATACGAAACCCTTTCTGTCGTACACTAACTGGAAATATCAAATTAGGCCCTTCACACATGTAGACGTATATGCAGCAGACTACTTTTGAAAAAGCTGTGTAAATGGAGAAATTGCTATAATGTATTTAGGGCTGAAACTGGTCGATTTATATGTAATTAAAGAAGGAATTTGTTTAGTGTATTGATACCCAAAAATGGTAGTAATGGCTGCCCTCCTTGGCGCACAGGTTTGTGGGGTTAACATATCAACTGACTGGCTGATGTCAGGGTAAACGGACCAGTAAATCTAGTAACTTACCCTTGGACAGGCCGTGATATAACTGAACAATGAATGAAAGCGGCGTAAAATACCCAATCAATCAATCCAGCAGTCTAGCTATAAATACACAACGAATGTTTGTTTATATAGTTATTTATGCCGGTTTCAACACTTTTATTTAGTTATACGAGTATTACTGCGTTTCCTTGGTACTACTTGATCCATTTAGCCTGACAGCAGCGAGTCAGTTGATATGTTAACTCCACAGCCCTGTGCGCCAAGGAGGGCAGTCATTACTACCAGTCCCACAATCCTGAGCCCCTAAAGAGGGAAAGTAAATACAACAATTTTAAAAGTCTTTATGTCGAATAAAGGTTGCTCTACGACCACATCACAATGTCTACCTATTTTCGAGTGCATGTGATGGAATGATGTATGCACGTACGTTATTTTTCTACGGCGTAGCTCACTTCTTACCCCCTGCAAGAATTAAGGTCCAAATTAATAGAAAAAACTACAACATTTACATATCGGCTTATACAGGTCAACAGCCAACTTATCATAACTTATATAGCGTACATTTAAATAATACATCAACTTACTGATAACACCAGCACGTTATTAAATTTGGAATTTCAACCGATTTCAAGGGTACTTGTGGATATATTATCGAACAATTATCAGTTTTGAACATGGTCCGATCAGATCAAATGTTGATCACAGAGTGACACTCCTTCTGAAAGTGCAAGTCATTATAGACTTGAATCCTTCCCCACTTGTAAACGCATTTTGACGCTTCTACAGCAGACGACGTTTGAAAACATGGTGACGTAGCGAAAATAGAAATTGCTCATGATGAGCAAATTTCCCCCCGTTTAACCACACTGTTTTCAACTCTTTCCCAATGATAACATATTTATTAATAGAAATTTTGCCCCCATGTATTTTTCAAAGTCGTCCGCTGGATATTTGTATGTGGGTAAGAGTTAAGGTTGGAATTTCAAGGGAACGTGATGGTTGTATTTTAATGTTCTAAACGTCGTCCAATCAGATTCAATACTGTCCATGTTAATCATATAGACACCCAACTCCTTCCTAACCCTTTCCCACATATACGAGACGCTTTCTGATGCCTCTGCAGCAGACGAATTTTGAAATCATTGTGACTAAAGAAAAAATTGCTCATAATGAGCAATCTCTTCTTTTGCCAATATGTTTATAACTTTATTCAATAATTGTTCCGTCATTTATAGAGAGTTTCCGTATTTTTTGCCTGGAGATTTTGAAAGCCGTTTTCTGCATATTTGTTGTACGCGATTAAAGGGCCAGTCATTTCGGACCAAACTCAGTGTACTTCCCCAATTATATCAATCTTGTCTGGCAACATGGAGGCAGGCACCATTATTTGACAAGTAGGCGGCTCTCCAACCGGCTGAAATATAAGCAGACCCCTTCTGTCGCCATTTGGGATTCGAACCTAAGACCCTGAACCGTATATGCCTTAACCACTAAGGCTACCTGCTGTAGTATGCTTGAAAAATGGGTTTATCGTGTTCTACTAGAAAATAACCATAGGGCATTTGCGACTACTGTAGAATAGAACCAGATTAGTTTGTGCATCCGCGCAGAGTGATCCAGCTATGCTCTACTCGACAGTTAGTTACAGAAGGTTTGACACGTATGACAGCTGTTGTTCACATGTAATAGATGGCATGAATACGCATAACAATCTACATCTACACGTATAACGTATTCACCAACGTTTGTTCTCCTGGAACCACATGTAAAAGGGGGACCATACGTCTTCAAAGGGCCACTTGAAATAAAGATATTGTACTAAAATGACCCGAAAAGATAACATACTTGAACGGTTTTAGTCCTTTGCAACATACAACACATATACAAACATATGGACACTCTTTATGAAAGAAAGCATGATCATTTAATAGAGCGGAACACATTGATGCTTTAGAGGATATACATGTATCTCATTATAGGGATTTGTTGTCAAAAGTCTTCGGATGCAGATGCGACAAAATGAAACTGCACGTGGAAAAAGGTTTACAGCGATATTAGCTTGAGGCTTTTTTTTCTTCAAAACACTTCAGAGAAACAAACAAACCCGGAACCGAAGTTCGTATGAACTGTGGTCCTGATTCATTGTCACTTTATTAATATAAAATACGAGTAATGCTTGTTGGAAAAACGTCTATAATTGAAGGTATCGTATTTAATCAAGTTGAAAACATTGTGTTAAAAGGAGAAATTTCTCCTTTTACCAAGATGTTTTCTAAAGTAGTCTACTGCAGATGCATCAAAGTGCGACGGCATCTGGAAAAGTGTAAATACAACAGACTTATTTTGAGTAAGTGTTATTAAATATCAGAGTGTAAATACAACAGACTTATTTTGAGTAAGTGTTATTAAATATCAGAGTGTAAATACAACAGACCTACCTTGAGTAATTATAATTCATCTTTATAATGAGCTATTGATAACTGGAATCTATAAAGAGACTCGAACTATAACCTGGAAAACATTATACAGGCACCTCTGGATGCTCAAACGAGCAATTATAACTGCTGTTGTGCTGTTATCAGCGCATTTGAGCACGAAGAATGTGGTGAGCTATTGTGATCACTAAACGTCCGTCCTCATTTACCTACAAATGAATGTATATTGTTTTATGGCGCATCGACAGCTAAGGTCATTTAGCGCGCAATTAAATTTAATTATTCATGATCCTTGGGTAAACAAACCAGTACTAGGCTAGAAAATGTGCCTTGCCCAAGGGCACTCCACCATGACCGTAGTGCCGCGACTGGGGCTCGAACCCGGGACACCCGGTTTCGAAATCCCCGACGCTAACCACTCGACCACAGCGGATACCTACAAATAACTTCTCCTAAACCACTTGACTAATTTCAAAATAATTTCAAACGAATGTACCTTAAGTGGTCCTCTTTCAAACGTGTTCGATTCTTTCAAAATGTTGTGCTGCGGTATCCAAAAGAGTGGGAAATGCCAAAGCTTTAACAAATATTCTTCTCAAAAAGTACTAACCAGTTTCGATTTTTTTTTTATGTGGAGATGTTTTCAAAGTGCCGCATATTTATGTATGTGGGAAAAGGTTGAAAGGAACGACTGTCACAGTATGACGCCAATCCGCTCTTTTTATAATCGACGATTCGTTTTCTTTTCTTCCCGTTATTAATTAATTGTCTTTTTCGAGACTGATAGAACTCACTCGAGTTTGTATACGCTGGCCTTAGTTACGCAAATAGGAATCAGGAATTATTGTTTATAGTTCTTCTTACATTTCACATTGATTCAACTTGCTTGTTCATTTTACAACTTATCACTGTCATCTTTGATCGATTTCACAAAGCACGATTTAATTCAACTTCAATATGAACCCATCTATGTAAAAAAGTAAAAGTTGGGTTTTTGATACAATGTGTAGATCCAGATCAGCCTGTGCATGTGCTAATTCGCATATATTGTTGTGCTAATTCGAATAAGACATGCGTCATTCGTCTTCCACCTATGGGCTAAGTCTATGTGTAAAAGCAGCCAGTTGCTTGGGAAGATTGTTGTGTGGAGTACTGGTGTGAGAAATTGTTGAAAACGGCGTTAAACCCCAACCAATCAATCAATCACTAATTCGAATATATCGTTGCACTCGAGCATGTGCTTTTTCGAATATACCGTTGCACTCGAACATGTGCTAATTCGAATATACCTTTGCACTCGAGTATGTGCTAATTCGAATATACTGTTGCACTCGAGCATGTGCTAATTCGAATATATCGTTGCACTCGAGCATGTGCTTTTTCGAATATACTGTTGCACTCGAACATGTGCTAATTCGAATATACCTTTGCTCTCGAGCATGTGCTTATTCGAATATACTGTTGCACTCGAGTATGTGCTAATTCGAAAATATCGTTGCACTCGAACATCTGCTAATTCGAATATATCGTTACACTCGAGCATGTACCAATTCGAATATATCGCTGCACTCGAGCATATGCTAATTCGAATATATCGTTGCACTCCAGCTTGTGCTAATTCGAATATACCGTTCCACTCGAGCATGTGCTAATTCGAATATACTGTTGCACTCGGAGCATGTGCTAATTCGAAAATATCGTTGCACTCGAACATGTGCTCATTTGAATATATCGTTGCACTCTAATCGTTACGCTAATGCATATTCAGGGCCAAAACATTTCACATTAACATGTTTGTGAAAGAAGTAAGATATGTAGCTATACAGAGGCATGCGGATGACATTGGTTCAATGGTTGGGTGTCGGCCATCAAAGTTCCCGGGTTCGAATCCCATGTTGAGCTAGTTTTACCTTTGGGATTTTTTCCTCACAAACGGACTGAGTGCTGGTTATGTCTCTAGAAAACAGACATCGAGCGGTATTAATATAAGCTTAAAGCTTGTTTCGCAATCAATGTAAAATAAATAACTACAGATGAATTAAACTCTTAAGTATTTAACTCTTAACTCTTAAGTATACAACAGGTTCAAGATTCTCTCCTGTGAACTATTTGAAGTAGAATGTATTGCGTCATGCAGTGAAATGATAGCACAAATATATATATATTCCCCCAAATATCACCAATCCTACCCGTTTACAGTATGAACAAATCATCTCTACCTTATCCTAAAAATTGCCTTCATATAACAAATCTGCATTAGAGGGCTTTGAAGACGTATATGTCAAACATCTCGAGTAATGACAGTTCAAGTATTGCTATAGAATTAAAATAAAAAGCGCACTATGAGCATTGATTTCATTTGTCACAATTGTTAACATAACGGTATGAACGTGGGTAATGGTTAAACATGTACACAAACGGGTCACGTGACCAATGACATGAGGTGGTTACGACACAGGCACGTCACGCGAAACCGACCTTCAGGGGTTTATAAATTAGTATCAATTAGCACCAAATTGCAAATCAAACTTGTATAATCGATTATTTATCATTACTGCTCTTCCATGAAGGTTACACAACTAGATTTTACGAAACGGAAAATCCTGATCAGACTGCGCGGGGGACGAATGCTGATCTGTATCTTCTAGGGTCAGATTTTTCTGTTGGTCACTTTTCGTGTGACTTTCCCAATTTATCAATTGTTTGAGATACTTTAAAAGGCATTAAGGATTTCTCACGATTTTCGAAAAAAAGTTGTGATCTCCTTATCGATGTAGACATTTGAAGGAAACCTAAATCATCATGGGAAAAGGAGCGATTGACTCCGAGTGAACGGTATTTTTGTTATAAGTTTTCAAATTAATTATGTTATTATTAACGTACATGTACATTATTTCGTTACAGTACCATGTCATTATTTCGTTACAGTACCATGTCATTATTTTATTAAATGGTACCCTCTCCCAAATTTAACAGTTCCGTTTAAAAAAAAAAGTAAAAAAAAAACTCGAAAAAAGGAGGAAGCGTTCAGCGTCAGACAATTTTTGACAACGTAAAATACAATTGGTTAATGTATGAAGGTTTAACTCTTTCCCTCATACGACAATTCAGCAGCAGACGACTTTGAACATATTTTGTCAAAAGTTAAAAAATCTCTATAATTGAATGGATAACCTATCTTCAATTTCTTCTTTTGTCACTATGTTTTCAAAAAGCCGTCTGCTGCAGAGGCGTCAGAAAATGTCTATATGAGGGAAAGGGTTAAGAGCTATCCGGTAATCTTAATAAGGAAAGATAACCCATTCCCCACATACAACAAACATTTCACCAGATGACTTTGAATAAATTAATTAAAAAATATGGGAAATCTCTATAAATAAAAGAATAATTATTGAATAAAGTTGAAAACATTTTGACACAATGAGAAATTGCTCATTATACAATATTTTTAAAGGTCGTCTGCTGCAAAGGCGTCATAGAGCGTCTATATGTTGGAAAGAGTTATCTTAGGAATGTAAAAGAATGCTATATATATCTTCTTTAAAAAAAAAAACATCTCTGGAAAACAAGTTGAAACATATATATAACGTGAAGTAATCAAATACAGATGTGAAAACATTTTGGGGAAGGGAGAAATTGCTCGTTTGGATAATAACTTCCCTTCTCATGTTTCTTACAAAATGTGTCTGACGATAAGGCGTCAGCTGTTGTCTATTTAAGGTGAAGGGTTAAAAAGACGTCTCACATGCGGAAGAAAGAATTCTGTCGCCGCCTTCTTATATAAAGTCCAACTTTATCAAAAATAGTTACAATTGTCAAAACAAAGCAGTTTGAATCGGTGTGTTCACATGTATCTGTTGTAACAGTATTATCGTACTTTGTTCTTGCTGGAATACCATAGAGATATATATAAAAGGACAAAGTTGAATTATCGCGACAAGGTTTATATCATTTTAAGTTATGATGATAATTATGTTAATTGGTTTATTAATTTTTTCTTGTAACAAGTGAGACCGAATTACGAACTTTTTATTGTTTCAGCAGTTAGAATGGAACAACATCTACCCGTGTTCATCCGCCATTTAGTTATAGAAGGTTTAACCCTTTCCCTCATAAAGACACTTTCTGACGCCTCTGCAGCAGACGGCTTTTTGAAAACATAGTGACAAAAAACGAAATTGCTTACAACGACCATTCAATTATAGAGATTTTCCGTTTTTTGACAAATAATGTTCAAAGTCGTCTGCTGCAGAATTGTCGTCTGAGGGAACGTTTTTGAATCAGGACATATTAAGCTCATTTAGAATGTCTGCGCTGGCAGGTCTTTTATCAAACTTGTAAACACCCGAAGGTTGGTTTTTCCTGGAACAGCGCTTAATATACGAAAATTCAGATCAGATTGAACATTATCTAGAGCATTCTTCTATTTCTATTAGCTATAACACTTTTCGAGATTAGTAACATCATTTTAAGAACATGCTATCAAACGGCAAATACTCTGTTTAGATTGTGCGGAGGTCTTGTCTGAGTCTCCGATGATCTCACACATTTCGAGGGCTTGGCGTGAAACGGTTGTAACTAAAAACCTATTTTGAAAACCCTGGTTTAGGGGCAATTTTGACCACTTTGTAAACAATGCAAATTTAGGTGCCATTACTCAGAACGAGCAATGGCACCTAAATTTCCATTGTTTACCAAGAAAAATGATTTAACGATTATAAAGACTTTATGGCGAGGTGATTAACCTTGGTAAAAAAATACTAATTTTAGTTACAACCGTTTCACGCCAAGCCCTCGATTTACTCTCCAGCCGCGTTGCATCTGCCTATATACACAGAAGGCTATATACACAGAAGGCTATATATATATATATATATATTATTTTGTTTGTAAAGTGTTTTACGCGGCTTTCAACTTAATATGAGCCGTCCCGTGAGAAAACCAACATTATGGACTCTGCGTAAAGTATCGACCCGGATCAGACTAAGCATACCGCGCAGGATTACCCAGATAGACACTTTTCGCCTCCTGTGTATTTTCTGTTTCAGGAATCATTACTCTATATTTCCATCCCCCCTGAGACGGTATGTGTCGGCCCGGATCAGTCTGCGCGGACTGCGCAGGCTGATTTGGGTCGATACATTCCGCAGAGGTCATACTGTTGGTTCTCTCGCGGGACGGCTCATATCTGTTATTTGACGGCGTCTTTATGTTAATTTACCAGCACTGCTAACCCCACAATACTGATCGCCAAAGAGGGACAATTTGGAAGTATTTGGTATGTTTTCAAATTCGTCTGTTGCACATTGCGTCTTCACGTGGGAAAGGGTTAATGAATTTCATAATTTTAACTTAGGATCAGTAATCAGTTTTTATTTTGGCGATCATCAATGCTGGTATCCATCAATTCCGCCAAATATGAACACCGTCGTTATTAAACCACCGTATAAATCACGTGACTAGTATACTCTTTTCTTTCTGCATTTTTATTGCGATTTCACCAATTTTCAGATTTATCGTCTATTCGAAATACCAGTAAAACAAATAACGCCAAAATTCGCAGATTTAAAGGACTTATCTATACAGTACTGGAGATGCCATCCGGACTTGCGACAGTGGTTATTTGTGCGTTATTGTGTCACGTGATCGCTTTCATGCCAGAATATTCCGACGTAAATTTTGACCACGATTTCACGCAGCGAGAAATAGTTGAAATTGCTCTCAAGTATGTGTTCCTGGATGAAACGCCTCTTTCTGTAGAGGAAATTATGTCCAACGAAACTTCGTTTAAGAAGTTCAGAGACTTTGATAGTTTTATAGACGAATTCGCTGGTAAGTAAAGGACATTCGTAAACCATTCGTAAACCATTCGTCCGACCAATCAAGTTAACTCTTTCCCACATTCAGCAAATCTGCAGCAGACGACTTTGAACACATTTACTCAAGATCTGGAAAGTATTCTAGAAATTATGGTAAACTTACTAACAAAAAAGTTGAAAACATTGAGGCAAAAGGAGAAATTGCCCGTTTTGAGATTTTTCTCCTTTTGTCACAATGTCTTCAAAAGTCGTTTTCTGTAGATGCGTCAAAATGCGTCTATAGTGGGAAAGGGTTAAATACTATTGTAATTATAATTGAAGATTCGCAAAGTAACGAAGTTTTTTGAACTAAGCCATGGTTTAGCCAATCATAAATTTGTTACTTTAAAATTAAGAATTTTTCTTCCCATTTAGTTAAGAATGCTTGGTAAATACAGGCTCCGATGTCAGACATTAGAGGTACATGTACTCGGTATGAGATGTTTCCCGTTTTTTCAAAGTTACCAAACATTACCTTGACTTTGTCTTTTACAGTAGCTTGTTGAGAAATGTTTATCCAATGCTTTTCGATAACAATTTTTAAATAATAAAGAAATAATTATTCCCATTAACGAAACGTTCCTTATTTTAAGCATTTTGAAATCTTCTTTCCTTGAATAAATATGGCAAAAACTGAGATTGAAAACAAGAATATTATGTGATAGCGCGCATCTCTGAGAAAAACGGATGAACCCTTAGTAAAAAGTAACATTTATAGGTGTTTTTGAGATCGCCATTGCGTTTATTCTAAAAGCTATGTGACACTGGAATGGAAAGAAAACTTGAGTTCTTCCTTACAGAAAACAGTAGCCAAGTGGTCAAAGTGATAGATGAAGTGGCAGATTTTACCACACTTTCTGATCTCGAATACAGACACGATCCCACGTGGACCTTCTCCAATGAGAGAATCCATGAAGGTAAGAAATAGTTGAGGCAATAGAAAGTGGAGTTTATCATGATTATTTCACACATATGTCTTGTCATTTGAATGATTATTTTACGCGTATTTCTTTTCACTTGAGTGGGTTTTTTACGCGTATTTCTTGTCATTTGAATGATTATTTTACGCGTATTTTTTGTCATTTAAATAATTATTTTTTACGCGTATTTCTTGTCATTTAAATGATTATTTTACACATATGTCTTGTCATTTAAATGATTATTTTACGCATATTTCTTGTTATTTAAATGATTATTTTACGCGTGTAATTCTTGTCATTTAAATGATTCGCATATGTCTTAATATTTAAATGATTATTTTACGCGTATTCCTTGTCACTTAAATGATTATTTTACACATATGTCTTATCATTTAAATGATTATTTTACACGTATTCCTTGTCATTTAAATGATTTCTTTTACGCATATGTCTTAATATTTAAATGATTATTTTACGCGTATTCCTAGTCATTTAAATGATCATTTTACACATATGTCTTTTCATATAAATGATTACTTTTTTACGCGTATTTCTTGTCATTTAAATGATTATTTTACGCGTATTTCCTGTCATTTAAATTATTATTTTACACGTATTTCTTGTCGTTTACATGCTTATTTTACACGTATTTTGTGTCGTTTACTTATTAATTTGCACGAATGTCTTGTCATTTAAATGATTATTTTACGCATATTTCTTGACATTTTAATGATTATTTTACACATATGCTTTGTTATTTAAACGATTATTTTACGCGTATTTCTTGTCATCTAAATGATTATTTTACAAATATGCTTTGTCATTTAAATGATTATTTTACAAGTATTTTACACATATGCTTTGTTATTTAAACGATTATTTTACGCGTAATTCTTGTCATCTAAATGATTATTTTACAAATATGCTTTGGCATTTAAATGATTATTTTACAAATATGCTTTGTCATTAGAACGTTTTTGTGTCGTCTGTCTGTAAGTGGTAAAGGGATAAACATAGATGTGTTTGTCTTTTGTTTTTAATTATCTGTCTGTAAGTTAATTTGACAACCGCTATAGAGTCAACGAATACAACAACAACACACGAATTTTACATAGGCTGTTTTCGGCAATCCGTTTAAGATTATGCGATACTGCAAACCAAATAACAGCTACATATAGTTCCATCATTACCAATAATAATATCAGTGCTATTTTGGTACTAGATTTATATATAGATCTACTTAGATTTGAGAAATATCGTACTTAAATTGAGTTAAAAACTGTATATATATTAGCCTTTATCATGTTTAATAAAATTGCAAGGTGCGCTCTACATACTATGCAAAACTATCCAAATTACCGATAATTTATTAATAAGAAAAAATAAGTCAAATTGTTTCCGAGCCTTGTTTTGATATCCAATCGGGGACTGGGGGACAACAGATAATGAAAGACCGCAATGTACAAAACGGACTATAAGAAAGACTAGACCGGAATGGATTAATATCGAAATATAGTGAACCTATTCCAGGTTTCTGTACTCGGAATGCGATTTTATATTTTGACTGTTCGCATCCGAGTACATGTGCCATCACGAAACAAAAATGAGACATTTGCGCACGGATTTTATTCAATAATATATCCAAAATACTCTCACATATGTCAATCTTTATGATTTAATGTAAGGGAAAAAAGAAGTTAAACGCTACAACACTAAAATTGTTTAAATTATATTTCCATGATGACTGAAAAAGCCAAATTGATAAACCTTCGATAAGTAACATGATCACGAGAATCCTATAAATAGAACGGAAATAAACCAACACGGTTTGTACGCGTATATCTAAATCAATTGAGCAGACGTCTATTCCGCAATCTATTTGGTTCCATGTCAACAAATAATACTAAGTTACTCATAACAAATCTCTAATTATACCTCCAGATACATAGTATATGGGGGCTATATATGAGTCACGCTTGTCGGTTTGTCGGTCCGTTGGTCCGTTAGTCGGTCGGTCCGTTGGTCTGTGAACATTTCTTGTGAACACTATTTCTCAGCAACCCTTGGTCAGAATTCAATATAACTTCACAAGAATGATTGATACTAAGCCTAGTTGTGCATATTGTCGGCGTGTTGCACTGGAATTATTTTTTAATGAGTTATGGCCCCTTGAATTTCTCATACATATGTATATTGTCAGGCACCAGCTGGGGGTATTCATCACCTTCAGTGATATTTCTAGTTATTTTTGTTTTCCGGTTTGCAACTTTTGTTATCAAAACAAAGCAAACACACACAAAACAAAAAAACAAAAAACGCATTTTGAAACAGTAGCTGTATTGTATGTAACCTTTACCTCGTCCGCTTTTTTGAAAGTCATCTACGTAAAAAAATATCATATCAAGATATAAAATGTTATACTTTTCAGAACATAATGAAACACTTTGGGAAAATGAGAACTTGTTCAATATGACAATATTATCCTTTTCCCACAATGATTTAAAATTATAAAGCAGGACCAAATTCAAGTGGTGACATATTGCTTTAAAGCAATTCGGGGTGGATATTTCCATCACGGAAAGTCTTGTGCGATGTTTGAGAGACACTGGCAGACCGACTGCGATGTAGGCGTCTACGCGACGTCCAAACGAAACAAATGTATCATGTGTCGCATGACTTACGGTAAAGTAAGTGTGGATTGAAAGCGGCCTGAAGATCATAAGTAAATAAACAGATATTTTTCATACCCAGAGAAATTCTAATATGACAGAGTTTAGATTTTTTGAGGTTTTTGGAGTCAATTTCCATAGTCTTGGTTGACAATTCCCTGAGCAAATAGGAAATGGAACAATTTCTCCTCCGCCACAAGGTTTATACAAATTGTCTACTGCAGAAGTCATCTGAAGTCAGCCTCCTCCGAGGAAGGGGTTCATTATGATGTTTACACACTAGTAAATTAAATCTCCCGTCTACTGATTTCCTATTATCTTATTCAAATTATATAATTTTCCTTTTCAATTTTAATGCGAAATTTCTTTTCACCACAGGTCATAAACTACTATTTAGCCTACGTCAGCGCTTAATAACCTCATTGTTAGAAGAGCCAGCTAACTACACATCATGTCGCCGATTGGTTGGACACATATTTCATCTCATACTGTCATTCTACAGTAATACAAACTGGGTAGAGACACATCCATACACAACATGTACATATTTAGGTATGTATCTTATCTTTTACGACAGAACTGCTGCTACGCTGTTCTCAAATGACAGATCATTTTCAGTGGTTTTTTTTTTTGGGGGGTTAACCCACTATTTCACATTCACTTATCTTAGTTCGTCTGCTTTACAATCCTCAGAATAACAATTTCACCAATCTAGAAAACTGAAAGATTCATATTGATAAAGAGTTGAACATATTGCAATTAAAGGTGAAATTGCTCGTTTTTGAGCAATTTCACCTTTTATTGCAATGTTTTCAAAAGTTATGTTCAACTGGAGGTGTCAAATATCGTCTGTGTGAAGTAATGGGTTAAACTGTATATTCAAATTATCCAATGTTCACGGTATCGCAAGTCCTCTCAAATGCACTACTTAATAAAAGGACTTTCATGTGACAAAGAATCTTGATTCGTTTACGCCATCCATTATTTCTGCAGCAGATACTCTTGAAAACATCTAAGCTAAAGCATGGAACATATCTGTTAATGTAAGTATACTCATTAAATAGAGTTGAAAACACCATGGCAAATGGAGACAAATTGCTCATTCATTGTTGAAAAGATCCAAAGGTCAATTTGCCTATGGCATGACCTAATGATACAATCTTTAATAGAAATTTTCCATTTGTTTACATTAATGTTTTCAAAGTCCCTTTGCTTCAGAATGAATGGATGTTGTTTTATAAATGGAATACTGTTAGAATCGGTGTAAACCACAAACAACAGAGGAACTTCAGACATAACAATATTGCTAACAAAAATTCAGTGACATTTATAATTAATTAATTATAATTTAACAGCAACACTGCAAGTAAACGTTCACTTTATTCGTACAAATATGATGAAATTATTGTACTTTTACAATATGATGAAATTACAGTACTTTTACAATATGATGAAAATACTGTACTTTTGCAACATGATGCAATTACTGTACTTTTACAATATGATGAAATTACTCTACTTTTACAACATGATGAAATTACTGTACCTTTACAATATGATGAAATTACTCTACTTTTACAACATGATGAAATTACTGTACTTTAACAATATGATGAAATTACTGTACTTTTACAACATGATGAAATTACTGTACTTTTACAATATGTTGAGTCTCGGTAGTGTATTGGTAGAGTGTCCGCCTTTCAAAATGGTAGTAATGGCTGCCCTCTTTGACGCTCAGGGTTGCGTGGTTAGCATTACGAATGACTGGATGGTATCAGGATAAATGGACCAGTAGTACTGGTAACTTACCAAGGAAACGCCGTCATATCCCTTTTTGAAAGAGGCATAAACCACCAAACAATCAAATCATTTTTTTTAAATGTCTACTTCTAAAATTGGACAATGGTTTTTATGAAGCCTTTGGCCGATTTTAAAAATGGCACATTTGTTAAAGATACATACAAACCAATGATTGAATATAACATTTTACCATTACAGATATACATAAACCAATGATTTAATTTACCATTTTACCATAGGTGTTCAACAAGACTTCCCTTACAGAGTAGCAGCAGCGAATGTTCGGACGTGCAGACCGTGTAGGTGAGTGTATAACACGTAGAATGGCGCTGCAAGAAAACTAACCATAGGGTATTTGCGATCAGTGTTGATCCAGATGACTCTGCGCCGATATGCTGACTAATCTGGATCGCTTAAAAGTGGGAGAAGCATTCAATAAGTGTCTGTCATAAAGTGTATATTCAACCCTTTCCCACATAGAACAAATCTGCAGCAGACGACTTTGAAAACGTCAGGCAAAAACGTGAAAAAAATAATCTATAAATGAAAGTACACTTTTTGAAGTAGGTTGAAAATATGCGACAAAGGGAGAAATTGCTCATAATGAGCAATTTCTCCCTTTGCTGCAATGTTTTCAAAAGTCGTCTGCTGCAGCTAGGAAAGGGTTAACTCACTAAATATTGAGGTGAACATTGACTTTTCTATACTTCTCTAAATACTGCAATGTTGGTTTTCGTAGAGCAATTCTCGTGACGTACACTCCATTATTGTTTACTTAATGGCCAACTCAATTGTGTGATGAAAGTGAAAAAGGGTTCACTGTCTGCAGATTTCCCGAGAAGCAAACATTACTGAAGAATGAAAATGCTAATAGTTCAATCTTAATTGACTTAAAAGAGTCCTTTTAATGACGGGTAAACAGATACACTTCTTTCCCAACACGATTCAAAGAAGTTCAACTTAAACCAGAAAAACATTTCTGCATCAGTTTCTCACCATTATCTGATGTAAAGATTCCTCATGTTGGTGCATATATTACATATACGTTGAACGTGTGTCATAAAGCACTGGGAAAGTTTATAGTTAAAATAAGGTTGAAACCCTTTCCCACATACAGACACTGTATTTTGAAAACACTGTGGCAAAATAAAAAATTCAAAGTCGTCTGCTGCAGTTTTGACATATGTGGGAATGGATTAAACATAATGGTCATGGAAGAGTTTGTGTGTTTGGGTCACAGAAAACGCGCTGACCGACTCACATTGTGTCCGTGGTCGTTTTGTAGCATCAAAAAGGGCAGTAAACCCCTCTGTTAGACAGACTGTTTACATCAAAAAGGCAGTAAACCCCCCTGTTAGACAGCCTGTTTACATCAAAAAGGCAGTAAACCCCCCTGTTAGACAGCCCTGTTTACATCAAAAAGGCAGTCAACACCCCCCCCCCCCCCCCTGTTAGACAGACTGTTTACATCAAAAAGGCAGTAAACCCCCCTGTTAGACAGACAGTTTACATCAAAAAGGCAGTAAACCCCCCTGTTAGACAGGCTGTTTACATAAAAAAAGGCAGTAAACCCCTCTGTTAGACAGCCTGTTTACATCAAAAAGGCAGTACCCCCCCCCCCCCCCCCTGTTAGACAGGCTGTTTACATCAAAAAGGCAGTAAACCCTCCTGTTAGACAGACTGTTTACATCAAAAAGGCAGTAAACCCCCCTGTTAGACAGACAGTTTACATAAAAAAGGCAGTAACCACCCCCCCCCCCCCCCCCTGTTAGACAGACTGTTTACATAAAAAAGGCAGTAAACCCCCCTGTTAGACAGACTGTTTACATAAAAAAGGCAGTAAACCCCCCTGTTAGACAGACTGTTTACATAAAAAAGGCAGTAAACCCCTCTGTTAGACAGACTGTTTACACCAAAAAGGCAGTAAACCCCCCTGTTAGACAGACTGTTTACATCAAAAAGGGAAGTAAACCCCCCTGTTAGACAGACTGTTTACATCAAAAAGGGAAGTAAACCCCCCCTGTTAGACAGGCTGTTTACATCAAAAAGGCAGTAAACCCCCCTGTTAGACTGGCTGTTTACATCAAAAAGGCAGTAACCCCCCCCCCCCTGTTAGACAGACTGTTTACATCAAAAAGGCAGTAAACCCCCCTGTAAGACAGCCTGTTTACATCAAAAAGGCAGTAAACCCCCCCCCCCCTGTTAGACAGACTGTTTACATCAAAAAGGCAGTAAACCCCCCTGTTAGACAGGCTGTTTACATCAAAAAGGCAGTAAACCCCCCTGTTAGACAGACGGTTTACATAAAAAAGGCAGTAAACCCCCCTGTTAGACTGGCTGTTTACATCAAAAAGGCAGTAAACCCCTCTGTTAGACAGGCTGTTTACATCAAAAAGGCAGTAAACCCATCTGTTAGACAGGCTATTTACATATGATTGATTGATGAATAAAGACAGGTTCTCAATATCTTTCAGGTACGAACAACATGGATGTCAAGACAACCTTCTTTTATCGGATAGTTTAACTAGTGGTTACTGGAACAGAGATGGTGATACTGAACACAGAGGTAACCATTGACAAACACAATTGAGCCGTCCCGCGAGAAAACCAACATTGTGGTCTCGGCAAAAAGTATCGACCTGGATCAGCTGAAGCATGCCGCGCAGGCTAACCCGGATAGACACTTTTCGCCTCCTGTGGAGTTTCTGTTTCGTAATTACACAGTAACTGTTGAAAACATGCCTCTGGAAACTCACATATTTAAAGGTTTTGATTCAGTAGATAATTTTGCACTAACACAATTTGGTTACTTCTGTGAGATGGCCGGAGACACCCGAGTCACATACATGTTATCATGCTCAGTATTGGCGGAAGGATCGGATGTCAAGCTTTGTTTCGCTTTCCCTTTTGAATAAATAAAAAGCCCGACTAAAAATAATATAAGTTGAGTGTTTTGTTTTTGGTGGTTAACGTATCAAAATAACTTTAACTTGTGGAGAGTCCACGATTGGTTCTTTATTGCACATTACAATATACAAGGGAAACAACTGTTTTACTAGAATAAACTATCAATGGATAGTTAACATAAATAGTTGATCTACTGTTGAAGGACAGTTTCATGTACTGTTTATATTTAATTAAGAAGGCAATCAATAACATAGGAATTTATCATTCATTCAGCGTAGTAAAGCGATATCGAGTTTCTTCTATTCATAGCTTTACGTTGGATGTAAACACACACACATTATTGTGTAAGGTGTCCAGGTTATTGTCAATTGGTGTCGATATTTTCGCTCATTTTCTATTTCCTGATTTGAAGATTTTTATGGTCCCCAAACAAATTCAATATACATTTCTATTTATATATATAAAAAAATGTTTCTTTTTTTATTTTGTATGCAGTAAGTGTGTAAACGAAATAAAATTAACAGAATATTGACCCTTATCATTTTCGTAACCCTTCCTAAACTCTTAATCATGTTTTCTTTGTACTTTCAACATCTTTGAATTCATTTAATCTTTGGCGTTTTCGTGTGAACCCGACTTTTAGTACTCCTGAGTACGTTGATTCATTTCATTATTAGTGCACAGGCCTCACAAAGTTTGCTCAAGCTGTCAAAGGGGTAACCATTTACCTGACACAAAGTTTACAATTTTATAGCCGTCTGCTTCAAATACATCTGGTGATAACACATGGCAAAACTTGACAAATAGTCCTTAATTTAAGATAGAGAAGTAACTACTTTGAAAACGGGAAAGGTTTAATTTATATTTCATACAGATTCCAAGAACTCTCAAGAATCTTCCATTTTGATTGATGGAAAATGTGGTCATGGCGGTATTACTGAGCATACTGATAACAGTAACATACACCACACTGTGTCAGGGGGAATCAATAAGATGTCAGGGAATCCAGAACTGTCCCCGCACTATTTCCTACATAACAGAGCAGCTGTTCTCGCAGTGTTTCACTGTATTCGATTTCTGATGAATCAAGGTGAGTTCTGGATGATTTAGATCTACATGTAGCCAGTTAACCCTTCCCAATACATGTACCGGAAATCTGCAGCAGACGACTTTGAAAATATAAATGCAATATTATTGAAATACCGGATAAGAATGCTCATCATAATCAATTTCTTCTTTTGTCACAATAGTTTTAAAAGTTGTCTGCTGCAGAGATGTCAAAACGCGTATGTATTATGGAAAGGGTTAAATTATCTGTTGCAGTAAAATATCAATAAAAATGGTGTGAGGCTTTAATAAATAAATTTGACCAATACTAGGGAAACTGGATTATTTTTTCCGACATGCACAAGTATGTTGATGCATCTGCTGCAGACGACTTTCAAACCTTAATGAACCACAGCATCTTCAACTCTATATGTGTTATATGTGTTATAAATGTGTATTTGAGCCGCCCCGCGAGAAAACCAACATTATGGCCTCTGCGTAATGTATCGACCCAGATCGGTCTGCGTAGACTGATCCGGACCGACACATTCCGTCTCAGGGGGAAAGAGGTATATAGTAATTAATGATTCCTGAAACAGAAAATCCACAGAAGGCGAAAGGTGTCTCTCCGGGTAAGCCTGCACGGCATGCTAAGGCTGATCCGGGTCGATACTTTACGCCGAGTCCACAATGTTGGTTTTCTCGCGAGACGGCTCATTTATAATTTTCTATTATCTCCTCGTAACTTTTACAGACCACGGACTGACAGCTATTGTAGGACAAACTAGAGTATGGGATGTACTTGGTGCTATAACAGATATCATCCATGTGTATATGGACACACCACCTGCCGCAGAGACTGACATACTGGGAAGTCTGATTGATCAAACATTCAAACGTTTGAGTGCAATGACCTTGAGACAAGGTAATGTTTCCGTCATGCTGGATGCATTTTGACATATCTGCAGTAGACGACATTTGAAAACATTGTGGCAATGGGAGAACTTGCTTTTGATGCAATTTCTCATTTTGCCGTGTTTTTAGCTCCATTCAATGGTAATATCTTAAATTATGGAGAATATCTTAATTCTTACCTAAATTATTTCAAAGTCGTCAACTACAGTTTTGTTTTATGTTGAAAAGGAAAATTCTCGAAACAGAAGACTTTCTGCATTCATGACATTGTATTTGTTGCATATGACTTTTGTGAGAAACTGCTAAAAATGATTGATTTCTTCTTTTCCTCATGTTTATAAATGCATTAACTGTTCACCTGTCACAAGCTGGATTGTATTTCAGTTTCAACAAGGGGTTTTAACAAACTTGAAATCAGAGTATTATACTGGGGATTTTCGGGTTGGAAGATGGGTTGGTTAATTGGGGTTTGTGTTGGCGTCCAACTTTCGCTTCACTTTATGTTATCTAATTGTCCTAGGAAGGTTTCTGAGAAAGAAAGGAAGCATGGGTTTTGGGGAAACATGTGGTCAAGGTCGTTGATAGTAAAAATAGATAACCTGAAACATGGTTAAGGTCGTTGATAGTAAAAATAGATAACCTGAAACATGGTTAAGGTCGTTGATAGTAAAAATAGATAACCTGAAACATGGTTAAGGTCGTTGATAGTAAAAATAGATAACCTGAAACATGGTCAAGGTCGTTGATAGTAAAAATAGATAACCTGAAACATGGTCAAGGTCGTTGATAGTAAAAATAGATAACCTGAAACATGTTCAAGGTCGTTGATAGTAAAAGTAGATAACCTGACACATGGTCAAGGTCGTTGATAGTAAAAATAGATAACCTGAAACATGGTTAGTGTTGAAGACCTTATTTCTTGGCCCATTTCGTGTTAACTCTTTTCCACAAACAACCAATCTGCAGCAGACTACTTTGAAAACATCGAGGCAAAATATAAAAAATGAAGGAATAACTACTGAAAAAAAAGAGTTAGTTTTGAACAATTTCTCGTTTTGTCACAATGATTTAAAAACTCTATTAATATTTGACTGGTTAGGTTATTTGGGTTTGTTGGGATAGGGGTGGACGTCCACCTTTCATTTCCGTTCAATTACTTTCTTTAGATTTTATTGATTTTAACCACATTTCTTTAGGAAGATATCTTCGACAGAAAGGAATCCTAAGATTGCTTTGAGAGTTATTCTAGTCAAGGTCACTGATACTAAAATAAGATAACCTCATTTACCTGGTTTCCCCAATTTTTTTTAAACCTTTGAATATCTTTGGGAAAAATCCTTACATATGAAAAGCAAGTTGAGAAACGTATATGTAAATGAGAAGTTACTTATTTTCATAATTTCCTCTTTTTCCGCAGATTTGTTCTATTTTCAGCCGCTGTAGAAGTATAATGAACTTTTCTCCTAAGAAGGGAAATGGTTAAATGCAAACAAGTTGTTAACGTTTTTCTCTATTTTTAATCCTTTTTGACATACAGATGCAGTTTGACACATCTGCAGCAGATAACTTACGAAAACATTGTAGCCAACGGATCATAATAATCAATTTCTCCTTTTATTATCATGCTTTCAATACACAATAATCAAACTTCAATTTTGAGAGACTTTCCATAATTAATCATACATGCATAGATATCTTAGAAATAAGGTTTGCAGATTTGTTGTATATGGGAAAGCTTTAACCCTTTCCCTTATGCGACAATTCGGCAGCAGACTTTGAACATATTTTGTAAAAAAAATAGAAAAACTCTATATTTAAATGGATAAACCTATGACTAAAATTGTTTATAAAAGGCCGTCTGCTGCAGAGGCTTCATAAAGCGTCTATATGAGGGAAAGGGTTAAGCGACCATTAATTCTATTCCATCGTATGCTTTAGAAATTATTGTTAGTCATTACTGAACAAGTGAAACTTTCCTTCTTATTTTTCAGCCTGTATATATACCCAGCAGAATACACTAGTGATAATTAGAATGGAAAGTTTTATGACTGAGAAAGACTTACCAGAAGAATGTGTGGCAGTAAATACACATATCTATAGCATCATACCAGAATCAAAACATAGTTAGTATTCCATAAATACATATATATATCTATAATAGCATGCGAGACTAAACAGTGTAAGTTATAGATGAATATACATAAATTTAGTATCATTCCAGACTTTAAACACATTAAGTTATCAGTAAACACACATATCTATGATGAAAGTATAGGTATCCACCGTGGCAGAGTGGTTAGCGTCAGGGATTCGGGACCAGACTTCCAGGGTTCAATCCCAAGTCGTTGTGCAATTGTTATGGTGGAGTGTCCTTGGGTAAAGCATATTTCCTAACTAATATGTTTACCAAGGGATCATGAATAGGTGATCTATCGCCTTGATATAACTGAAATAATATTGAAAACGGCATAAAACCCCAATAAAACAAACAAACAAACAATTGATATTTACCTTACTTTGAATAAAGTAAGTTACTAGCAAATACACATATCTATATATAACATATAATTCTTTAAACTTGAACACTTCAAGTTATCGGCAAATACATATATCTATAAAAAACATATTTTTTTTTTTTAACACTTCAAGAAATCGGTAAATACATATATCTATAAATCACATATTTCATTAACCTTTTCAAGTTATTGGTAAATAAACATATCTATAAATAACATATAATTATTTAAAAAATTTGAAGTTATCGGTAAATACACAGACCTATAAATAACATGTAATCCTTTAAACACTTCCAGTTACACTCTCTAACCTATCGGCTCATTACATTGAATGTGACTGTAAAGAACGACAACTCTGGGAAGGAGAATGTTCAAGTTATCAATATATACACATTATCAGTATATACACATAAGTATGATATCACACATACTTTTAAAGCAGTAAGTAATCAGTATATACACATACCTTAACATGTTAATTCAAACAACACTTTAAAACATACTTGGGAATGAGTTAATTGATATATTTGATAATGTGTTTCAGTTCAAAGAGCCAAGCGTTCGTTGACAACTCCTGATGGAATGAACTTATACAACATCATAGCCCAGGTGTCGGGAGGAAGTGTGTACCATACCACTAAAACGGACATAGGCGCTGTTGTGGATCTTATCAAGGTACAAACTTCCTGATGGTTCACCTCAAATGTCTTACAATTTTTAAAAATGGTATTTTTTGCAAACAGTTTTAAGAATATAATAGAATAGAATATGTGTCATACAAAACATATTTATAAGTGAATTAAAGCAAATCATACACTGTTATATCAAAAGATAAACATTAAATCGAAGATTTGCGCTAGCATAGCTACCATAGTTACAAGTGAGGTTTTTAATTCACGTGATGTAAATGACTGAGAACGCCATAAAAAATAGTGCAAACAATTTAAACTGAATTACGAGTGCAAACATAAGCAAAAGTCAAATAAGTGAAATAAATTTTACTTATTCTAGGTTACCAAATAAGTGAAATAAATTCCACTTATTCTAGGTTACCAACTAATTTTGCAAGTCTCTTATTGTGTATATATCATAGTTAAGTGTACACAGTTATTTGGATATCACGCCAATATAGACAAGACGAATTTTGATACAAAGCATCAAAGACGCCGCGCATGATTTTGAAGCATGACTTAAAGAAAGCAGATGTAGTTCAGTACATTTAAATAACGTGTGAAAACAGACAGGATGTAAATATTTCGAACAAGAAGGCTAAATGTCCCTTTATTGTAACCAAGAAGGCCAAACTGTGCCTATATTGCTCACATGGCTACCATAGCCTATAATAAAAGGTTACCAGGAGCAGAAAGGGTCACTTTTGACAAAGGGATTAGACGTTTTATATACTGTGATCTATGTGATATTTTAAACCAAACAATTAAAAACGCGTAGCCTAGGAACTTTGGGAAAAGGGAACCTTTTTTTGAGCTTTGATGAATTGGGTCAGGGCCGTAAACCAAACTATTAAAAACAGCGTAGCATAGGAAGTTGGGGGGAAAAGTCATTAAATACAAATAAAATATGTCTAAAGTTTTGTAATAACGGTAGAAGACATACGTGTTTTGTATGTTGTTGTTTCTTAAGAATTATGACTCTTATTGGTCGTTTAGTCATATTCCACTGGGAAAAGGTCAAAGAAAATACCGCCCTATTTCTTAAAGTTGTGCTTATGTAATCACTATTCTTTGAAACCTAAAGTGAAATGGACTTTCTTAAACTTAGCTTAGATAAATCCAAATAACCTGACGAGTGGAACTTAATTAAATAAGATTGAAACAAAATGGGTTCCACTTGTTTCGTGAGAACATAATACTCACGATTTTGTCTACGTTTCCAATAAGTGTGAGAGGACCACTCATTAAAACTAAAATGCACAGACCCTGTTTAGAATTAATTCATTACTGGTTGTAGAAATAAAATGTGCAAGATTTTAATACTAGTGTCGGACAAGGTAATACAATATACTTTCTGGTTTGATAATAAAAGTGGAATTTTCAAATATATTACACATCAAGATGGTTGACATAATTATGTTCTTGATAACGATTAGAGAATTTGTTATAAACTTAAATTTACTGTTTCCTTTCTAACTATAGAATTTTAGATAAGAAAAAAAATGCATGTTGTGGGTATTTATTAGAAACAAAATGATCTTTTTCATACTAAATTATCTATCAGAAAAGTTAGCGTTCAATCAGATGTTTTTAATGTTGGTATAAAATGGAGTAGGCTACATTTCATTTGTAAAACAATGTAAGCGTTAAAGCAAAATATAATTTAGAATCAGATTATCTTGTATTGAAATAACTAGCCCCGTTGCTCATTTACAGTTACACTGTTTGCTTTTTGCAAATAGGAGAAAAAAATAAGACTACAGGTGACACCTGTAGTAAAGAGGATCAGGTCTTGCCTAAAAAAGAACCATACGGGCTACTTATAATTAAACCAGGTTGTTTTAAGAAAGCTAAAATGATAAGGTAACATGTATTGAAATACTCAATTGAAATTATATTATTGGGGTAATGAATATTGAAAAAACTGTTTTTTTCAAATACTCAACCACTTTTGAAAACATTGGGTAATACTCAATTAACATGACAAGCTTATCTGTCGTACCGAGTGTTTTTTATAAGTACAAAGACCATATTGTTACATCTTAATATCAGTAAATTATTACTAAAATACTCGGGCTTGTAAAATTAGGTAAATTATAAGCCCGACTTGCTCGTCAGTTCAGATCTTAGTTTCTATGACTGAGAAAGGGTGAAATGCCCAATATTGAAAATTCTTCTCCTGGTCCGGATCCAAATGTTATTGAGTAGAAATGTTCCTTCAGCGACTCTCTACGAAAATGGTTCAAGCCATATTAATTGGTTGAAAAAATGGCTGTGAAGCGGCATCAGAAAGGGCAAATTGACAAAAAAATTAAATCATCATTCTTATGAAAGTGCTTGTCTGATTTGTTCCTTCAGTTAACACTCTTTATATTTATTTAAGCCATATTGATTGGTTGAAAGACATAGTTACCAGGCACTTTGCTTCTGATACCATAAACTACATACGGAATATTACGTTGCAGGAGCGATAAAAGGGTTTGTATGGCACTACAAGTAGAGTGGCAAAATCGATATCTTACGAGACCGAAGGTCGAGAAAGATATGGATTTTCCCACACTACGAGTCGTGCAATACGAACACATTTATCGCTCCCGCAAAACGTAATATTCCTTTTATTATATACCTACGATCTATGAAGAACGAACAAAACTAACAAATATACAGATTCAATATATTTTTTATTGGGGATACAATTTTGTAATCTTGATATGAAAAGATGAATGGCGGGTGAATATTTACTACAATACTTAGGCCACGCTCCTAGAAAGTATGCTAATACTTAGTCCCGCCCAATAACATTATCAAATTAAATTTCCATTGTTTTGTGGGAGAAAATGACAACATAATCGTTACTTGCGGGGTTTTATTAAATTTGAGGCTAGGTTTTTGATACATACAATAGAAACAATTTTCCAAAATAGTACTGCTTGTCTGCATATTTTACTACGAAGCGCAGATTCAAAACGGGAACCTTGCTGAAAGTAGTCCGCGCACTGTCTGACGTCACAATCTTGTATTTTCACTGCGTGTAGATACGGAATTTTAATCCGTCGTGTCTGAACTGCGCATGTCAATCTGCATGTTTTTCCAACGTAAAATGTACAGGCATCTAATAAATACGGAATATTACGTTGCGAGAGCGATAAAAGGGTTTGTATTGCACTACGAGTCGTGCAATACGAACACATTTATCGATCCCGCAACGTAATCTTCCATTTAATATATCTATAGGTGCTACATATTTACGAAAAAACGCAAGATAATTATAAACAAAAATTAAAGAGCATACTTTGGCCATAAAAAAGGATTTATAAGTAATTGACTAGACAATAACAATGTTAATGTCATGTTTCTTGCATCATCAAAACATATTTGTAATTCGTATTGATGTCGTCTATTATTACGAACAGAAACTAATAAAGTAAAGACTTTCAGAAAATCAAGGAATACATTTATAATGAACGAGGTTAGAACATGAGGGCCAAGATGATCCTTAATCGATCACCTGCATTATGGTAAAGAAGCAAATAGATCAGCCCTTTTCTGATGCCACCTGGCGACTGCCTGTTTCAACCAGTCAACATGACTGGAACAAATTATGTAAGGGGTCACATTTCTGCTAAACCCTTTCCCTATTAGAGACGGTTTCGGAGGCCTTTGCAACATACGATTTAGGAAAAGTTTGTTGCCAAAAGAACAATTGCTCCTTATGAGAAAGTTATCCTTTTGCCACAATGTTTGATAAATAATTATACTTTGAATGAGTGAGTCAATAGCTCATGCATAGGAATTTGGGGTCTTTCATGTTGATACCACTATTTTTGCGGGAAACGACGTTAACTTTTCGTACAAATGTTAATTCCCACATAAGCACTTTAATGATCTTAAATATCGATTTAAAAAATAAAAAGATTAAAAAGACGACAATTATTTTAAATCCGTGTTTTTTCGTCTCATTTTATACATACCGATACCCAAAATATCGATTTAAAAAAAGATGATTAAAAAGACGACAATAATTTTCAATCCGTGTTTTTCGTCTCATTTTACGCATACCCAAAATGGCGGCCTCCATGGATTTGGCCAGTTTCATTTCAGAAAGCTTCACGGGTTATTGAAAAAAAAAAAAAAAAAAAAAAATCTCACACATGTTCCTATGAACGAAAAAACCCATTTATGGTTATATACCTACGTCTATGAAGAGCGAAAAAACTAACAAATATACAGATTCAATATATTTTTTCTTGGGGATACAATTTTGTAATATTGAAATGAAAAGATGAATGGCGGGTGAATATTTACTACAATACTTAGGCCACGCCCCTAAAAAGAATGCTAATACGTAAGTGCCGCCCAATAACATTATCAATATAAATTTCCATTGTTTTGTGGGAGAAAATGACAACATAATCGTTACTTGCGGGGTTTTATTAAATTTGACGCTAGGTTTTCGATACATACAATTGATTGATTTTTCCTAAATAGTACTGCTTGTCTGCATATTTTACTACGTAGCGCAGATTCAAAACGGGAACCTCGCTGAAAGTAGTCCGCGCACTGTCTGACGTCATAATCTTGTATTTACACCGCATGTAGATACGGAATTTCAATCTGTCGTGGTGTATTTGCGCATGTCAATCTGCATGTATTTCCACCGGAAAATGTACAGGCATGTAATAAATGATTATATGCATAGTGAACATGTATAGAATAATGGTTATATATTACTATTTCTATTTTTTGTTGCCAAAGATATGTAATTCGCTAGTTTATTCATTGTTTAAAGTGATGTGAAGTAATGGGCTAAAGTGATGTGAAGTAACGGGTTAACGTCATGTAAAGTAATGGGTTAACGCCATGTAAAGTAATGGGTTAAAGTCATGTGAAGTAATGGGTTAAAGTCATGTGAAGTAATGGGTTAAAGTCATGTGCAGTAATGGGTTAAAGTCATGTGAAGTAATGGCTTAACGTCATGTGAAGTAATGGGTTAAAAGTCATGTGAAGTAATGGGTTGATGTCATGTGAAGTAATGGGTTAACGTCATGTAAAGTAATGGGTCAACGTCATGTAGAGTAATGGGTTAAAGTCATGTAAAGTAATGGGTTAATGTCATGTGAAGTAATGGGTAAAGTCATGTGAAGTAATGGGTCAACGTCATGTAAAGTAATGGGTTAAAGTCATGTAAAGTAATGGGTTAAAGTCATGTAAAGTAATGGGTTAAAGTCATTTATTACATTTCTATCCATCAAAGATTAGGATATCTCGGTGAAAGAAAATTCATAATCGTTGATTTATTGTTATTACACACCAGTGTTATAATCTACTACACAATTGCGCATGCGTGCACCTCCCTTTTTTCCATGGCCACGCCTCATCACTCGTGACGTCAATCCCATTCACGAGACGGCTCGTGAATTATATTCTTATTTTTCAAAAAAAAAGTTGAATAATCTCTATGTAAAGTAATGCGTTAACGTCATGTAAAGTAATGAGTTAATTAACATCATGTGAAGTAATGGGTAAAGTCATGTAAAGTAATGCGTTAACGTCATGTAAAGTAAGGAGTTAACGTCATGTGAAGTAATGGGTTAACGTCATGTGAAGTAATGGGTTAACGTCATGTGAAGTAATGGGTTAACATGTATGTTTTCCAGGAGACAGTATCAGCAAAGCCCCCTGTTTCTGTAATGAAGTTCCTATTAAAGAGTGCAGCGAGAGATACCTTTACGATACCTGTGGATGTGTTAATGGACAATGTTACCATTAAAATACAGTCAACTATCAGCAGAGTGCCCTCCTTTAATCTATACTGGCCGAATGGTAGGTCCTATCGTTATACATACCCCACCTCCATTCACTAACTGATGACTTTGCTTCTTCTGCAGCAGATTACTTTTGATAACATTGTTGTAAAAGTAGAGACAACTTGAACCAAACAATACGGTCAATCCATAGCAAACTTCATGGCTTTTATCGGTACTGGCCTTATGGGACTAGACACCTATATACTCACTGAGTAAATTTGTACACTTCTTCAGAATATGACTTTTGAAAATATAAGTGAAAAAGAAAAGACTGCTAAATACAAACACTACTGTCAACTGTCAGCATACTGTCTTATCTTCTGTCCATACAGGCCTAAAAGTAGATCTTAGACTGATATATTTGACCCTCTAACCCTATAATGTGGGTACTCAAAAGAATCATCTCAGTGAGACGATTCTTTTGAGTACCCACAACATAGGGTTTGCTTTAATAATAATGGAGAAATTGTCGGAAAAAAAGCTGAATACCCCAATGTTCCTAAGCTAAATCTCTACGCGATTCTTTAAATCCATATTAATTAGTTGAAAAACATGGCCATCAAATGGCAAAAGATAAATTAGAATTCTTCTTCTCTGAAATTGTTTTATTTTTTTTTATCTTTAAGGTACTCACGAAATCTTTAGAAATCACCACATTGCAACTAAACAGACTCTGGGTAGAAGACTTGTTGTAGTTAAGTTAATTGTAAGTAACGTGTTGAACGTCATGCTTATATTTTGTTTTGTTTGTCCTCACATATTGTACGTGTTCTAGTTTACGTTAGACATCATTATGATAAAAGGTTGATTGATTGAAACTGAATGCTATTTTCCAGTGTTTATCAGTTATATCATGATGGTCAGATCGCCTAACATCTGTTTCCCTGGCTTTCTCACACATAAACTTCACACAACAGTATTCCTAGTTAACTTCCTATCTTCCCACATATACAGGGTGCGGGAGGTCGTAAGTTCGATCCCCGGCCTTGTCATACGAAATATTTCAAAAATGGTAGTAATGACTGCCCTCATTCGGACTCAGAGTTGCGGGGTTAGCATTAGGACTGAATGGCTGGTGTCAGGATAAATGGACTAGTAGTACTGGTACATGTAACATACCAAGGAATCGCCGTGATATAACTGGAAAATCGTTGAAAGCGGTGTAATGCACCAAACAATCCATCCCACATATACTATGTACCGCATTGGTTGACTATACTACTAGTTAATGTGTTACATTTTTACCTCATATGTTTTGAAAGCAGACGACTCCTGGCATATATGATATTTGTTATACTATTATCCCCTCATTACATATAACTAATTGAAAAAGATCAAGGTAAACATTTGTAAAATCTCTCTAAATGAAATTATAATAATTGAAAAGAGTTGAAGATATTGTGACTTACACTTATGTAATATTGTATTTTTATATGAAACTTTACAAGTGGATCAATTTTGTTCCTCTCAGAACATCAATAGGAGATTTGTGTATGCAATCCCCTGTGAACTACCCTATTATGCTGATGTTTCCAAAAGTGGATGTCAGTAACCAAGTTTGACGCGTTGCATTTCAGAGTCAGATCATTGTATCAAACTTTAAACTCCACATTTCAATAAAAGATATTGTTGATTCTATACCTGTAATGTTTCATTTGAGATATTCGGAAATTGTTATCTTGTCACATTTCTTCTTCCGCCGAAATGTTATTTCCAAAGCGGTCTGCTACAGATGCGCCTAAATGCGTCTGCATGTAGGAAAGGGCTAAATCAGTATTTATAAGCCATCTAATTATTTTCCATTGTAGAATCCAACAGCAGGCCTTTGGAATTTTACCCGAACCTCTAAAGTGGAGTATGAAATAGAAATATCCGCCAAGACTGACCTTGACTTCGCCTACAAATTCATGCAGTCAGGGCCTGGTGGATATGGTGAATATCCGTTAGTCGGACGTCCTATTGCAGGTATGTTATAACAATCTATTTCATTGTGTATATGGTGAATATCCATTAGTCGTCCGTCCTATTGCAGGTATGTTATAACAATCTGTTTCATTGTGTATATGGTGGATATCCATTAGTCGGACGTGCTATTGCAGGTATGTTATAACAAATTGTTTCATTGTGGATATGGTGAATATCCGTTAGTCGGACTTCCTATCGCAGGTATGTTATAACAAATTGTTTCATTGTGTATATGGTGAATATCCGTTAGTCGTACGTCCTATTGCAGGTATGTTATAACAAACTGTTTCATTGTGTATATGGTGAATATCCGTAGTCGGACGTGCTATTGCAGGTATGTTATAACAAATTGTTTCATTGTGGATATGGTGAATATCCGTTAGTCGGACGTGCTATTGCAGGTACATGTAGGTTATAATACAGTTTCGTTGTGGATATGGTGGATATCCGTTAGTCGGACTTCCTATTGCAGGTAGGTTATAATACACTGCTTCATTGTGGATATGGTGAATATCTGTTAGTCGGACGTGCTATTGTAGGTAGGTTATAACAAACTGTTTCATTGTGGATATGGTGAATGTCCGTTAGTCGGTCGTCCTATAGTAGGTAGGTTATAATACACTGTTTCATTGTGGATATAGTGAATATCCGTTAGTCGGTCGTCCTATTGTAGGTAGGTTATAATACACTGTTTCATTGTGGATATGGTGGATATCCGTTAGTCGGACTTCCTATTGCAGTTAGGTTATAACACACTGTTTCATTGTGGATATGGTGGATATCCGTTAGTCGGTCGTCCTATAGTAGGTAGGATATAATACACTGTTTCATTGTGGATATAGTGAATATCCGTTAGTCGGTCGTCCTATTGCAGGTAGGTTATACTACACTGTTTCATTGTGGATATGGTGGATATCCGTTAGTCGGTCGTCCTATTGCAGGTAGGTTATAACAATCTGTTTCGTTGTAGATATGGTGAATATCCGTTAGTCGGACGTGCTATTGCAGGTAGGTTATACTATACTGTTTCATTGTGGATATGGTGGATATCCGTTAGTCGGTCGTCCTATTGCAGGTAGGTTATAACAATCTGTTTCGTTGTGGATATAGTGAATATCCGTTAGTCGGTCGTCCTATTGTAGGTAGGTTATAATACACTGTTTCATTGTGGATATGGTGGATATCCGTTAGTCGGACTTCCTATTGCAGTTAGGTTATAACACACTGTTTCATTGTGGATATGGTGGATATCCGTTAGTCGGTCGTCCTATTGCAGGTATGTTATAATACACTGTTTCATTGTGGATATGGTGGATATCCGTTAGTCGGACTTTCTATTGTAGGTAGGTTATAACAATCTGTTTCATTGTGTATATTGTGAATATCCGTTAGTCGGTCGTCCTATTGCAGGTAGGTTATAATACACTGTTTCATTGTGGATACGGTGGATATCCGTTAGTCGGTCGTCCTATTGCAGGTAGGTTATAACAATCTGTTTCGTTGTAGATATGGTGAATATCCGTTAGTCGGACGTGCTATTGCAGGTAGGTTATAATACACTGTTTCATTGTGGATATGGTGGATATCCGTTAGTCGGACGTCCTATTGTAGGTAGGTTATAACACACTGTTTCATTGTGGATATGGTGGATATCCGTTAGTCGGACGTCCTATTGTAGGTAGGTTATAACAAACTGTTTCGTTGTGTATATGGTGGATATCCGTTAGTCGGACTTCCTATTGCAGTTAGGTTATAACACACTGTTTCATTGTGGATATGGTGGATATTCGTTAGTTGTACGTCCTATTGCAGTTAGGTTATAACAAAATGTTTCATTGTGTATATGGTGGATATCCGTTAGTCGGACTTCCTATTGCAGGTATATTATAACAATCTGTTTCATTGTGGATATGATGGATATCTGTTAGTCGGACTTCCTATTGCAGGTATGTTATAACAATCTGTTTCATTGTGTATATGGAGGATATCCGTTAGTCGGACGTGCTATTGCAGGTATGTTATAACAATCTGTTTCGTTGTGTATATGGTGGATATCCGTTAGTTGTACGTCATATTGCAGGTACATAATAACAAACTGTTTCGTTGTAGATATGGTGGATATCCGTTAGTCGTACGTCCTATTGCAGGTATATTATAACAAACTGTTTCGTTGTATATATGGTGGATATCCTTTAGTCGTACGTCCTATTGCAGGTGTATTATAACAAACTGTTTCGTTGTAGATATGGTGGATATCCGTTAGTCGGACGTGCTATTGCAGGTAGGTTATAACAAACTGTTTCGTTGTAGATATGGTGGATATCCGTTAGTCGTACGTCCTATTGTAGGTAGGTTATAACAAACTGTTTCGTTGTGTATATGGTGGATATCCGTTAGTCGGACTTCCTATTGCAGATATATTATAACAATCTGTTTCATTGTGTATATGGTGGATATCCGTTAGTCGTACGTCCTATTGCAGGTATGTTATAACACACTCTCTTATGGTTTTAATATTAAGCAATGTATGCTGAAGTACTCAACTCCTTCCCACATACAGACACATCTGTAGCAAACATCTCTTTAAAACAGTGTTATAATGAAAATTAGCAATTTCCTCTTTTTTTTCACAATGCTTTCAACTGTATGTGTTGCAGATTTGTTGTATATGGGAAAGGGTTTACTTATAAAGAAAATGATTGAAAATCCTTTTCTTCCCAAAACTGGAAAAGCAGTTTTAAGCACCCTGCTGTGTCAATATTCTGGAGAATACTTGAAAATCCAAGAGAATTTGTTGTTGCGCTATCTATATATTAAAGTAATATCTAGTAATTCATTTAACCCTTTCCCTCATACCACGAATCTGCAGCAGACACCTTTAAAAACCTATAATCAAAAGAACAATTCTATTTAGTTGAAAAAATGGTGGTAAAAAAAGAAATTGCTCATTATGAGATACTTGGTAAATTGAGAAAGTACTCATATTGAGCAATTTCTCCATTTGCCACAATATGTTTTCAATATTACACTTTCATTTGAAGAGAATATTCAAAAGAAATTGTGGGCATGTTTTCAAAGTCATCTGCTGCAGACTTGTCATATGTGGGAAAGGTTTAATTGAGAAATAAGAGAGACATTCTAGGAGTAAATACCAGCTTACTTCCCTGTAACAAAGCAACACTCATAATACATTTCAAGTTTTATTTAGAGAAGTAGCATGTCACAAGCCCCGGCCACGAATGGCTGAAGTGATACATTTTCATAGGCTAATATACCAAGCCATAAGAGGAAGTCGTCGCTTTAATAAATGGTCTAACTAATAAATCATACCTAAACTACGCCTGTCAATATGTACAGTGCAGTTACCGTGTCATAGAGAAAGTTGGTCAATTATAACTGTACACCCCTCATCTAGGCCTCTATACTAATTATGAGTCTACCCATGGGAAAAGGTAAACCATGAAAAAAGGTAAAAGTTGGCATTTCCGAACAGTGTAGATTCCGATAAGCCTGTTCATCTTTTCAGACCTGTTATGATTTACACATAATTGACAGGCTTCGTACAAGCTGATGTTAGTTCTATGAGCCGTCTCGTGAGAAAACCAACAATGTGGACTCTGCGTAAAGTATCCACCGGATCAGCCTAAGCATGCCTCACAGGCTTACCCGGATATATATTTTTTCGCCTCCTGTGGATTTTATGTTTGAGGAATCATTACTTTATACCCCTATCCCCCTGGGACGGAATGTGTCGGCCTGGATCAGTATGCGCAGGCTGATCTGGGTCAATACATTACGCAGAAGCCATAATGAGGGTTTTCTCGCGGGACGGCACATATGTGAAGAGTGCAGATCTTGATTCAGACTGTGCAGATGCATATACTTAATTAAGACTGTAATCCACTGTTCACAAAAGCCAACGTTTGTCCTTGAAGTGGCTCAATTATTCTAATTTAAGGTGCCAACACATCAATGCAGGTTACCGTTCCATTATATGACAAGGTGACATCAATCGACAGTATGGTGGTGCTTGACGACGGCGGTCTGGCCATGAGCAAGGAGACCTTACATAACATTGGAGGTCGGCGAGGGAAGGCCTTGTTTAAAACCTATATACCCATCCCAGCTAGTGTAAGTTTACTTTTATGTACATTCTCTCTATATAAACATTTCAATATTAAATAGGGTTGAAAACATTGAGGCAAAAGAAGAAATTGCTCATTATTTTTAAAAGTTGTCTGTTGTAGACAATTGTATTGCCCCTCTAAACTCTTAACTCTTTCTCACGTGTAGACACTTTCTGACCCCTCAACAGCAGTAGTATTTTGAGAATATTGTCGCTTAAGGAGAAATTGCTCATCATGAGCAAGTTCTCCATTTGCCACAAGGTTTTCAACTGTATTCTATAAATATATTTCATTTAAATAGATTTTCAATATTTTGTTTAGATGTTTTTAAAGTCATCTTTTGCAGATTTGTTGTATGTGGGAAAAGTTTAAATTATCTCATTTATATATTTTTTTTCAGTACCAATAATATATTTCTTAATAAGAGATATATTATCAGATATTATCAGATTAGTTTATTCCTCCTTATTATCAGATTGGTTTAATATTCCTTATTATCAGATTGGTTTAATATTCCTTATTGTCAGATTGGTTTAATATTCCTTATTATCAGATTGGTTTAATATTCCTTATTAAAGATTGATTTGCTCATCAGATAGCCTTATGATCAGATATTATAAGATTGGTGTTCTCTTCCTTATTATCAGATTGGTTTACTAGATTGGTTTAATATTCCTTATTATCAGATTGGTTTAATATTCCTTATTGTCAGATTGGTTTAATATTCCTTATTATCAGATTGGTTTAATATTCCTTATTAAAGATTGATTTGCTCATCAGATAGCCTTATGATCAGATATTATAAGATTGGTGTTCTCTTCCTTATTATCAGATTGGTTTACTCTTTCTTATTATCAGATTGGTTTACTCTTCCTTATTATCAGATTGGTTTACTCTATCTTATTATCAGATTGGTTTACTCTTCCTTATTATCAGATTGGTTTACTCTTCCTTATTATCAGATTAGTTTACTCTTCCTTATTATCAGATTGGTTTACTCTTCCTTATTATCAGATTAGTTTATTCTTCCTTATTATCAGATTGGTTTACTCTTCCTCATTATCAGATTAGTTTACTCCTCCTTACTATCAGATATTATCAGATTGGTATACTCTTCCTTATTATCAGATTGGTGTTTTCTTCCTTATTATCAGATTGGTTTACTCTTTCTTATTATCAGATTTGTTTACTCTTCCTTATTATCAGATTTGTTTACTCTTCCTTATTATCAGATTGGTTTACTCTTATCTTATTATCAGATTGGTTTACTCTTCCTTATTATCAGATTAGTTTACTCTTCCTTATTATCAGATTAGTTTACTCCTCCTTATTATCAGATTAGTTTACTCTTCCTTATTATCAGATTGGTTTACTCCTCCTTATTATCAGATTGGTTTACTCTTCCTTATTATCAGATTGGTTTACTCTTTCTTATTATCAGATTGGTTTACTCTTCCTTATTATCAGATTGGTTTACTCTATCTTATTATTAGATTGGTTTACTCTTCCTTATTATCAGATTGGTTTACTCTTCCTTATTATCAGATTAGTTTACTCTTCCTTATTATCAGATTGGTTTACTCCTCCTTATTATCAGATTAGTTTACTCAGGGACACTATATTACAGGGATATGAAGCGAATCGATAAGCTCCGTTATCTTCGCCTCGCTGTAAGAAAAGCGGTCATTAGCCCCTCTGGTCATTATCCACTTCGTACATTCATTTCCGCGATGGCTATCGATGTAGATAGACGGATGTTTTATTAAAATTAATAAGTTTAAAAAGGAATAACCGAGAATGTAAGTACATAACATAATTTCTATCTTTTTTTCTTACATTTACGTTAACTTTGAGCTTGTATTTAAACAAAAAATGATAGTTATTGCAATGAGTTTTTGAAGTCGATATTTTCCACAAAATTGTGGTCAAAAAATTCAAAACGAAGAATATAGGCTATGTGGGGGACCGCCATGTGTTCTATATTGCCGTTAGAAACACATTTCAATGTTATATTATAAAAGATCATTGGCCAAACTGTGTCCTTATTATTTTAATATAGCTGATGTTTGCCGGAAATTTTCTAGAATTGTTTGTGAAAACTTGTGAAAAAATGCGATGAATTTTAAAAAAGATGACGACCATTTTGTCAAAATAATGAATCGGGGCTATGCAAAACACCATTTACTGTTCAATGTGGCCTTTGTAAATACATTGAAAGGTCAGATTGTAAAAGTTAAATGATCAATCTTGGTTTAAATTATTTTTACAAATCTGTTGTATGCAATGAAGAATCTAATATTGTCAGAGAAAAAATGATAAAAAATGCGATGAAATTTAACAAAATTGTGGTCAATAAAGTCAAAACGAAGAATATAGGCTATGTGGGGGACCGCCATGTGTTCTATATTGCCGTTATAAACACATTTCAATTTTATATTATAAAAGATCATTGGTCAAACTGTGTCCTAATTATTTTAATATAGCTGATGTTTGCCGGAAATTTTCTAGAATTGTTTGTGAAAATCCGTGAAAAAATTAGATGAATTTTAAAAAAGATGACGGCCATTTTGTCAAAATAACAAATAGGGGCTATGCAAAACATCAATTACTGTTAAATATTGCTGTTATAAACACATTGAAAGGTCAGATTGTAAAAGTTAAATGATCAATCTTGGTTTAAATTATTTGTCCAAACCTGTTGTATGCAATGAAGAATCTAATATTGTCAGAGAAAAAATGATAAAAAATGCGATGAAATTTAACAAAATTGTGGTCAATAAAGTCAAAACGAAGAATATAGGCTATGTGGGGGACCGACATGTGTTCTATATTGCCGTTATAAACACATTTCAATGTTATATTATAAAAGATCATTGGTCAAACTTTGTTCTAATTATTTTAATATAGCTGATGTTTGCCGGAAATTTTCTAGAATTGTTTGTGAAAATCCGTGAAAACATTAGATGAATTTTAGAAAAGATGACGGCCATTTTGTCAAAATAACAAATAGGGGCTATGCAAAACATAAATTACTGTTAAATATTGCTGTTATAAACACATTCAAAGGTCAGATTGTAAATGTTAAATGATCAATCTTGGTTTAAATTATTTTTACAAACCTGTTTGTATTCAATGGAGAATCTAATATTGTCTGAGAAAAAATGCGATGAAATTTTAAAAAAATGGCGGACATTTAGAAAAATAACGAATCGGGTTTATACAAAACATTATTTGCGGTTCTATATTGCCAATATATATACATTTAAAGGTCAGATTGATAATGTTGAATGATCAATGTTGGTTTAAATTATTTTCACAAACCTGTTGTATGCCGAGATTCACCTAGAATTGTTTGAGAAAAACTTGAAAAAAACGCGGATAAATTTTAACAAAGGGCGACCAATTAATGAAAATTATGGGTACCTAGATTTGTGTGTAACTTTCCAACAATTAATTCATGATATAAGGTTTTTAATCAATGAAATATATCCCTGTTTTAACAACGAAGGCAAAGTGTATAATCATTATTCAATGTTAATTTATTTCAGAATGGGCAAACTTCATGGCAGCAGAAGGGGACGAATTGGCAGGAGGCCAAAGAAAACGAAAAACAAATGCACTCCTTTAGCAAAGAAAGCTAGGAAATCAATACTTATATGATATACAGTATAATATTAAAACATTGTTACATGTACATGAATGAATGTATATACGTAACATGTATTAAAATATTGGTATATAAATGAAAGTGAAAGTTAACCCTTTCTCACATAAAACAAATCTGCAGTAGACGACCTAGAACATCATAGACAAAATATCAAAGAACACGTGTTGAATAAAGTTAAAAACATTGTGACAAAAGGAGCCATTATGAACAATTTCTCCTTTTGTTGTACTGTTTTCAAAAGTCGTGTGCTGCATCCAAAAATGACTGTCAAGATTCTTGAGCATTTTTTTTCCTTTAAAAAACTGGTTTGCCCTTTTTTATTAAATCATAATTACATTTACAATCTTAGATATATTTGCAAAATGAATGGCCAAGTATGAATTCGAATTTGTCTGCGGCAGATGTTTGAATGTTGAGAAGGGTTATTAATAAGAGTTTAATTACCAATTAGCCCATTTCCCTGTATGAACAATGAAAGGGTTATAAAACCAATTAATTAGTATGTAACCAACACATATGGAACACGACAGGAACACGACAGGAAATGATTGCATAATGTTACATAACATAAGTCACCCTGCCATCTGGTCAGTGTGATATTATAGACCTCTTTAGAATTGCATATATTTTATTGTTTTGGGCCACCTCAATCAAGAGATAATCTCATGTTTTCAATAACAATCTGTTTTTCCATCAAACGATTTTTTAATAAAAAAATAATGTATTGTAATAACCAGTTATTGTTTTTATTTTGAAAAGATTAAAATACCACTTGACTAAGACTTCTTGATAAAAGAATAAATTATTTTACACAAATTTGAATCTTTTGTCTATATTTTGTGTCCCTGGTTACTGTAAAGAGCGCTAGCAAATCAACGAAAACAGCCGTATTTGCACGCAAGTAACCGTTATCATACGCAAGTGAAGGTCGTTATCTATCGGAATGGGTAAATCAAAATGGCCGATACCTGTACGAAGCGAGGCCAACATATTACTGATAAGGCTGATAAAACCGCACGCGTTTCATATCCCTGTAATATAGTGTCCCTGGTTTACTCTTCCTTATTATCAGATTGGTTTACTCCTCCTTATTATCAGATTGGTTTACTCCTCCTTATTATCAGTTTGGTTTACTCCTCCTTATTATCATATTGGTTTACTCCTCCTTATTATCAGATTAGTTTACTCCTCCTTATTATCAGATTGGTTTACTCCTCCTTACTATCAGATATTATCAGATTGGTTTACTCCTCCTTATTATCAGATTGGTTTACTCCTCCTTATTATCAGATTGGTTTACTCCTCCTTATTATCAGATATTATCAGATTGGTTTACTCCTCCTTACTATCAGATATTATCAGATTGGTTTACTCCTCCTTATTTAGACATCAGTATCGAACAACAAATATTCTGGGGAATAAGATCTCATAAAGCTAATTGAAATAATTATGAAATAAATAACAATTAATTCAAGGAACTCTTCCTTTCCCATAATGTTTTCAAACGCTGACTACTCCAGAGATATAAGAAGGGTTCTCTGTATTAGCTGTAAAGCTTTATGTTCTATGTTAACCTGTGACTACCTAATACTTTCTATGACACAAGTATGACAATCGTTAAGCGCGGCGTCAGTATGGGATAGGGTTTACTCTGTAATATGTTTGGAAAAAACAGCCTTTATAATTTAATAAATTGTATTAACTGATTTAAAAAACAACAAGATACAACATATGTACATCTTTTACCGTTGTTACAAAACTTTAGACACATTTAAATTGTTTTTAATAAATGTTCCCCAACTAACTAGGCTAAGCTATTTTTATGAGTTGATTTACGGAGTTCATTAGGCTACGCTATTTTAATTGTTTGGTTTACTGCTCTGAAAAGCTCAGAAAAAAGATTCGGGTGATGTTTTTTCCTATTTATTTCTGTTGTATTACTAAACTTAAAATGTTCCTCCCCCATACAGTTGTTCATTCAGACCAATGTATTCTTGCTATATGTTGAATATACATGAGAGCTTTTTCTTTTAATTTCATAATGCTTAATTTTGATATTAAATATCTTTAAACTTGTTAGAATTATTTGTATTTTTTGTTTATATACTCTCGTTTCTTGTTATCATACTTCTGCTCAACTTGAAGGTGAATAGACTTCCCTCTCTCTTTCCAAACGGTAAACCAAATGGTTTGAAGACTTAACTTGTCATTTCACGACTAAACTTTACATGCTGAATATCACAGCATATAAAGTGTATAATTCCTTCGTCAAAGTGGACTCTTTTTGCTCTTGATAACATTTTACTATAGACTATGGTATCCAGATGAACAATAAAGGAACATCTTGGACTTCTTGTTTAAGATAAAGGTACATTTGGCCTTCTTGTTCAAAATATTTACATCCTGTCCGTTTGCACAGGTTATTTAAATATATTGAACTGCATCTGCTTCCCTTTAAGTCATGCTTTAAAATCATGCGCGGCGTCTTTGATGCTTAGCATCAAAATTCGTCTTGTATATATATTTATAATATAATATATATAGGATCTGACATGAGTTGTCATTTCATATAAAGTTTTATTAAACGAGTTCAAGAAATTTGTTATTAAGCGAGCCTTAGGCGATCATATATATATATATATGAAATGACAACTCATGTGAGATCCTCCATATGTATTATATTATAAATATATAATCAGATATTTATCATGATAATTAAGTGACTAACTACTTATATAACGTGATAATTGAGTGGTTATGTGGTGGCAGAAGTATGCCACCATAATGGCACAAGTATGACAATCTTTAACTATATAATGACATTATATATATTTAAATATATATATATATAATATAATATAGGATCTGACATGAGTTGTCATTTCATATAAAGTTTTATTAAACAAGTTCAAGAAATTTGTTATTAAGCAAGCCTTCGGCGAGATTATTAAAACTTTATGAAACGACAACGACTGTCAGATTCTTTTTATCACATGAAGAAACACAAAAAGAAAATCGAATTTTCGCGGTCAGAAAATAGTCCCAACATGTAATACTTAATAAACTTTTAACTAAATACAAAAGAAATATTTTTATGACCGATACTGGTCCCTTTACCTCGTCCATCTATAGTGACGTTTTTGTTTACCGGATACACGTTCTCCGCCATTTCTTTTAAACATACGCGGATGAATACACAAATAGTCATTCGGTCATGTTATATTACACACGACGCATATATAGATATTATAGACAAGTACAATTTCTATAAAACATCTACAGTAGATGAATTTTGAAAAAAGTGCGTCAAAGGAAGAATTGCTCATTTTCTTTTGAGTACCATAAACTATGGTCTAATTGAGTGCTACGAGAGATTTATTTGGATAAATACCTTTATCCTTATCTTTGCCTGATCTGGTATTTTCAGGGGTTCAAACTTGCCATAGAAGGCCGGGACAAAGTGAATAATGTGTTCAGACGTCTGGACCCAAGGGTTATTTCTACGCTGGCTATCAAGTTGGAAGTTCTTAAAGTGTCTGGTACGTTCTGTACAATTCTTAGGATTTACTTTAGTCTTTTTTATTAACCCTTTCCAACATACAAACGCTATTTGACACCACTGCAGCAGACGACGTTTGAAATATTTTGGCAAAGGGAGAAATTGCTCATAATGATCAATTTCTCCCTTTGCCACAATGTTTTCAACTTTATTCAATGATTAAACTTTCATTTATGGAGGTTAACAATATTTTAAACCATCTGTTAACAATAGTGTCTCCTGCAGATTTGTTGTATGTGGGAAAGAGTTAAATTCAATTTCTTGGAAAGTGAGGGCTACACCAAGTTATTATTTATTTTTATTATTTATATACTATTTTTTTCATATCTTGACTTATTTATTTTGGCAAATAAACAAACAAATAATAACAACAATTAACACACAGGACAAACAAACATACAAACCTGTAGATAATCAAAAGTTACTTGATCCTTCTGGGAGGACCGTTCCCCTTGGGTTCTTACAAACGTCCTTAGAAGGACCGTTCCCCTAGACTCCCACTCCCCTCAGTACTGCCGCAGATTTGCATCCTCCCATGCCACTGATCCCTCCGTCGACACAAAGAAGTGCTTCAGGTATATGCGCTGGAGCTTGGCATCCGCAGTGTAACAGTACAGTAACACTGTCTGACGGAGTGACCAATGTGACATATTTATTTATAGGTACACTGTATGTAAACATTACAGTAACACTGTCTGACAGAGTGTCTATTGTGACATTTTTAATTATAGGTACACAGTATGTAAACAGTACAGTAACACTGTTTGACGGAGTGACCAATGTGACATATTTATTTATAGGTACACTGTATGTAAACAGTACAATAACACTGTCTGACAGAGTGACTAATGTGACATATTTATTTATAGGTAAACTGTATGTAAACAGTAAAGTAACACTGTCTGACCGAGTGACCTATATGACATATTTATTTATAGGTACACTGTATGTAAAAAGTACAGTAACACTGTCTGACGGAGTGACCGATATGACATATGTATGTATAGGTACTCTGTATGTAAACAGTACAGTAACACAGAGTGACTAATGTGACATATTTATGTATAGGTACACTATATGTAACAGTACAGTAACACTGTCTGACAGAGTGACCAATGTGACATATTTGTTTATAGGTACACTGTATGTAAACAGTACAGTAACACTGTATGACAGAGTGACTAATGTGACATATTTACTTATAGGTACACTGTATGTAAACAGAACAGTAACACAGAGTGACTTATGTAAACAGTACAGTAACACTGTCTGACAGAATGACCAATGTGACATATTTATGTATAGGTACTCTGTATGTAAACAGAACAGTAACACAGAGTGACTAATGTGAGATATTTATTTATAGGTACACTGTATGTTAACAGAACAGTAACACAGAGTGACTAATGTTAGATATTTATTAATAGGTACACTGTGTGTAAACAAAACAGTAACACAGAGTGACTTATGTGAGATATTTATTTATAGGTACACTGTGTGTAAACAGAAGAGTAACACTGTCTGTCAGAGTGACCAATATGACATATTTATTTATAGGTACACTGTATGTACACAGTACAGTAACACTGTCTGACAGAGTGACCAATATGACATATTTATTTATAGGTACTCTGTATGTAAACAGTAAAGTAACACTGTCTGACAGAATTACCAATATGACATATGTATGTATAGGTACTCTGTATGTAAACAGTACAGTAACACAAAGTGACTCATGTGAGATATTTATTAATAGGTACACTGTGTGTAAACAAAACAGTAGCACTGTCTGACAGAGTGACCAATATGACATATGTATGTATAGGTACACTGTATGTAAACAGTAAAGTAACACTGTCTGACAGAGTGACCAATATGACAAATTTATTTATAGGTACTCTGTATGTGAACAGTACAGTAACACAGAGTGACTCATGTGACATATTTATTTATAGGTACACTGTATGTAAATAGAACAGTAACACAGAGTGACTTATGTGAATTTTTATTTATAGGTACACTGTATGTAAACAGTACAGTTACACTATCCTATAGAGTGGCCAATGTGGGTGGAGGGAGTACCAGAGTGGTAGTGAAGATATCCGATGATAAAGGCTTCTCACAGGTCCCCGTTTCACACACACATACTCTATCAACCCATCAAAATATTACAGGAACATTCAGTATCAAAGCTGGTCAAGCGAAAGGAGAAACTGTGTAAGAATCAACGTATTTATGTACTGATAGTACACATTTTGTCACACTAATGTCATTTAAAGTAAACGCTTAAAAAATCTAATTTCAAAGACAAACTTCCTTGGAATTTATGTAAAATACGCTGACAAAGAAATTGTTTCTGCCTCTTTTTCACATCTTATAAAGGTGTAATGATGTAAAAATAGTCGGACTCCAAGTCTAGTTCTTTTGTTGGAAGACACATCAGTTATTGACGATCAGTTATTCCTCCTCTGTGTTTTTCTTAATTGTCCGCTATTTAGACATCAGCTGTCATCAATATCAGGTGAAGGATTAAGCATTTCCCATATACAACAATTATGTTGACTTAACCCTTTCCCTCATAAAGACGCGTTCTGACGCCTCTGCAGCAGACGGCTTTTTGAAAACATAGTGACAAAATAAGAAATTGCTCAAAACAAGCAATTTCTCCTTTTGCCACAATGTTTTCCACTTTTAGTCAAAGGTTATCCATTCAATTATAGAGATTTCCTATTTTTTGACAAAATATGTTCAATGTCGTCTGCTGCAGAATTGTTGTATGAGGGAAAGGGTTAAAAAACATCTAGGTAAACATAATGATTGAAAATACTTTAAATAAATATACTGACATTAACCGACCCATACTTTTGCCTAGATGTTTAGATGTTTTTTAAAACGTTTGCTGCAGATTTGTTGTATGTCGGAAAGGCTAAAAACAATATTTTCTGTTATAGCACTGTAACAGTATCAGCCAATGCAGAAGGAGCACCGGCCAACAAAGTACAGTATAGTGTGCAGAGACTCACAGTGGAAGAAAACATAACTCGGGTAACATATTTATACACATGAGACGTTCCGCGAGAAAACGACCATTGTGGAATCTGCGTAAAGTATCGACCTGGAACAGCATAAGCATGCTGCACAAGCTAATCCGTACAGACACATTTCACCTCCTGTGGATTTTCTGATTCAGGAACCCTTACTCTATACCTCTGTCCCCCTGAGACGGAATGTGCCGACCCGGATTAGCCTTCACAGACTGCACAGGCTGACCTGGGTCGATACATTACGCATAGTTCATAATGTTGGTTTTTCTCGTGGAATGGCCCATATATCTTATATGGGCTTTTTGCAATGAAACCCAGCCTTTGGGTTTTTAAGATGAGCGTTGATAGACATCTATCTGAATTTTCTTGCTATTCAATAAGTATACTTTCATTTAAAGAGAGTTTTCCTTATTTTTCCTAGATATTTTCAAACCCGTCTGTTGTACAAATGGTTGATTAAGACTCTCCCAAATTAGTAGTATCTAAAGAAAAGAATTAAGATTCTGGATAATGGGCATTTCAGCTGTAATTACCATGTTTCCAAAAGTTGTCTTCTGCAGAGGCATCTGCATGTGGGAATGGGTTTTTAGAAAATTGCATTATTTGAATATACCATGTCACTCAGCAAACCGCCTTTAATATTATGTGAGCTATGAAGATCCAGATCAGCATGTGCATCTGTGATCAGGATCTTCATTAGCATCCTGGAAGCATCCTTAGAGAAGTTACGGCTCAGGCTCAAAAAGCTAATTTGATCATAATTGTCAATAACTCCAAAACTCCCCAAAGTTCAGTTTGCATAACCAAAATTGTTGCCTTTAACAATATTTAAATCGTTTAAAAATGATGTAGATGTCATTTCTGCTCATTAAGCTCATTCCCACATAGACACTTGCTGGTGTCTCTGTAGCAGACGACTTTTGAAAATATTGTGACAAAAGGAGAAATTGCTCAAACAATCAAGTTCTCCTTTTGCAACGTTGTACTAAACTATTTTCAGTATTTATACCTTCATTTATAGATATTTTTCATATTTTTGTCTAGATGTTTTCAAAAGCGTCTGCTGCAGATTCATTGTATGTGGAAAAGGATAAACTTTCTGTAGGCTTGATTGTTTTTTACCAAAGATAGCTTAGATAGAGGGATTGTTTTTGGAGTCATTTGGGGCAAGGTCACTGTTACTTAAAATAGATAATCTGGGTCAAGGTCACTTACTTAAAATATATAATCTGGGTCAACGTCACTGCTATTAAAAATAGATCATCTGCTGTGTGTTCAGTGAAATTTTATGTTAATCGACCAATCAGATTACAGATACTTCGCTGCTTGTGCGGACTGTAATTAATCCTGAGCTACGAAACAGATCGTAGGCTGTATTATAGTTTCAATTGATATCCTGGTTTCATGGTTATGGCGCATGTTTTGTTTATTATTTTGTTTGTTTGTTTGATTCTCAGGCTGTAGATACCATCCCACCCACTTGTAATGTGACTCAAACAACGGGTCTCTGTAACATTGGAACGGACTTGTGCGCATGTGTCAACAAGACATGGAGAATGGAGGCGGTTATTGGAGATGCTGGTTTTGGGCTTCAGTCAGTGTTTGTGAGTGGAGCTGGGAACACATCCACATTTCATCACAGCAATTTTCCGGCCGCTTATAAAGGTGTTGTCAGAGCTAATTTAAGGTATGTTATCCCCTTCCTACATGCAGACATGTTTTGACCCATCTGCAGCAGACAACTTTTGTAATAACGGAAAAGAGTTTAGCCGTTTCCCACGTACATACATAGTTTGACACATCTGCATCAAATGCTTGTTTTGAAAACATACTGACAAAAGCAGAATTGCTATAGAAAAATCATTCCAATCCTGAGATGTTTTCAAAGTAATTTGTTCCAGATTTGTTATATGTGAGAGAGTGTTAAACTATGTCTGTTGAACATTTCAACTTACCCTCATGCCAAAACTGCATCAGCACGAGGGAAATCGTTAATAGAGTTTAGATGTGTTATTTCAGTGCGGACTGCTGCCACCAAAGGGCCACAATAACCGTTGTCGACCTCGCTGGAAATGTTGGACTGTGCAATGTAATATTGACACCAAACTTTGTGGCACCAGACCCAAAACTTTGCCATTCGCAGGTCAGATTCGATTTCTTCCTTAACCTCTTTTATTGCCGATTTTTCCATGTAAAATCTTCCATGTTGAAAATTGGACCAGCCTATTTTTCGTCCAACAGGAAATTTGGTAAAATTGAATGTCTAAGTGGCAAAAGTATTCATCCATCAGAACTCTCTTGTTTGATATCACTAACGTATTCATATATCAGAACTCTCTTGTTTGATATCACTAAAGTATTCATCCCTCAGAACTCTCTTGTATGATATCACTAAATTATTCATCCATCAGAACTCTCTTGTTTGATATCACTAAAGTATTCATCCATCATAACTCTCTTGTTTGATATCACTTAAGTATTCATCCATCATAACTCTCTTGTTTGATATCACTAACGTATTCACCCATCAGAACTCTCTTGTTTGATATCACTAAAGTATTTATCCATCAGAACTCTCTTGTTTGATATCAATGAATTATTCATCCATCATAACTCTCTTGTTTGATATCAATAAAGTATTCATCCATCATAACTATCTTGTTTGATATCACTTAAGTATTCATCCATCATAACTCTCTTGTTTGATATCACTAACGTATTCATCCATCATAACTCTCTTATTTTATATCACTAAAGTATTCATCCATCATAACTATCTTGTTTGATATCACTTAAGTATTCATCCATCATAACTCTCTTGTTTGATATCACTAACGTATTCATCCATCAGAACTCTCTTGTTTGATATCACTAAAGTATTCATCCATCAGAACTCTCTTGTATGATATCACTAACGTATTCATCCATCACAACTCTCTTGTTTGATAGCACTTGTTTGATATCACTCAAGTATTGAAAGCTCATTTACCATTTTCTTGATACAAACAACTTTTGACATGTCTGCAGCGGATGATTTTGATGAACAATTAAATTGAACATTATCACTAAAGTATTCATCCATCATAACTCTCTTGTTTGATATCACTAACGTATTCTTCCATCATAACTCTCTTGTTTGATATCACTAACGTATTCATCCATCATAACTCTCTTGTTTGATATCACTAACGTATTCATCCATCATAACTCTCTTGTTTGATATCACTAAAGTATTCATCCATCATAACTCTCTTGTTTGATATCACTTAAGTATTCACCCACAACTCTCTTGTTTGATATCACTAACGTATTCATTCATCACAACTCTCTTGTTTGATATCACTAACGTATTCATCCATCACAACTCTCTTGTTTGATAGCACTTGTTTGATATCACTCAAGTATTGAAAGCTCATTTACCATTTTCTTGATACAAACAACTTTTGACATGTCTGCAGCGGATGATTTTGATGAACAATTAAATTGAACATTATCTGACTTTCTTTCAATGATTTCATATAAATGTCATAATTCTACTTAAATTTCCATGATGTTTCCAAAGCCTACATTTGATTTGTATCTCTTCACTGGTAATAAAGACCCAACGGTCAGTTTTTGTTGAGCCCTTTCCCACATACAACACATGTGCAGCAGACGAGTTTTAAAACATATAGGCAAAGATATATAAAATCTCTCTAAAATGAAAGATTAGGGTTGAAAAGGCAATTGGAGAAATTGCTCATTGCTGAAGATGCGTTAAATGGTGTCTACAAGTGGGAAAGGGTTATAGTGTTATACACGGACGCACAGAAATCATGGCGTCTATATATTTAGAATTCAAAGAAATGGTGAGGGAGAATTATAAATCTGACAATTAGAAGTTAACACATTGGGATTACTTCTCCGTCCTCAGAAAGCCTGTCTATATGTCTGTCATTTACATCTTTCCTTAGTGTATAATTGGCAAATGACACCTGTGTTCATTTGCACTTTCTCTCCAGCAGATACCTCTGCAGCAGACAATTTATGAAAATAGTGTGGCAAAAGAGGATAATTCTCACCATGAGCAATTTCTCCCTGTGGCAAACTATTTTCAAATTTATTCAGTAATTATTCTTTTATTTGTAGAGACTTCCTGTGTTACTGCAGAGACGGTTTCAAAGTCGTCTGCTGTACATTAATGAGCCGTCCCTTGAGAAAACCAACATTATGGCCTTTGCGTAATGTATCGATTCAGATCAGCCTGCGCAGTCCGCGCAGACTGATCCGGGCCGACACATTCTCCGTCTCAGGGGGATAGAGGTATAGAGTAATGATTCCTGAAACAGAAAATCCACAAGAGGCGAAAAGTGTCTGTCCGGGTAAGCCTGCGCGGCATGCTTGTGTTGATCCGGGTCGATTCTTTACGCAGAATCCACAATGGTGGTTTTCACACGGGACGGCTCATTTGTTGATTGTTCGTTGGCAAAGGGTAAATACTTTCTCTAATACTATTTCAGCCAACCAATGGAAGTATACCATGCACAAGTACAAAGGTAACAGGATCTTGCGATTTCAGAAACACCAACTGTACAGGGTCTTCGTGTAAACAAGAAGGTCTGTGTCAGACACAAACATGGAAAATGCATGCAGAAATAGGTAACCATAGTAATGCCATTCATCAAGTTACACCTGTCAATGTGGGTCCAAATGCAACATTGGTGCACAACAAAGATTTGGTGGAATTGACGTAAGTGAAAATTAAGCGGAACAGCAGCCGTAAGGCATTTGCGACAAGTGTAGATCTAGATCAGTCTGTGAAGTCTCATCTGACCCTGCACTATTCCTCAAGATCTCAAGAAACTTCTCTAAAAGAGTATCGTAACATGAAAGCACAGACAAATCTTTTTCTACACCTGTAATAATTGCGTTCACGTTCGTTTTCCTCGATCACCGTTCAATTATGAGCCCTATCCTACGAACACAAGCATGCGTTATACTACATGCATGAATACTTGATTGATTGATTTATTGATTGGAGTTAACTCTTTCCCACATATAGACGTTTTCTGACGAATATGTAGCAGAAGACTTTTGAAAACATTGTGGCAAAAGGAGAGATTAGTCATAATAAGTAATTTCCCCTTTTGCCACAATGTTTTCAACTCTATTCAATATGATACTTTCACTTACAGTGATTTTCACTATTTTTGCATATATGTCCCAAAGTCGTCTGCTGCTGAAACCAGACAGCCCTAAACTTTGATATCTTGTAGGCTGTTAACCCTTGCCTTATTTTTGTTAAAATAAATGGACGCAGACGACTGCACTGATTTATCAGGGCCTGAGACTATAAAACTATGAAATACATTCTCTGTGCTCTGAAATGAACTCTATGTTCCTAATAAGACTTCTGATTGGTCAGTTTGGAAAACGATTTGCCTCTGACCAATCAGATACTTTAAGCACAAATTCTGAGCACTGATTAAATGTTCATAGTTTTTAGAGGCTGCATATCACTGCTCTGGATTTTGTTTTAGAAACAATACCTTCGTGAATGATCGTATAATCAAACCAAACTATGTACACAAACAGTATCTAACTATTTTCGAATGCAGTGGTGCGAATAATCTATGCATTGGTTAATTTTCACCAAACAAATGAACATTGGCATGTCGAAGGCATGTGACATTTCTGGTAGTATTTTCTTCTGTCTCGTAATCACACTTCAACATGATCAGATTTTCAGATTTATTTTTAGCCCTTTCTCATATTCAGAAAATCTGCAGCAGACGACTTTGATAAAATCAAAGCAAAACTATGGAAACTCTCTATAATGAAAGTACGATGACTGAATATAGTTGAAAATGCTGTGACAGTTTAATGGCGCGTCAAAATGCTGAATGCAAGACGGGATAATGTAAAGATTACATATCATTTTAAGGTCTACACTTGATTCTAATGTTTTTCATGACAACAAGTGTTGTTTCTTTCAGACTTGATTGCTGCCATACAACTGCGTTAGTAAAATTTGTTGATATAGCTGGAAATGTCGGCCAGTGTCAAGCAAACATCACTGTTTTAAACAACATTGCAACCCAGGTTGGTACCCTAGTGTAAATACTTTCCTTTACCGCATGCAGGGGCATTTTGACGCATATGCAGCAGTGATCTTTTTAAAACAGTGTTACAAAAGAAGAAAATACTCACATGATGAGCAATTTCCAAGACGAATCAGTAATTGTGCATTCATTAATTTGTATAGACATTTTCATGTTTTGTCTAGATAATTAATATGATATTTTCAATTTACATGCGGGAGAGGGTAAATTGAGCCAAATGCACACAAAAAACATACATTTGGAAGGTATTTTCTCTCCAACAAACATTTTATTTTTAACCCTTTTCCACATACGTTGGCTTTGAAAACATCTAGGCAAGACTATGGAAAATCTCAATAAATGAAATTATGATTGTTGAATAGAGTTGAAAACAATGTGACAAAAGGAGAAATTGCTCATGATGAGCAGTTTCTCTTTTTATAACAATGTTTTCAAGAGTACTCTACCGTAGATGTGTCGAAATTCGTCTGCATTTCGGAAAAAACAACACTGGTTCTTATCCTGTTTTAAAATGAATCATATCACAGGAAAATGTTCCTTTAATAAATGGTTATTACAATTATATTGGATATGCTTTAGTTGTTAGAAACATTTCATAAATCTTCCATAATGCCTTCACCATTTGAACCGCTTCGATGGTGTAGTGGTAGAGCGTCCGCCTCGGGTGAGGGAGGTCACGAGTTCAATTCGATCGGGTCATACCAGATACTTTAAAAATGGTAGTAATGGCTGCCCTCTTTGGCGCTCAGGGTTGCGGTGTTAGCATTATGACTGACTGACTGGTCTCAGGATAAACGGACCAGTAATACTGGAGACTTACTACGGAAACGCCGTGATATAACTGAACAATTGTGGAAAGCGACATAACCACCAACAAATTTACCATTTGAGGGCGAACATGGAAGATCCTTACCAGTCTTCGGGGAGGCTGCTGATTGCATAGTCGTATCGGTCTGTTTTGCGTATAACGTAGCCCAAGTGACTTTTACAGGTACTACAAATAGCCAGAAAGACGAAATTACATATTTCTAACAAGTTCTCCATTTTCCAGGATGGTTTAATGATAACACTGAGTGAAACTTTATCTACAGATGCTTTTTGATATGTAAGAAGATGTACCCTTACTATGATAATACATGAGGGGGAAAATAGCTATTATAACAGCATAGCTCGCCTGTTTTATCCTCTGTAACCAGTGGGTCAAATTTGAAGAAACTTCACAGAAATCATCCTCCCAATGTCCTCAACATAATTCCTTCAATTTGTGTTGATCCAAGTAGAATTCTGGTTCCCATGGCAACAGAAAGAAAATAACTTAAAAAATATTCCTCTCCCAAACCAGTTGGCCAACTCTTAAATAATTAGAGGGCGAGGCTGTTTTGCTTTATATGGATATAGTGAACGCTTTAAAAATCTTCTTCTCCAAAAGCATGTGGTCGTGGCTGTTTTTCATTTTATGGCTATAGGAACAACTTTAAAAATCATCTTCTCCGAAAGAATTAGGCCAATTTCCAAATAATTTTGTTGAAATGTTCAATGCGTGATCCTCTACGAGATTACTTCAAGCCATGTTGATTGTTATTTTTGCTGTTGTTGTTGTTGGTGGTGGTACCATCACATTGCATTACTTTGGTGAGCGATCCAGGGCCATCATATGGCCCTCTTGTTTTATTTAATTATATTTTATTGAATATTTCGTAATTTCAGGCACCAACAGTAGCTGAGACCCCATCGTCATCTTCTTCTCTACCTATTACAATTATAGCCGGAGCCTCAGCAGGAGGAGTTGTATTTATAACAGCCACTGTGGTCATTGGATGCTTGATTAAGAAACATATGGCAAATCAAGTCACACCCATGACATAAAGGACGATATTTCAAACGAGGCCGAATCTGCCCCATTTCTTCCGAATTACAAAGATAGCTCCTTATGTCACACACAAAAGTAATATGATAACTATTGAACAAACATTAAACTGCATATTCGTACAGAAAGAGAAGACGATAATCTAGGCTGGAACACAGTTTGAAAGTTTTGAAATTTGTGTTTGGGAATTCAACCTTTTATAGGAAAGACCGTGCAACCAAACTTCGTGTCCCCTTTGCTCCGGTCGAAAAGGGAATGTGTTGTTTTCATATACAAATATTTGGATACCTTTTCAGCACAAGAAAATGTATCTTCTTGAGTGTCGCCGGCCAAATTCGATACTCTCTTTCGTCAGCTCCAAAATATTATTTTGATTTCCTCGGATTGTGGCGCTAGCAATGGTTTTCTCCCGCTGCAAAGGCTTTTGGTGATTTTTTGGTCGACTATTTGTAAGAAATATTTGCGAACATGAAACACGTGTTATCGGGATTGAAGCAGCCGAGCAACACATTCCCTGTTCTGCTGCAATTGTATTTGGTGTTTTCATAGACAAACGGTTGAACACTTTCGCAGGACGATAACAAAATGTCCCCACAAGCAAACCCCATTTAGCACGTGTATACGAATGGCATAAAAAGTTTGCAGTACGAAAAAAGTGTCTGCTAGATTTTGCGCACCCAAACTACATATTCACTTTTCTCCTGCTACGAACGGTTTTAAAAGTCGAAAACCTTTGGAGCACGAAAAAATGATCCTCGAGTTTGTGGAACAACTAAACAACATATCCAGTTTTCGATGATTTTATCTATACGAATGGAGCTCTAAAAACATTTCCCGGCATTGTCGCGCAATCAAATTCCGTATTCCCTTTACGCCTTCTGTAAACAATAATAAAACTGTGGCGTTTTCATATTAAAACAAATTGTCCGCTAGATTTTCCTCCTGCTGCAATGATATATGTAGTGTTTGCATAAACGAGTAGTAGAAAACGTATGCAGCACTTAAAAAGGGTCCATGGGAATTGTCGCGCAACCAATTCCATATCCTTTTTTGTGGTGATTTTAAAGGCCAAAAGTAGAAACAAACTGAGCACGGATAACAGTCCCCGGGATTGTCCCACAACCAATCACCACAATCTTTTTACGCCCATTTCACACGTTTGTTGCAAAAGTTGTTCCTGTATTCAGAAACGAAATGGGGATTTTTTTGTCTCGCAATCAAACTCAAGATCGCTTTTTCTTCTGCGGCAAAAGCTTTGGTGTTTACATATACTAATGATTAAAACGTTTTAAAACGGGATTGTCGCGAACATTTTGCAATAAAAAGGGTCCACGGTTGGATTGTCGTGAAACTTTACTCCATATTCCATTTTCCCTTGCTGCAACAGTCGTACATTTGAATCGGTGAACTGTTTTGCAGTAAATCAAACAGAACATTGAGAGAGCTCCTCATAAAACTCCTTATTGTTTATGTCCTACTGCAAACGTTTATAGAGCCATCATAGGTTGGTTGAATAGTTTGGCAAGACGGAAAATGTATTATTTGGGATTGTCGAGTATTTCAATGACAGTAAAAAAGACTTTCTCCTCTTGAAAAAGTTATTCGTCTATTCATGAACCAAATGGTAAAACGTTTCGCAAAATTGTTTCCGGGAATTGTCGCATAATTAAACTCGAAATCATATCCCCTTTTCTCCTGCTGCAAAACATTTTGGCGTTTACATAGACGAATCATTGCAAAGTTTCACAGCAAGCAAGAAGGAGTTTATTACAAAATGGTATAAAGTTTGGCAATATGTACAAATGGTCCACGGGATTGTAACGCAATCAAACTCAATATATCTTGCTGCAACCGTTTTGCTGTTTTAAAGATATCAGGCAAAAGAATGTGCAGCGCGTACAAAGTTACATATGATTATCGTCAAATCAAATGCCATATATCCGAGATTTTCGTGAAACCAAACGCCGCATCACCTGCTGCACAAGTTTTATGTGTTTTCGTAGACGAATGGTTTAAGTGTTTGGCATCACTGTCAAAGGGTCCTCGAGATTCTTATGCAACCAAACTTCGCATCCCCCGTTCAAACGCCGCAAATGTTTCAGATCTCTTCATAGACGAATGGTTGAAAAGCTTTTCAGCATGGAAAAAAGGATCTTCGAGATTTTCCTGCAAATCAGTTTTGCATCCCCTTTTCACCCGTTAATTTTTTTAAGGTGTTTCAACAGAGGAATGATTGAAGTGTTTGGCAGCATGGAAAAAGGGGTCCTCGAGATTTTCGTGCAACCCAACATCGCATCCCCTTCTCTACTGCTGCAACAAGTTGTTGGTGTTTATAGAGCCGAATGGCTGAAAAATAAAAAGCCAGATACAGACGAATTAATGTAAAATTTTGCAGCAAGTTCAAATAATCAATTTAATTGTTGCGCAATCAAACATAATATCAAATGCTGTTAACTCTGTTGGAGTTTCAACTCTTTCACTGCCGAATTTAACAAAGTCGCCTCTTCCATGTTGAACATTGGACAACTCTTTGTATCAACCAACATGAAATGTCGATGTCAAAGTGGCAAACAATGCAGATTTCAGGAGAGATAGCTCGCTACGAGCTGTCTCATCTGAGTTTGTCTAAGCATATAGTTGCCTTTGACGGCGAAAGAGTTACAAGACAAAAAGGAAGAAAGAATTTCAGCACGAAATAAGGTTTGAAGTATAGTCCTGCTATCAAACTCCATATCCTCCTGCTGCACAATTTTTAGACTTTTTCATAGACGATCATTTTAAATATTTGGCAGTACGGGCAAAGGGTCTTCGAGATGTTCGCATCGCCTTTTCACCCGTTGAAAATGTTTCAGGTCTTTGCATATACGAATGGTTGAAAAGCTTGGCAGCATGGACAAAGGTTCTTCGAAAATTATCTGCAAACCAGTTTTGCATCCCCTTTTTACCCGCTGCAAACGTTTAAAGTGTTTTCAAAGAGGAATGATTGAAGTGTTTGGCAGCATCCCCTTTTATCCTGCTGCAAAAGTTTTCGGTGTTTTCATAGACGAATGATTGAAAAAATTGGCAGCACGGAAAAAGGGTCCTCGAAAATGTCATCGCAACCCCCTAACTTCGCATTCGCTTCTCTCCTGCCGCAAAAGATGTTGGTGTATTCAAAATTGAATGATTGGGGTTTAACGCCGTTTTCAACAATTTTTCAGTCTTATCACGGCGGCCAGTTCACCTACTCATATGTTTCTTGGCTTTTTCACACCAGTACTTCATACAACATTCTTTTCAAGCAACTGGCTGCTTTTCCACATAAACTGATAGCTCATCGTCGGTGGAAGACGAATGACGCTTGTCACAATGACTTTTGTCAAACGTCGGAAAGAATGTTAACGTTATCCCATTCTCTCTCCTACTTTTAACGCCAATGTGGATTTCATAGATTCGTCGAAAACTTGAGTTGGTAGCACGAAAAATGATGTTGTTTCGGTTTTTATCTAGCAATCAAATGCCATATTTCTTCGTTCTTCTTCTGCAACAGTTGTTCGTGCATTCATGGACGAATTGATAGTTTTTTAAGCTGTATACAAAAAAATGGTACCAGGGATTGTTGCGCAATTAATCTCATTTTTTCGTTTTCCCTTTTCTCCTGCTGCAAACAGGTTTTGGTGTTTATATAGACGAGTGACTGAAAAGTCCTGCAGCATGCAAAAATGAGTTCTTTATAGACGAAAGGGTGTAAAGTTTAGCAGCAAAAAACAAATGATCAACGGGATTGGCGTGCAAACAATCTCCTCAACATCTCCTTCTGGAAGGGTTTCGGAGTTTTGAAAGACAAATCGGGAAAAGAATTACAGCACAAAATAAGGTCCATTGGATTGTCTTGCAATAAAACTCCTAGTCCCCTTTTCTCTTGCTGCAAAAGTTTTCGGTTTTTTCATGCACTAATGGCTGAAAAGTTTAAAAGCACGAAAAAAGGGTCCTCGAGATTTCGGTGCACCCCAACTTTGCAGCCCGTTTCTCTCCAGCTGTGCCGAGCCCCGGTAGCTCAGTCGGTAGCGAAGCGGGCTGTCAATCCAGGGGATGTGAGTTCGAATCCCGGCTCGGCCAACTTTCTTTCCGACGCTTGACAAAAGTCAATGCTACATGCGTCATTCGTCTTCCACTAATGGGCTATGTCTATGTGGAAAAGCAGCCAGTGGCTTGGGCAGACTGTTGTGTGGAGTACTGGTGTGAGAAAACCAGGAAATGCACGAGTAGTTGAACTGGCCGCCGTGATATAACTGAGAAATTGTTTAAAAACGGCGTTAAACCCCAATCAATCAATCTCTCCAGCTGTAAAAGTTGTTATTGTTTTCATAGACAAATGGCTGATATGTTTGGCAGCATGATAAAAAGGGTCCTCGGAAATTGTCTCGCAACCCCATTTACTTAGGTACTTAAAGATGTTCGTGCAACCAAACCTCGCACCTCGCTTTTCTCCTGCTGCAAGACGTTTTGGCGATTAAATGGTTGAAAGGTTCCTCAAGGTGTTATGCATCCCAACTTTGCTTTCCTTTTTCTCCTGCTTCAACAGTTTTTTTGTGTTTTCAAAGACGAAGAGTTGAAGGGCAGAACGGAAAAAGGTTTCCTCTAAATGTGCGTTCAATTAAACTTTGCATTCTGCTTTCTCCTTCTGCAAACGTTTTCAGTATGTTCAAAGTCCAATGGATATAACAATTGCAGAACGAACACGTCACCAGGGTTGTTGCGCAACCAAACTCTATATATGAATTGTTAAATAGTTTTGCAGCACGAACATATTGTTCTCTAGGTTTTCGCGCATAGAAACACCCAATTCACCTTTCTATTGCTGCAATTTTTTATGAGTATATTCAGAGACGAAGAGATGACACATTATTGCAAACAGTAAAATTCACCTTCTGCAAAAGTTTTCGGTGATTTCACAGACGAGCGATTGAAATTTCTTTCCAGCACAAAACAGGTCTTCTGGATTGTTAAGTCTGTTGTTTTCATAGATAAATGAGCCGTTCAGCGAAAAAAAACAACATTGTGGATTGCGAAAAGTATAGCCCCGGATAAGCATAAGCATGCCGCGCAAGCTAACCAGGACAGACACTTTCCCCCTGTGGATTTTTCTGTTTCAGGAATCATTACCTATATCCCCCGAGACGAAATGTGTCGGCCCGGATTAGCCTGCGCAGGCTGATCTTGGTTGATACATTACGCAGAGTCTATAATGTTTGTTTTCTCGTGGAACGGCCCGCTAATGGTTGAAAAGATGTACCCGAGGATTGTCGCACATTCAATCTCCATATCCCATTGCCACAGCAGTTCTTGTTGTATTCAAATCCTAAAGGGTGAAAAGTTTCGCAGCACGGAAAAATGTTCCTTGTCGCGCGCACTCAAAAATCATATCCCCATGGTCACCTTCTGTAAACGCTTGTTGTGTTTTCAAGAACGAAATGTTGAATAGTTTTGCAACATGGAAAAGGGTTCCTCGGGATTATACACTTCCTTTTTGTTTCGGCTCCTGAAACTTTTTTTCAAACTTCATTGATAAGATTATTTTAAGATTTTTTTGCTTAAATGTTCTCAAAACTGTCTGCTGCAGATTTGCTGTATGAGGGCAATGATTTAAGTATATTAAACAGAACAAAGAATCACTTTCATTTCGGGATAGATGTTTATTAGGGAATGAGAATATATGAAAACCAAGTAAAATAAATTACACATACAATTAAACGTAATATATACCGGGAAACCGAATAAGCATATAATAAATTTTAAACATGAAGCACGAACAACAAACTTAACAATTTGTTTGAAAATAATTTATTTACCATATCCAATCTGACAGAAATAAAACTTTTATGAATTATGCCAAAGGAAACCAGTAGTATGTATGTTAAATATACAGTCACACTTGTGTTTAAAGACCACCCATGGGAAGTGAACAATCTGGTCTTTGTTCACAGGTGGTCTTTAATTTCACAGTCATTTAACAAATAACTTACCAGTAAAGGCCATTTGTAAAAAGGCATAAAATCTTTGCACATTTGAAAGAGAACCACTAAAGAAACATTCCTGTGAAGTTTGGTAGATATCGGTCCAATAATTTAGGAGATTTTATTTGAAGCTTAAAGTTCATTTACCCCCTTTTCTGATGCCATATAGCAGCTATATATTTTAAGCGAATAAATTATGTAAAGGGTCAGTAAAGGAACAGTTTTTTTAGAGGGTCACTCAAGGACCATTTCTACCAAATTATCTTGGAATCAGACAAGCGGATTCTGAAGGAAAAGGATTTTGAAGTTTGAGCTTTTTTTTCTCACTTTCTGATGCAGCAGCCACCAAAGTTCTACACATAATTTAAGTCTTTGAACAACTTTGAAAGAGGACCAACATAGGAACATTCCTCTAGGGTTAAGTTGAAATTGGTCCAGTGGAATGGTAGGAGTTGTCATTTGTAGCTAAAAGTTTACCACTTTCCTGATGACGCATAGTTTCTATGATTTTGTAACCAATCAATATGGCTTTTACAAATTAAGTAGAGGATTACTGAAGTAAGATAAATGAAGGCTGGTGTGATTATGTGCTAAAAGTCCCAATGTCGCATGATGCATTTTAACCCTTTTCTTCAATTGAATGGATAACCTATAACTAAAAGTGGGAATGGAGAAATTGCTCATTTGATCAATTTCTTCTTTTGTCACTATGTTTTCAAAAAGCCGCCTGCTGCAGAAGCTTCAGTAAGCGTCTATATGAGGGAAAGGGTTAAAACACCGTTGACAAGAAAATCATGATAATAAATGGTTAGCCCTCCAGGAAAACCTACATTAGAGCATTTGCAACCAGTGAAGATGAGACCAACCTGCACATTGGGGCAGCCTGATCTGGCACTACACTGGTTGCACATTAGTCTCAAAATTATGATCTCAAGAAACGTCTGACATATACTGAAAATTTGGATCAGATAGCCTGAATGTGCAGGTAGATCTTAATCTACACTATGTTATAAATACACTAAGGCTTGTTTTTCCTAAAGCACTGTCAAAATCATTAATAACAGATCTTAACTTCACTTGCTCGTATATAGATCTGATGACTGCCTCATACAGGTCATCTCAGATTGACCTTTGTGTCAGCCAATCAAATTGTCGCTTACCAAATCCTTCGATATAAAACAGATAAATTAACCCATTTAAATAAACGATATGGAGAAGCGGTGATTGACCAGTGCTCCGATTGTATAGCACTGGCATTTGTTGTATCGTGCGATTATATTGGACATAAATACCCAGTACATTGCTCATTAGTATTTAAGTGTATTAGGTCAATTTGAGACGACCCTTTATGCGGTGTAGTCAGATCCCATATACTTACAGCGAAGTATTTTGGTCTGAACTCAATGAGATTGGGAGCACTGTATAAACCCTTTCCCACCTGCAGACGCATTTTGACGCAAAAGCAGCAGACGACTTTTGAAAACATTGTGGCCAAAGGTGAAATTGCTCATGATGAGCAATTTCTCCTTTGGCCACAATGTTTTCTACTTTATTTAACAATTAAGCTATCTTTTATGGAAATTTTTCAGGTTTTTGTCAAAATGTTTTCAAAGTCGTCTGCTTCAGATTTGTTGTATGAGGGAAAGGGATAACAATGTCCCACTTGCAGACACATTTTGATGTATCTGCAGCAGACAACTTTTGAAAACAATTTGGCAAAGGAGAAATTGCTCATCATGAGCTTTTTCCTCTTTTGCTGTAATAATGTCAAAAGTCATCTGCTGTATGCTTCCATTGCATCAAAACGGGTCTCCAAGTGGGAAAGTGTCAATATTTTATTATATTCATCTGAACAAAAAGATAAGATATTACATTGTATGGATAAACTTGATATTACATTGTAAGGAAAAACTTTATTTTCTTTCTTATAATGGTGTTAACGATTAAGGTAGTTCATTAACGTCCACACATTCACATTTCTTTATCACTTTAAACTGAAAAGAAAATTTCAGAGATTCACTTTACTATTTCCTACATACATTGTATAGACATATCTTGACACATTTGACAGCATTCAATGTTAAATGAGCCATTTCTATTTCGGCCAAAACCTTTCTACTTAGCCTAAGAATTTATCTTATTCTATTCGAACCAGATTTCCCAGGGGTTGTGAGTTCGAATCCCGGCTCGGCCAACTTCCTTTCCGACGATTGACAAAAGTCAATGTGACATGCGTCATTCATCTTCCACCAATGGGCTAAGTCTATGTGGAAAAGCAGCCAGTTGCTTGGGAAGATAGTTGTGTGGAGTACTGGTGTGAGAAAACCAGGAAATGCATGAGTAGGTGAACTGGCCGCCGTGATATAACTGAGAAATTGTTAAAAACGGCGTTAAACCCATATCAATCAATCAATCAATCAATCAATCGAACCAGATTTCAAGAATATAAATATAATATATTATTTTTTATGATTTTGAGCATTAAAACTAAGTCTTAGTTCATTGGAGTCTAACAACAGTTTAACAGGAAAGAAGTTGCCAACTTTTTTTTGGCTGAGCTCCGGTCGCGATGCACGTTGCCAATCAAGGAATTTGTGAGTTTGAAACCCAGTTCCCTTAAAAATCTTTCCAACATTTGACAAAAGTCAATGCAACAAGTGTCATTCTTCTTACAGTCCATGTTGAAAAAACAGTTGCTTGGAAATACTTGTGTACAGTACTGGTGTGTGCCAGCTAGGAAACACACACAAATGTGAACTGGCCACCACCATATTGAAAACCGTCTTTAAACCCAATCAATCAATTAACCCTTTCCCTCATATAGACGCTTTCGGACGCCTCTGCAGCAGACAGCTTTTTAAAAACATAGTGGCAAAAGAAGAAATTGCACAAAACGTGCAATTTCTCCTTTTGCCACAATGTTTTCCACTTTTCGTCATAGGTTATCCATTCAATTATGGAGATTTTCTATGTTTTGACAAAATACTTTCAAAGTCATCTGCTGCAGAATTGTCGTATGAGGGAAAGGGTTAATCAATTAACATGGCGGTCTAAACAACAGTATAATAGGTAATTAATTCTCAAAAAAACTCAAGAAATACTCACTTTCTCATTCCACACTTCTATTCCCATTTTCAGTGGTATTGTCTGTTCAGTTTTCTGTACTGGCTGGCAGCAGTCCTCCTTCACCTGACCACATCCTCCCATACATTTGTTTATGTTGTACTTTTTATCACTGACATACGTGTTGTTTGGTCCACCTTTCAGGAACTGCATATCCGGTACTCGAGTACATTCCTCAGGTATTGCTAGAACATTTAATAAACATGGAATACATAATCATTGCTTAATACTTTCCCACATACGACAATTCTGCAGCAGACGACTTTGAACATATTTTGTCAAAAAATAGAAAATCTTTATAAATGAATGGATTACCTGACTTAAACTGGAAAACATTGTGGCAAAAGGAGAAATTGTTTGTTTTGAGTAATTTCTTCTTATGTCATTATGTTTTCAAAAAGTCGTCTGTTGCAGATGTGTCAGAAAGCGTCTATATATATTAGGAAAAGGGTTAATAAATACAATACTTTACCACATACAGACACTTTCTAAAGTCTAAGCAGTAGACAACTTTTGAAGCATTGTGGCAAAAGATTAAATTGCACATCATGAGCAAATTCTCCTTTTGATACAATGTTTTAACTACATTTGATAGTTATACATTCCTTTTAAGAGATTTTCTGAATCTTTGTCTATACTTTTTCTAAGTTGTCTGCTGCAGATTTGTTGAATGTGGGAAAGGGTTAATCTGAAAGTTTTATGTTTCAAGGTCAGGACTACACTACATTATCTCTGAAGGAAAACGTAGTAGTCATGCAAACACCATCAAGAAATAAGTCCATAAAACAAAGCTCTCCCTTATAGAAAACCGTGCATCACAAAAATATCAAGAAAGACGCATGAACAGAAGAACAGTTCAACTGACTAGACGGGATCTGTATACCAACCCAAGAAGTTGCGACATTGTTGTAGTTTCAGGCAACGTAACAATGGATTTTTTAACCCTTTCCCTCATATAGACGCTTTCTGATGCCTCTGCAGCAGACAGCTTTTTGAAAACATAGTGACAAAAGAAGAAATTGCTCAAAACGAGCAATTTCTCATTTTGCCACAATATTTTCCACTTTTAGTCAAAGGTTATCCATTCAATTATAGAGATTTTCTATTTTTTGACAAAATATGTTCACAGTCGTCTGCTGCAGAATTGTTGTATGAGGGAAAGGGTTGAGATACATTCTGCAGCTTTGTGGCTTCATACTTGACTTGGTGACAACTGCCAATACAAATACCCCACAGCCAACTTAGTTCATTAACTTCCTACAAACAGCTATATAAACCTTTTACTTAGGTAAACACACTTACTTCCACAAGGATCTTTATGCATGAGCTCATAGTCTGAAATATCGTTGTTGCAAACAAAGGCTAGCATTTCACACTCGGACCTCCAGGTGATAGGGCGAGGACCACCAACAATGTTCGTTACAAATCCACACACAGGTTCAACGTCAACATTCGTACAGTCTGGGCACTCACACTTCGGTTGTCCTTGTGGATTCTCAACACATAATGCTGCATGCTTGTCACATGTGTAAGTAAAACAGCCACCTGGAAAATGAAAACAATATTAATAATTTACTGAATACTCATGTAGTTTTAGATTTGCCTGCTTTGAATGAAATTGTAGTAATAGGATTGATTGATTGGGGTTTAATGCCGTTTTTAACAATTTCTCAGTTATATAACGGCGGCCAGTTCACCTACTCATGCATTATGTAGTATTAGGAAAATCAGAAGTATGATATTGATAGAGCAATATTTTCTTTTTTTCATAATATAATTATTACAGCAGAAGAGCAAATTCTCTTGCATCAGAGAAAGGATTGCAAGTCCAGAATGGCTCTGGCACAACCAAGTCTTAATCATTTCTCACATACAACAAATCTGCAGCTCACGACTTTAAAAACATAACGCCCAAAGAAAAAGGAAAATGAAATTGTATTTTTATAATAGAATCGAGAATTTTGTGGAAAAAGGAGAAACTGCTAGTAATGCTAATTTTTAAATTTGCCACATTTTTTTCAAAGAGTTTTCTGCTGCCGAATGCATCTGCCCATGGAAAAAGGACTTAAATATTGGACCTTTAAATCACATAGATAGAGTCACCTCAAAAGCAAACCCTGTAACCAAGCTACACAAGAGGCCCTAAAAACATATGCCCAGCTGCATGTATAATATGTCAAAGAGACCAATAACACTTTATCAGCAGTGCTCAAGAAAAGTCAACCTTAAGATATTTGTGACCACTGATATCCTGCACATCAGTACTGTTTGCAAGAAAGTCAACAAAGCTTTCCCACATAAAACAAGTCTGCAACTCTAGTCAAAGTTATGGTAAATATCTAAAAGGGAAAGGGAAATGATTGAATAGAGAACTTGGAACATTTAATGACCAATATCTCCATTTGCCACAGTGTTTTGGGTAGTGCTCCATCGGTAGTGACACAGTCTGTTAATCCAGGGGAGTGAGTTTGATCTCCACTTTGGCCAACATTCCGACATTTGACAAAAGTCAACGGGACATGCATTATTTGTCTTCCACCAATGGTCTAATAGTCTATGTAGAAAGACATGTGTGGAGTAATGGTGTGAGAAAGCAAGAAAACACATGTATGATATGTACACTTGATTGCCGAACATAGTTTCTACATCACAAACAAAAGCCATGTGATGCATGAGAAATGGGTAAATTTTAACGATTGGTTGTTGGTTTGTTTGTGATGCATGCTAGTTGTCATGGCCTAAAATATGATCTTGGATCTGTGTATCGACCCAGTGGTATAAGCAGAGATGTTATTTGAATAATTGTTGACAAATGATGGATGGACACCGGGCAGTGAGTGATAAGAAAAGCTCACATTGAGCACTACATGCTCATGTGAGCTAATTATATTTTGTTGCAGATTTTATCAAAGCAGATGAAAGATGTCAAGTTGGACCAAACAATTAAATGTTTTGAACATACTCCCCGGGCACGGATCCTTATAGCAGGCTTTCGAGATTTCTAATGGGTAATCTTCCTTCTGCTTGTCCGTCAATGTTTTTAAGGCTTCACGAGACTTTGTCTGTTGACCCTTTCCACAGCTTACGCTGCAAGGACTCCATGGGCTCCAGGGACTAACAATGCTTACTGAAAATTCATCAGAAAAAAAAATTAAGTCCTTTCCCATGAAGAGAGAATCTGCAGCAGTCTTCTTTGAAAAATGAAAGTACAACTTTTCAAATAAAAAGTAAAATCCCTCATTTTCAGCAATTTCCCCTTTTCTTAAAATGTTTTCAAATATCTAATGCTGCAAACATGTCTGAATGTGTCTGTATATGATGTATTTCTGAAAACAAGGTGTTGTTTTGTGCTTCTTTCCAAGGCTTTGTAATCAGATGTTAATTCCAGACTTGTCTCTTTTATATCAATAGTTAAACAAGTTCTTTTAATTCTCATTGTACGTCTTAATGTCTACTTTCTTGTGACTTCAGAAAATTCATTTGACCCTTTCCCACATGCAAACACATTTTGACAGAGCAAATGACTTTTTCAAACATTGTAAAGGAAAAAAAGAGCGTCACGGAGCGAACGCCAATGCTCATCTGTTTCTTCTAAGTCGAAAAAGGGGCACTTCTGATTTTTTTTTAAAGCTAGTGTTATGTGACTTGGTATAGACATGTATATTGCTCCTAAGAACATGTGTACCAAGATTCATTTGAAAATGTTGAATGGTTTCTAAAATAACGTGAATTTGTTCTCTCTACGTATGTTAATTCCTTTGAAATATTCGCGAATTCGCAAAAAGGACAACAACCTGGACCAAAAACGAAATATTTCATAGAATTAACATACATAGGGCAAACAAATTCACGTTATTTTGGTATCGTTTGATAGAGAAAAGCATTATTGATTGAGTCCGTAGTTCAAATTTATATTTTTGTTCGAATACTTTGAAAAAAATGAGTTGAAGCGAGGCGACCCAGAAAACTGTGTCCACCCTTGTTAATATCTATGCATATATAGGGTAATATCTATTTTTAGAGTAGCAAGTCCCTGTGATAGAACTTAGATAGTTTTCAAAGTAGTTACTCTATATACATGTAAGGAATGTATGAGGGAAATGGTTAACACAGATAACTAACCTCCATTCTTGTCTTCACATGGCTTCATGTCCTCATACAATTCGTCCTCACTATCGAAGCTACATTCAACCATTTTGAAGGTACAGAAGTTGGGATATATAATCAGATTTTTAGTGCATACTTCAACTGAAATGAACAAGAATTGTTTGTGAAATAAGCCATTTTTCGGTAATTTATATACTTTCACATATAGAGCTTTTTCATATTTTTGCCCAGATGAGCACAAAGTTGTCCGCTGCAGATTTGTTGTATGTTGGATGGGCTAACAAGAGGGTTATCTAGTCCTTGTATCCCTGATCTTACCTGTCTACTTCAGCTAACTTTCAGACAAGCAGTATTGGAGAAGTTTAAAGTTTTTATATTTTTGTAACCCCCTTTCTGTGCCACATGGTAGACATTTTTTAACGAGAGTAACCACAAAAGAAAATCAGCCAGATTATTTTGAGATCCAAATGATATACTGTAGGATAAAGAAACGTAGGGTCATATGCTCCCAGATGATTTCAAATGTCTTTTTCACAGATGAGTCCCAGTTCACTCTTTTTCGTATAGACAGTCAAAATAGTGTATACTGACGTCGTTGGGATAAACTGTCTTGTTTACATATGTGTAGTGATTTAACCCTTTCCCTCATATAGACGCTTTCTGACGCCTCTGCAGCAGACGGCTTTTTCAAAACATAGTGACAAAAGAAGAAATTGCACAAAACGTGCAATTTCTCCTTTTTGCCACAATGTTTTCCACTTTTTGTCATAGGTTATCCATTCAATTATGGAGATTTTCTATGTTTTGACAAAATACGTTCAAGTCGTCTGCTGCAGAATTGCCGTATGAGGGAAAGGGTTAACAGGCAGACCAAGTTGTATATCTACTCAGGTTTTTTTAATTCAGCCAGGGAGTTTGACTTCGGCTGGCCTCCTTGCCACACTATGTATTAAATAACTTTATGGACACTGGACCTGTGTTGGTCATGTTAGGATGTGGCCAACATAAACTTTTAGACCTATACACATGTGTACTGCGATGGAAGGGGCTATTCAATCAGTATATATACTCAGGTATTTTTATTCAGTTAGGGAGTTTAACTTCGGCCGGCCTCCATGCCACGCTATGTATTAAATTAGATCATGGACCCAGCATCTGTGTTTGACTTGCTATTTATGCCACACTGACGTCTTTATGCCACATCAATGACGCTTGCATTCTTGAGAGGGGTAGGTTTGGGGGTGGCTCTGTTTTGGTCTGGGGAGAGATATCTCTTGGGGTAAAGTCACCATGGATTGTAGTTGCCGTGTATTTATAGAGATGAAATATTCCGCTCTGTTGTAATTCCATTTGTGCAACAGTGTCACCTTATTTTCAAGGATGATAATAGTTAACCAAGATTTTCTTCCAAGCATTAAAACTGGGCGCCATACAGTCCAGATTTGACCCCAATCGAGCATCTGTAGGACAAATTTGACAGGAGGTTAAGGGTTTGACAGAATACCCACTACTCTCGACCAATTAAGGAATGTATTGTTGGAAGAGTGGAACAATATTTTCATGAGAAGGATACATGCATTGATGAATTCCATGCACATCATAGAATCAGATGCCCAAGGGAGGCATACGAGATACTGACGATTCAGTCAATTTCATTTTGCAATAATGTTGTGTATCGTTAAATGTGCTTCAATTACCAATGAACTATCTATAAAAATCTAATGAAATCTGGCAGTCATCCCTTTCAAACAATCTGTTTGATGTTGCATCTTGCGGTCATGTTTTTCAAACAATCTTTTTGATATTGCGCCTTGCAGTCATGTCTTCCAAAGAATCTGTTTGATGTTCAGCCCTGGTAATAATGTTTTTCATGCACTCAAGATATTTTTTTGATTAGGGATCATCTGAAGAACATTTTTACCAAATTATCTTTTAACCCTTTCCTTCACACGACAATTCTGCAGCAGACGACTTTGAACATATTTTGTCAAAAATTGGAAAATCTCTATAATTAAATGGATAACCTATGACTAAAAGTGGAAAACATTGTGGCAAAAGGAGAAATTGCCCGTTTTGTGCAATTTCTTCTTTTGTCACTATGTTTTCAAATAGCCGTCTGCTGCAGAGGCGTCAGAAAGTGTCTATATGAGGGAAAGGGTTAATCTGATCAGCACTTTCAGAGCAGAAGAACTTTTTAAGTTTTTGTCATTTTACCAACTATTTGATGCCATCTATTGGCCATGTTTTTCAACCAATCAATATAACTTTTTTTTGTAGAGGGTCACCTAAGGAACATTAATATTTCATGCCACTCTATCTTGAAATCAGACCAGCAGTTTCAGATGAAAAGAAATTCAATTTTTTTGTCATGCTACCCCTTTCTGATGCTGCATCAACCAGAGTTCTACATACAATTGAATTCTTTAATATTTTAAAAGAGGACCAGCAAAGGATTGATTAGTTTTTTTGGGGGGGTGTTTTATGCTGCTTTCAACAGTATTTCAGTTATATCACGGCATTTCCTGGGTAAGTTACCAGTACTACTGATCCATTTATACTGACACCAGCCAGACAGTCATTATAATAACCCCGCAACCCTGAGCACCAAGTAGGGAAGCAATTACTACCGTTTTTAAAGACTTTGATATGACCCGGTTTGGGATCAAATTCACCACCTCCCGCACCCAAGGCAGACGCTCCACCACATCACCAACCATGTGGTACAAGCAAAGGAACGTTTCTACCAAGTTTGGATGAAATTGGCCAAGTGTTCGTCTTAAAGATATCCTTTATAGAAATTGTTTATAACACAAAGAAGCATAAAAGACATCAGGTGATCATCACAGCTCAAGAGAGATAACAATTAAGTCTAATTGCAATGTCAAGGTCATGACATCATTAGGCAGTAAGTGTCTCAAGGATTTTTTTTTTAAAACATCGTTGAACACCAATCAATTGTCAAAAGGAATATGTATGCATGCATGCAATATAAATTAATCACTGATTGTTCAAAAGCTATAATCCATTTTTAAAATGTTTGCCAAAGACAAACAGATGGGGAAAACCATTACTGTATCGTAACCCTTTTCCGTATACAACAATTCTACAGCAGACAACATCTGGGCAAAAATATGGAAAATCTCTGTAAATAAAAGTGAAATTATTGTGGCAAAAGGAGAAATTGCTTATGATGAGCAGTGGGAAAGGGCTCTCCTTTTGACACAATGTTTTCATTTCGCTTCTATAATCATATTTTCATTTACAGAAATTGTTCCGCATTCTGTCCTGATGTTTCTAAAGTTGTCTGCTACAGACTTGTTGAATGTGGGAATAGAGTATTAAGGTCTGTAAGGAAGTTATTCACCTTTACTTTCCCTCTCTTCCGGAGTACATTCATCACAAACACATGTCACATTGCCTTGATTGTCTTCACAAGTCTGGAACTTAGGGCAAGTTGTATCACTGCAGCTAGCTGAAAAACATTTTCAGAGGAATAGAAAATGAGTTTGTCTTTTACTCGCCATATTTCCACATACTAACATAGAGGTCTAGATAAGGAGAGGAGTAATCTGATCTTTTCCCACCTATATTGTCCTAATGACAAAACAAAACCCTAAGCTGTGGATACTCAACAGAGTCGTCTCTCTGAGACAATTCTTTCTAGTACCTACAGCGTAGGGTTTGAGTGTCAAATAAAGAGTTTTGGAATTTGAAAACTGTCTTATCAATAGCTCTGACTCTATTGCTTTACGCCGAGCCACAGTATCTCAGTCGGTTGCGATGCAACTGTCAATCCAGGGGTTGTGAGTTTGAACTCAAGCTCGGCCAACAATCTTTCTGAAGTTTGACAAAAAGTCACTGTGACAAGCGTCATTTGTGTTCCACCAATGGGCTTACAGTCTTTTTGGAAAAGCAGCCAGTTGCTTGGAAATAATGTTGAGAGAAACCCAAGAATCACATGAGTAGGTGAACTGGTGATATGACTAGCAAATTGTTGAAAATGGCATTAAAACCCAACCGATCAATCAACCATTTACACTCTGATTTTGTGAAAACTCATCAGAATCATATCATTGAGACGTTTCTATTGCGTACCTTTTTTCAACTTGCAGACGACTTTTGTTACAATAATTTCAACTTTATTCAACAATGTTGACTTCATTTATGAAGATATTTCATATTTTTGAAAAAAGTTGTTTTTAATGTCATCTGATGTGGATACGTTGTTTTTGAGAAAGGATTAAAGAACAAATAAGTAGTTTAGACAGTAAACAATGCAGATCCAGATTAGAACATTACCTTGACACTTTCCGAAGTAGTCCACTTGGCGCCATTTATTTGCACTTAAGCCTTTATAATTCTCACAGTTAGAGAGAATCATGTCTTTAATACTGTCATACTGCTTATGATCTTCACCACATACCTGTCAAAAACAAAGAGCCACTCTCAAAGTTAGAAATTATAATGTCTTTAACACTTTTCCTCATAAAGATGCATTCTGACACCTCTGCAGCAGACGGCTTTTTGAAAACATAGTGACAATAAAAGAAATTGCTCAAAATGAGCAATTTCTCCTTTTGCCACAATGTTTTCCACTTTTAGTCATAGGTTATCCATTCAATTATAGAGATTTTCTATTTTTTGACAAAATATGTTTAAAGTCGTCTTCTGTAGAATTGTCATATGAGGGAAAGGGTTAACCCTTTCCCGCTTGCAGATGCAATTCCAGGCATCTGCAGCAGGTGACTTTTGAAAAGATTGAGACAAAAGGGGAAATTGCACATAATAAACAATTTCTCCTTTCGCCATAATGTTTACAATTATATTCAGCAATTATAATTATTCTTTCCTTTATATAGATTTTCCATTTTTACCTAAATATTAGCAAATAGTCAATACTGGCATACTGTGTATAATTACATCTTGACCAACGTTCTATTGACCACAAATCTATAGGAATCGTTATTAGGTCATACTGTGTATAATTACATCTTGACCAACGTTCTATTGACCACAAATCTATAGGAACCGTTATTAGGTCATACTGTGTATTATTACACCTTGACCAATGATTTATTGACCACAAATCTATAGGAATCGTCATTAGGTCATACTGTGTATTATTACACCTTGACTAATGATTTATTGACCACAAATCTATAGAAATCGTCATTAGGTCATACTGTGTATTATTACACCTTGACTAATGATTTATTGACCACAAATCTATATGAATCATCATTAGGTCATACTGTGTATTATTACACCTTGACCAACGTTCTATTGACCACAAATCTATAGGAATCGTCATTAGGTCATACTGTGTATTATTACACCTTGACTAATGATTTATTGACCACAAATCTATAGGAATCGTCGTTAGGTCATACTGTGTATTATTACACCTTGACCAACGTTCTATTGACCACAAATCTATAGGAATCGATATTAGGTCATACTGTGTATTATTACACCTTGACTAATGATTTATTGACCCCAAATCTATAGGAATCGTCATTAGGTCATACTGTGTATTATTACACCTTGACCAACGTTCTATTGACCACAAATCTATAGGAATCGTCATTAGGTCATACTGTGTATTATTACATCTTGACCAACGTTCTATTGACCACAAATCTATAGGAACCGTTATTAGGTCATACTGTGTATTATTACACCTTGATCAACGTTCTATTGACCACAAATCTATAGGAATCGTTATTAGGTCATACTGTGTATTATTACACCTTGACCAACGTTCTATTGACCACAAATCTATAGGAACCGTTATTAGGTCATACTGTGTATTATTACACCTTGACCAACGTTCTATTGACCACAAATCTATAGGAATCGTCGTTAGGTCATACTGTGTATTTTTACACCTTGACCAACGTTCTATTGACCACAAATCTATAGGAATCGTCATTAGGTCATACTGTGTATTATTACACCTTGACTAATGATTTATTGACCCCAAATCTATAGGAATCGTCATTAGGTCATACTGTGTATTATTACACCTTGACCAACGTTCTATTGACCACAAATCTATAGGAATCGTCATTAGGTCATACTGTGTATTATTACACCTTGACCAACGTTCTATTGACCACAAATCTATAGGAATCATCATTAGGTCATACTGTGTATTATTACATCTTGACCAACGTTCTATTGACCACAAATCTATAGGAACCGTTATTAGGTCATACTGTGTATTATAACACCTTGACTAATGATTTATTGACCCCAAATCTATAGGAATCGTCATTAGGTCATACTGTGTATTATTACACCTTGACTAATGATTTATTGATACAAATCTATAGGAACCGTTATTAGGTCATACTGTGTATTATTACACCTTGACCAACGTTCTATTGACCACAAATCTATAGGAATCGTCATTAGGTCATACTGTGTATTATTACATCTTGACCACAAATCTATAGGAATCGTTATAAGGTCATACTGTGTATTATTACACCTTGACCAACGTTCTATTGACCACAAATCTATAGGAATCGTCATTAGGTCATACTGTGTATTATTACATCTTGACTAATGATTTATTGACCACAAATCTATAGGAATCGTCATTAGGTCATACTGTGTATTATTACATCTTGACTAATGATTTATTGACCCCAAATCTATAGGAACCGTTATTAGGTCATACTGTGTATTATTACACCTTCACCAACGTTCTATTGACCACAAATCTATAGGAATCGTCATTAGGTCATACTGTGTATTATTACATCTTGACTAATGATTTATTGACCACAAATCTATAGGAATCGTCATTAGGTCATACTGTGTATTATTACACCTTGACTAATGATTTATTGACCCCAAATCTATAGGAATCGTCATTAGGTCATACTGTGTATTATTACACCTTGACTAATGATTTATTGACCCCAAATCTATAGGAATCGTTATTAGGTCATACTGTGTATTATTACACCTTGACTAATGATTTATTGACCCCAAATCTATAGGAATCGTCATTAGGTCATACTGTGTATTATTACACCTTGACCAACGTTCTATTGACCCCAAATCTATAGGAATCGTCATTAGGTCATACTGTGTATTATTACACCTTGACCAAAGTTCTATTGACCACAAATCTATAGGAATCGTCATTAGGTCATACTGTGTATTATTACACCTTGACTAATGATTTATTGACCCCAAATCTATAGGAATCGTCGTTAGGTCATACTGTGTATTATTACACCTTGACCAACGTTCTATTGACCACAAATCTATAGGAATCGTTATTAGGTCATACTGTGTATTATTACACCTTGACTAATGATTTATTGACCCCAAATCTATAGGAATAGTCATTAGGTCATACTGTGTATAATTACATCTTGACCAACGTTCTATTGACCACAAATCTATAGGAATCGTTATTAGGTCATACTGTGTATAATTACATCTTGACCAACGTTCTATTGACCACAAATCTATAGGAACCGTTATTAGGTCATACTGTGTATTATTACACCTTGACCAACGTTCTATTGACCACAAATCTATAGGAATCGTCATTAGGTCATACTGTGTATTATTACATCTTGACCACAAATCTATAGGAATCGTTATAAGGTCATACTGTGTATTATTACACCTTGACCAACGTTCTATTGACCACAAATCTATAGGAATCGTCATTAGGTCATACTGTGTATTATTACATCTTGACTAATGATTTATTGACCACAAATCTATAGGAATCGTCATTAGGTCATACTGTGTATTATTACATCTTGACTAATGATTTATTGACCCCAAATCTATAGGAACCGTTATTAGGTCATACTGTGTATTATTACACCTTCACCAACGTTCTATTGACCACAAATCTATAGGAATCGTCATTAGGTCATACTGTGTATTATTACATCTTGACTAATGATTTATTGACCACAAATCTATAGGAATCGTCATTAGGTCATACTGTGTATTATTACACCTTGACTAATGATTTATTGACCCCAAATCTATAGGAATCGTCATTAGGTCATACTGTGTATTATTACACCTTGACTAATGATTTATTGACCCCAAATCTATAGGAATCGTTATTAGGTCATACTGTGTATTATTACACCTTGACTAATGATTTATTGACCCCAAATCTATAGGAATCGTCATTAGGTCATACTGTGTATTATTACACCTTGACCAACGTTCTATTGACCCCAAATCTATAGGAATCGTCATTAGGTCATACTGTGTATTATTACACCTTGACCAAAGTTCTATTGACCACAAATCTATAGGAATCGTCATTAGGTCATACTGTGTATTATTACACCTTGACTAATGATTTATTGACCCCAAATCTATAGGAATCGTCGTTAGGTCATACTGTGTATTATTACACATTGACCAACGTTCTATTGACCACAAATCTATAGGAATCGTTATTAGGTCATACTGTGTATTATTACACCTTGACTAATGATTTATTGACCCCAAATCTATAGGAATAGTCATTAGGTCATACTGTGTATTATTACACCTTGACCAACATTCTATTGACCACAAATCTATAGGAATCGTCGTTAGGTCATACTGTGTATAATTAAATCTTGACCAACGTTCTATTGACCACAAATCTATAGGAACTGTTATTAAGTCATACTGTGTATTATTACACCTTGACTAATGATTTATTGACCCCAAATCTATAGGAATCGTCATTAGGTCATACTGTGTATTATTACACCTTGACCAACGTTCTATTGACCACAAATCTATAGGAATCGTCGTTAGGTCATACTGTGTATAATTAAATCTTGACCTATGATCTATTGGAACCGTTATTAGGTCATACTGTGTATTATTACACCTTGACTAATGATTTATTGACCCCAAATCTATAGGAATCGTCATTAGGTCATACTGTGTATTATTACACCTTGACTAATGATTTATTGACCCCAAATCTATAGGAATCTTCATTAGGTCATACTGTGTATTATTACACCTTGACTAATGATTTATTGCCCCCAAATCTATAGGAATCGTCATTAGGTCATACTGTGTATTATTACACCTTGACTAATGATTTATTGACCCCAAATCTATAGGAATCGTCATTAGGTCATACTGTGTATTATTACAACTTGACTAATGATCTATTGACCACAAATCTATAGGAATCGTCGTTAGGTCATACTGTGTATAATTAAATCTTGACCTATGATCTATTGACTTCAAATCTATAGGAACCGTTATTAGGTCATACCGTGTATTATTACACCTTGACTAATGATTTATTGACCCCAAATCTATAGGAATCGTCATTAGGTCATACTGTGTATTATTACACATTGACCAATGTTCTATTTACCACAAATCTATAGGAATCGTCGTTAGGTCATACTGTGTATAATTAAATCTTGACCTATGATCTATTGACCACAAATCTATAGGAATCTTCATTAGGTCATACTGTGTATTATTACATCTTGACCTATGATCTATTGACCACAAATCTATAGGAATCTTCGTTAGGTCATACTGTTTATTATTACACCTTGACTAATGATTTATTGACCCCAAATCTATAGGAATCGTCATTAGGTCATACTGTGTATTATTACACCTTCACCAACGTTCTATTGACCACAAATCTATAGGAATCGTCATTAGGTCATACTGTGTATTATTACATCTTGACTAATGATTTATTGACCACAAATCTATAGGAATCGTCATTAGGTCATACTGTGTATTATTACACCTTGACTAATGATTTATTGACCCCAAATCTATAGGAATCGTCATTAGGTCATACTGTGTATTATTACACCTTGACTAATGATTTATTGACCCCAAATCTATAGGAATCGTTATTAGGTCATACTGTGTATTATTACACCTTGACTAATGATTTATTGACCCCAAATCTATAGGAATCGTCATTAGGTCATACTGTGTATTATTACACCTTGACCAACGTTCTATTGACCCCAAATCTATAGGAATCGTCATTAGGTCATACTGTGTATTATTACACCTTGACCAAAGTTCTATTGACCACAAATCTATAGGAATCGTCATTAGGTCATACTGTGTATTATTACACCTTGACTAATGATTTATTGACCCCAAATCTATAGGAATCGTCGTTAGGTCATACTGTGTATTATTACACCTTGACCAACGTTCTATTGACCACAAATCTATAGGAATCGTTATTAGGTCATACTGTGTATTATTACACCTTGACTAATGATTTATTGACCCCAAATCTATAGGAATAGTCATTAGGTCATACTGTGTATTATTACACCTTGACCAACATTCTATTGACCACAAATCTATAGGAATCGTCGTTAGGTCATACTGTGTATAATTAAATCTTGACCAACGTTCTATTGACCACAAATCTATAGGAACTGTTATTAAGTCATACTGTGTATTATTACACCTTGACTAATGATTTATTGACCCCAAATCTATAGGAATCGTCATTAGGTCATACTGTGTATTATTACACCTTGACCAACGTTCTATTGACCACAAATCTATAGGAATCGTCGTTAGGTCATACTGTGTATAATTAAATCTTGACCTATGATCTATTGGAACCGTTATTAGGTCATACTGTGTATTATTACACCTTGACTAATGATTTATTGACCCCAAATCTATAGGAATCGTCATTAGGTCATACTGTGTATTATTACACCTTGACTAATGATTTATTGACCCCAAATCTATAGGAATCTTCATTAGGTCATACTGTGTATTATTACACCTTGACTAATGATTTATTGCCCCCAAATCTATAGGAATCGTCATTAGGTCATACTGTGTATTATTACACCTTGACTAATGATTTATTGACCCCAAATCTATAGGAATCGTCATTAGGTCATACTGTGTATTATTACAACTTGACTAATGATCTATTGACCACAAATCTATAGGAATCGTCGTTAGGTCATACTGTGTATAATTAAATCTTGACCTATGATCTATTGACTTCAAATCTATAGGAACCGTTATTAGGTCATACCGTGTATTATTACACCTTGACTAATGATTTATTGACCCCAAATCTATAGGAATCGTCATTAGGTCATACTGTGTATTATTACACATTGACCAATGTTCTATTTACCACAAATCTATAGGAATCGTCGTTAGGTCATACTGTGTATAATTAAATCTTGACCTATGATCTATTGACCACAAATCTATAGGAATCTTCATTAGGTCATACTGTGTATTATTACATCTTGACCTATGATCTATTGACCACAAATCTATAGGAATCTTCGTTAGGTCATACTGTTTATTATTACACCTTGACTAATGATTTATTGACCCCAAATCTATAGGAATCGTCATTAGGTCATACTGTGTATTATTACACCTTGACCAATGATTTATTGACCCCAAATCTATAGGAATCGTCATTAGGTCATACTGTGTATTATTACACCTTGACCAACGTTCTATTGACCACAAATCTATAGGAATTGTTATTAGGTCATACTGTGTATTATTACACCTTGACCAACGTTCTATTGACCACAAATCTATAGGAACCGTTATTAGGTCATACTGTGTATTATTACACCTTGACCAACGTTCTATTGACCACAAATCTATAGGAATCGTCGTTAGGTCATACTGTGTATTTCTACACCTTGACCAACGTTCTATTGACCACAAATCTATAGGAATCGTCATTAGGTCATACTGTGTATTATTACACCTTGACTAATGATTTATTGACCCCAAATCTATAGGAATCGTCATTAGGTCATACTGTGTATTATTACACCTTGACCAACGTTCTATTGACCACAAATCTATAGGAATCGTCATTAGGTCATACTGTGTATTATTACACCTTGACCAACATTCTATTGACCACAAATCTATAGGAATCATCATTAGGTCATACTGTGTATTATTACATCTTGACCAACGTTCTATTGACCACAAATCTATAGGAACCGTTATTAGGTCATACTGTGTATTATAACACCTTGACTAATGATTTATTGACCCCAAATCTATAGGAATCGTCATTAGGTCATACTGTGTATTATTACACCTTGACTAATGATTTATTGATCCAAATCTATAGGAACCGTTATTAGGTCATACGGGTATCACTAAACAGAGTCTGGTAGAGTCCGGTAGAGTCTGGTAGAGTCTGGTCGTCAAATATCCAATTATATCACTGTTTTGTTGTGTTTCTGTATTGAAATGAATAAAATAAAGTGCTATTGTATCATATAAATAAAAATAAAAAAGGTATTTGCCTATTTTATTTCATTTTCGAGTGAATATAGAAATATTATATGCGTGAACACGGACCAGTAGAGTCTGGTCATTATTAAGCAATAAATACAAAGTTTTATACGATTTTTAAGTTATAAAAAGTTTAATTTGATTTGTATGTGTCATATTATATATTTATTTCTTATATTATTTCAGCTGATAATCGGGAAAATAGTGGAAGATTGAGGATTTTTAACGATAACATTGTGTTTCGTAAATCAAAATGGCTGATGTGAAATTTCTGTTTATAATGCGGCCCTATCGTACATCTTGAACGAGTAATACACAAAATTCTCTCTCTATTATGGGCCAACTAATTGATTAGGTGTGATCAACAGATTAGTGTTATAATTACCAATATTTTAAATGTGTGAAAACTACTTGATTGGAATAATTTTATGTTTTATATGTCATTAACATTAATTAAAACAAATGCTTAGAGAACTATATATATACTTACTTAAAAGTAATTCATATGAAATTGCAGGATAAATTGAGTTACATCGATCAGAGTAAATTAATTCTTTGTTCCGACGAAGAGTTTTCGACTTGTAAAGCCATTGACATATGTTTCCCACAAACTACAAGAGTCCTTTGCGCGAAACATTTGAAGGATCCGATAATGCGGTAAATCAACTCAATAAGTGTCTTCCTCAACCTGAGGTTAAACTCTTCGGTCCTAATGGTATCTTAAGTGCTGAAACTGCAACCTCATTCACAGAAATGAATTAAGAAGTATCCAATACACATCCAAATTTGACATATTTAGAACGGATACTTACCAATTTGGAGAAGCATATGTTTCTCCCCAAACTCAAACATCCCTGGCTACCACAACAATGGTTTAATAATGCAAATGAGTCATACAACCATGTTATCAAAAGGACGACAAACTGGGTAGTCCAGAAATTGCCCAACGTGATAGAAAAGTTACAATAACTTGAACAGTGTCAAACTCTAAATGTGAGAGGCGCATTGCACTAATTGGGTAAATATTGTTTGGCGACACAAGCGTCGGTGCTACATTTTTCTCATGCTACATGGACACAGTTAAGTCCTGACCAGAGATCAAGGCGATTTATGAAATTATTGAACTTTAAGTCGCATCACATTTCAAACATCACATCAACAAATAAGCAACTAACATTACCATCCATTACGAGAATTGCACGAAAACTCGGCACGCGCAAACGCCTGAAAAATTGCAAAACATACACAATTGAAAATAAAAAAAACCACATTCATGTAAAAAGGACTGCATATTTTAGCTGCACACCAACAACAATATATTTTTTATCAAGCATTCGCTAATACCTGTATGTCAGTTGTACATTAGACATTCTCAACAAAAATTCTTCTATATCTGTCTAGAATGTTAACGCTAGGACAAGGTTTAAATTTGAGTACTGGTTATGTCTCCAGGAAGCAGACATAAAGAAGCGGAAAATATAAACCAAAAACAATGAATAAAAATGGAGCTCTGTGTAGGGTCTTTTTTGTTAACCAAAAATGAGATCACGTCACCAATTAGAAACGAATTGAATCAAACACACCTTAATCTTGAGGATACAAAATAAACCGGCATACATCTGTTAGAGATTCGGGTTGAGACAAATGTGTTAAGGGAGAATTCCTGGTTTGTCCTTTGCGTATTACTCGATTTAATAGCGAGCTGGCAGGGGAAGGGCTCTATATTGACTTATAGGTTTCGAGGGTAATGTTGGCCCCGGATTCACATGTCGGCAATGTCTGCATGCTAAACAAGCGCTGTGAGCACCCTAAGCTAGCACGCTCAACAGTGGTGCAGACACGGTCGGTAGCTGGGTGCTGCTGCTCGGCCATGATTTGAATCTCTATCAAATGAATGTACATAGAACCAAAATTATAAAATAACAAATCCAAAAAATGCAGCTCTGTGGTTTAGTTTGATTCTACTTTTTGCGGAATGTAGTATCTACACAGTCTCTTTAATTCCATATGAATTACTTTTAAGTAAGTATATAGCTCTCTAAGTTTTTGGTTTAATTAACGTTAATGACATATCAAACATAAAATTATTCCAATCTAGTAGTTTTCATACATTTAATATCTTGGTATTGTTATAATATAATTATAACACTAATCTGTTGATCACACCTAATCAATTAGTTGACGCATAATAGAGAGAGAATTTAGTGTATTACTCGTTCAGGATGTGCGATATTGCCGCATTATAAACAGAAATTTCACGTCAGCCATTTTGATTTACGAAACACAATGTTATCGTTAAAAATCCTCAATCTTCCACTATTTTCCCGATTATCAGCTGAAATAATATAAGAAATAAATATATAATATGACTCATATAAATAAAATTAAACTTTTTATAACTTAAAAATCGAATAAAACTTTGTATTTATTGCTTAATAATGACCAGACTCTACCAGTGTCCGTGTTCACGCATATAATATCTCTATATTCACTCGAAAATGATCTGAAATAGGCAAATACCTTTTTTATTTTTATTTTTATGATACAATAACACGTTTATTCATTCATTTCAATACAAAAACACAACAAAACAGTGATATAATGGGATATTTGACGACCAGACTCTACCGGACTCTACCAGACTCTACCAGACTCTGTTTAGTGACACCGGGTCATACTGTGTATTATTACACCTTGACCAACGTTCTATTGACCACAAATCTATAGGAATCGTCATTAGGTCATACTGTGTATTATTACATCTTGACCACAAATCTATAGGAATCGTTATAAGGTCATACTGTGTATTATTACACCTTCACCAACGTTCTATTGACCACAAATCTATAGGAATCGTCATTAGGTCATACTGTGTATTATTACATCTTGACTAATGATTTATTGACCACAAATCTATAGGAATCGTCATTAGGTCATACTGTGTATTATTACATCTTGACTAATGATTTATTGACCCCAAATCTATAGGAACCGTTATTAGGTCATACTGTGTATTATTACACCTTCACCAACGTTCTATTGACCACAAATCTATAGGAATCGTCATTAGGTCATACTGTGTATTATTACATCTTGACTAATGATTTATTGACCACAAATCTATAGGAATCGTCATTAGGTCATACTGTGTATTATTACACCTTGACTAATGATTTATTGACCCCAAATCTATAGGAATCGTCATTAGGTCATACTGTGTATTATTACACCTTGACTAATGATTTATTGACCCCAAATCTATAGGAATCGTTATTAGGTCATACTGTGTATTATTACACCTTGACTAATGATTTATTGACCCCAAATCTATAGGAATCGTCATTAGGTCATACTGTGTATTATTACACCTTGACCAACGTTCTATTGACCCCAAATCTATAGGAATCGTCATTAGGTCATACTGTGTATTATTACACCTTGACCAAAGTTCTATTGACCACAAATCTATAGGAATCGTCATTAGGTCATACTGTGTATTATTACACCTTGACTAATGATTTATTGACCCCAAATCTATAGGAATCGTCGTTAGGTCATACTGTGTATTATTACACCTTGACCAACGTTCTATTGACCACAAATCTATAGGAATCGTTATTAGGTCATACTGTGTATTATTACACCTTGACTAATGATTTATTGACCCCAAATCTATAGGAATAGTCATTAGGTCATACTGTGTATAATTACATCTTGACCAACGTTCTATTGACCACAAATCTATAGGAATCGTTATTAGGTCATACTGTGTATAATTACATCTTGACCAACGTTCTATTGACCACAGATCTATAGGAACCGTTATTAGGTCATACTGTGTATTATTACACCTTGACCAACGTTCTATTGACCACAAATCTATAGGAATCGTCATTAGGTCATACTGTGTATTATTACATCTTGACCACAAATCTATAGGAATCGTTATAAGGTCATACTGTGTATTATTACACCTTGACCAACGTTCTATTGACCACAAATCTATAGGAATCGTCATTAGGTCATACTGTGTATTATTACATCTTGACTAATGATTTATTGACCACAAATCTATAGGAATCGTCATTAGGTCATACTGTGTATTATTACATCTTGACTAATGATTTATTGACCCCAAATCTATAGGAACCGTTATTAGATCATACTGTGTATTATTACACCTTCACCAACGTTCTATTGACCACAAATCTATAGGAATCGTCATTAGGTCATACTGTGTATTATTACATCTTGACTAATGATTTATTGACCACAAATCTATAGGAATCGTCATTAGGTCATACTGTGTATTATTACACCTTGACTAATGATTTATTGACCCCAAATCTATAGGAATCGTCATTAGGTCATACTGTGTATTATTACACCTTGACTAATGATTTATTGACCCCAAATCTATAGGAATCGTTATTAGGTCATACTGTGTATTATTACACCTTGACTAATGATTTATTGACCCCAAATCTATAGGAATCGTCATTAGGTCATACTGTGTATTATTACACCTTGACCAACGTTCTATTGACCCCAAATCTATAGGAATCGTCATTAGGTCATACTGTGTATTATTACACCTTGACCAAAGTTCTATTGACCACAAATCTATAGGAATCGTCATTAGGTCATACTGTGTATTATTACACCTTGACAAATGATTTATTGACCCCAAATCTATAGGAATCGTCGTTAGGTCATACTGTGTATTATTACACCTTGACCAACGTTCTATTGACCACAAATCTATAGGAATCGTTATTAGGTCATACTGTGTATTATTACACCTTGACTAATGATTTATTGACCCCAAATCTATAGGAATAGTCATTAGGTCATACTGTGTATTATTACACCTTGACCAACATTCTATTGACCACAAATCTATAGGAATCGTCGTTAGGTCATACTGTGTATAATTAAATCTTGACCAACGTTCTATTGACCACAAATCTATAGGAACTGTTATTAGGTCATACTGTGTATTATTACACCTTGACTAATGATTTATTGACCCCAAATCTATAGGAATCGTCATTAGGTCATACTGTGTATTATTACACCTTGACCAACGTTCTATTGACCACAAATCTATAGGAATCGTCGTTAGGTCATACTGTGTATAATTAAATCTTGACCTATGATCTATTGGAACCGTTATTAGGTCATACTGTGTATTATTACACCTTGACTAATGATTTATTGACCCCAAATCTATAGGAATCGTCATTAGGTCATACTGTGTATTATTACACCTTGACTAATGATTTATTGACCCCAAATCTATAGGAATCTTCATTAGGTCATACTGTGTATTATTACACCTTGACTAATGATTTATTGTCCCCAAATCTATAGGAATCGTCATTAGGTCATACTGTGTATTATTACACCTTGACTAATGATTTATTGACCCCAAATCTATAGGAATCGTCATTAGGTCATACTGTGTATTATTACAACTTGACTAATGATCTATTGACCACAAATCTATAGGAATCGTCGTTAGGTCATACTGTGTATAATTAAATCTTGACCTATGATCTATTGACTTCAAATCTATAGGAACCGTTATTAGGTCATACCGTGTATTATTACACCTTGACTAATGATTTATTGACCCCAAATCTATAGGAATCGTCATTAGGTCATACTGTGTATTATTACACATTGACCAATGTTCTATTTACCACAAATCTATAGGAATCGTCGTTAGGTCATACTGTGTATAATTAAATCTTGACCTATGATCTATTGACCACAAATCTATAGGAATCTTCATTAGGTCATACTGTGTATTATTACATCTTGACCTATGATCTATTGACCACAAATCTATAGGAATCTTCGTTAGGTCATACTGTTTATTATTACACCTTGACTAATGATTTATTGACCCCAAATCTATAGGAATCATCATTAGGTCATACTGTGTATTATTACACCTTGACCAATGATTTATTAACCCCAAATCTATAGGAATCGTCATTAGGTCATACTGTGTATTATTACACCTTGACTAATGATTTATTGACCACAAATCTATAGGAATCGTCATTAGGTCATACTGTGTATTATTACACCTTGACTAATGATTTAATGACCCCAAATCTATAGGAATCGTCGTTAGGTCATACTGTGTATTATTACACCTTGACCAACGTTCTATTGACCACAAATCTATAGGAATCGTCATTAGGTCATACTGTGTATTATTACACCTTGACCAACGTTCTATTGACCCCAAATCTATAGGAATCGTCATTAGGTCATACTGTGTATTATTACACCTTGACTAATGATTTATTGACCCCAAATCTATAGGAATCTTGTTCATAAAGAGCAATTTCTCCCTTTGTCACAATGTTTTCAACTCTTTCATTTATAGAGATTTTTTACTTTTTTGCAAAGATGTTTTCAAAGTCGTCTGCTGCAAATTTGTTGTATGTTTAAAAGGGTTAAGTATCATAGTCCTAGCTTGAAAGCTGTATGAAATATTTCAGAACAGATTTTCAAACTTTTGACCTTGACCTGTCGAAAACAAAATCAAAAGGAATCTTAATTTTATCATAATTATTACGTGTGTGAAGTATCATCATCCTTTAATAAAAATAATTGGCTAAGAGCCATTGAACGAATTCATTTACAGACAAACAGACACATTGAAACCAGGAACGTTTACAGATTGTCCTAACACAACCAGCACTCGGACATCTGTAAGCTGAATCAAGCAACTAAATGATAGCTTTTAATGAACACTCAGTGTGTTAGGACAATCTTACAGATAAGTCAGATTTACTGTACAGAAAAGTTGTGAGGGAATCAAATTACAGCTTTTTTTTAGCACTTTGTGTGTTAGGACAATCTGAATACATCCCTGGGGTGTATCAAATTTACCAGAAAGAAAAGTTATTAGCTAATCAAATTGCAGCTTTTAACTAAATCAAATCTGAATTTCCCATGTGCTATGTAAATCGGAATTCAAACTGGGCTTCTTTTCCCAAGAATATCTCCTTTGTTACCAAATAAAACCCTCTATTTTTGGTACTCAAAAGAATCGTCTCACTCGAAGGTCAAATGATAAAATTAGAACATGAATTAAGACCTGGCAGGTAGGATTCTGGAGTATCAAACATTAAGGTTTTTACCTTTCCTGGTTGTTTACATATTTCAATGTCGCAAACACAGCAAGTTGTATTAGATGTAGCCCCGGGTGTTTCTGAAACATAAAAATGTTAACTCTTTTCCACATGTAGAGGTCTGAAACATAAAAATGTTAACCCTATTCCACATGCAGAGGCATCTTGATAATGAATCTGCAGCAGACAACTTTTGAAAATATTGTGGCTGCAGAGGTAACCTAAAGGATCTACATGTGGGAAAGGGTTATCGTTCATCTTTAAGTTTGACCATGACATTTGAAACATCATTCCTGAATGTCGATACTATAGCATAATCACAGTGAAAATGGCTTTCTTTTTTATTTATGATTCATGTTACCCTTGACCTAATAGTCCAATTTTGCTCCAGACGCATTTTGACGCAATAGCAGCAGATGACTTTTGAAAACATTGTGGTCAAAGGTGAAATTGCTCATAATAAGCAATTTCTCCTTTGGCCACAATGTTTTCAACTTTATTCAACAATTAAGCTATCTTTTATGGAGATTTTTCAGGTTTTAGTCACTAGGTTTTCAAAGTCGTCTGCTGCAGATTTGCTGTATGTGGGAAAGGGTTAAACAAGAACTTTAATTTTTGTATCCAACTATGATGCAGATTGCCTGATTGCATTAAAGAACCAAGGGGTCTTTTTGGTAAGAGTTAGGGTATCGTACCTGGAGTCCCTTGCACCAGGTCTTTTGATTTTATCTGCACTTGTCAGGTGATTTTACTGTGGTCGAGTGGTTAGCGTCAGGGATTTCGAAACCGGGTGTCCCGGGTTCGATCCCCAGTCGCGGCACTGCGGTCATGGTGGAGTGCCCTTGGGCAAGGCACATTTTCTAGCCTAGTACTGGTTTGTTTACCCAGGGATCATGAATACTTAAATTTAATTGCGCGCTAAATGACCTTAGCTGTCGATGCGCCATAAAACAATATACATTCATTCATTCATACAGGTGATTTTACATAATAGTGTACATTATGAAATGGGCCTATAGAAGCTACATTACGTTACATAAAGAAGTGAAAATGTAAATTTTTAATAATTCAGGGACATGTAGCTTGTAACACTATTGTCCGATTTTACTGAAAAGGCAAACTTTACTGAGATGTTTTATCCGAATTTATTCTAAATGTAAAGGTGAACTAGAGGCCGAAGAAGGCTAGTATCGCTCCACTGCAATAAGGCAAAGTTTAAATCTCCAAACAGCCCCGCCCCCCCCCCCCCCCCCCCCCCCTATATATAGTTTGGGAGGAGAATTTTTTGAGTTTTCACTAAAGCCAATTTAAGGCTAACAGCCCGTCCCCCTGTGAGCCATATTTTATGACCAATCAACATGGCTTGGTGGAATCTTATAGAGAGTCACCCAAGGAACATTTCTACAAAATTATTTGAAAATCGGCCCGACACTTTCGGAGGAGAAGTTTTCACTATAGCCATATAAGGCAAAATAGCTCCGCCCCCTGGCGGCCATAGTTTTCAACCAACCAACATGGTTTGATGGAATCTGATAGAGGGTCACCCTAGGAACATTTATACAAAATTATTTGAAAAGCATTCTGGTGCTTTCGGAGGAGAAGTTTTCACTATAGCCATATAAGGCAAAATAGTCCCGCCCTCTTGCGGCCATGTTTGACCAATCAACATGGCTTGAAGGAATATGATAGAGAGTCACCAAAGGAACATTTCTACAAAATTATTTGAAAATCGGATGACACTTTCGGAGGAGAAGATTTTTTAAGATTTCACTATAGCCATATAAGGCAAAATAGCCCCAGCCCCTGGCGGCCATGTTTTTCGAACAATCAACAAGATTTTTTAAGTTTTCACTTTAGTCATATAAGGCAAAATAGCCCCGTCCCCTGGCTGCAATGTTTTTTGACCACTCAACATGGCTTGAAGGAATCTGATAGAGGGTCCAAGGAACATTTCTACAAAATTATTTGAAAATCGCCACACAGTTGAGGAGGAGAAGAATTTTCTTTTTTTTTTCTTTCTGTTGCCATGAAAACCGGAATTGTGCATGGATTCAAAACAATTGAAGGAATTTAGGAGAGGACATTGAGAAGATGCTTCCTATGAAGTTTCATCCCAATTGGCCAAGTTGTTAGGAAGGAGAATTCGTTTGAAGCAAAAAGTTGAGGCACGCACAGCAGACAGTTCGCCATGACATAAGCTCAACTGGCTGAACTGGCTTTCAGCCGGTGGAGCTAAAAATGGATTTGTTTGCTTATTACAAATAAATTGTGCTCAAATTTGTTTAAGATTGCTTGAGAAGAGACGATGGACATTCAATGATCTTAATTCCTCCATTTAACCACATTATGGAACAGACAAGCTTAAAATTGTAAGATTTATAAATATGCCCATACCAACACAAGTTCCATTCTCATCCTTCTCAAAGCCATCACAGCAAGGGCAATGGTAGGTCCCTATCTTGTTGGAGCATTTTGTGTTGTTACCGCACAGTGACTCACCTCTGTCTTTAGAATCACACTCATTAATATCTGAAAACACAGAAAAGAGATGTGCTCTAGATAAAGGATCACATGTCTTACCCCTTTACAACTTGCAGACGCATTTTGACAAATTTGCTGCAGAAGGCTTTTTGAAAACATTGTGTGAAAAAAACTCTTTCATTTATAGAGATTTTTGCTTTTTTGCCAAGATGTTTTCAAAGTCGTCTGCTGCAATTTTGTTGTAAGTGGGAAAGGGTTAAGTATCATCATCCTAGCTTGAAAGGTAAATGACATATTTCAGAACTGTTTTTCAAGCGAATGACCTTGACCTGTCAAAAACAAAGTCAACAAAAGTAATCTTATTTTTGTCATGATTATTAGATGTGTGAAATATCATCATCCTTTAATGAAAATGATTGTCTAAGAGCCATTGAACTCCATTCAATAATTACATTTTCGATTACAGAGATTTTCCATAATTTTGCTCAGACATTTTCAAAGTCATCTGCTGCAGATTTGTCATATGTGGGAAAGGATTAATATTTTTTCCCCACATACACAGATTCTGCAGCTGATGATATTGAACACATCTGTGGGAAAATAAGTGGAAATATCTCTTTAACCCTTTCCCTCATACGACAATTCTGCAGCAGATGACTTTGAACATATTTTGTCAAAAAATAGAAAATCTCTATAATTGAATAGATAACCTCGGACTAAAAGTGGAAAATATTGTGGCAAAAGGATGCATTGCTCGTTTTGAGCAATTTCTTCTTTTGTCACTATGTTTTCAAAAACTCATCTGCTGCAAAGGTGTCAGAAAGCGTCTATATGAGGGAAAGGGTTAAAGATACTGATGCAAATCCGACCAGTTTCTAAAGACTATACTTACCTCTACATTCGCCATTGTACATGTAAAACCCTTGTAGACACAGACACTTGAAGCTGCCTACATTGTTGATACAGGCTGCATGAAAGGGACAGTCATCTGTACCTGTGGCACACTCATCTATCTCTGCAATATATATGTATATAGCAATACAGAAACTATTAACCCTTTTCCCATGTACAGACACTTTCTTAGAATTTACCACATTTTTGTCCAGACGTCTGCTGGGTATAAATTAGCTTTCGTTTGTGTCATCATTGGTTGGTGAATGTTTGTCCTGGTACTATTATTTTTATGTGTATTATACATGATTGTAATATGCCATGTCAAGTGGTTTTTCATTATTTGAAAATGAAGAAATATGAAACAAGAGGGCCATGATGGCCCTGGAATCGCTCACCTGATTTATTTTTCCCCTTTAGCTATATAAGCCCCACCCCCTGGCGGCCATAGTTTCCGACCAATCAACTTGGCTGATAGGAATCTGATAGAGGGTCACCCTAGGAACATTTCTACAAAATTATTTGAAAATCGGCCTGACACTTTTGGAGGAGAAGATTTTTTAAGTTTTCACTATAGCCATATAAAGCAAAATAGACCTGCCCACTGGCGGCCATGTTTTTTGACCAATCAACATGGCTTGAAGGAATCTGAAAGTGGGTCACTTAAGGAACATTTCTACAAAATTATTTGAAAATTGGCCTGACACTTTTGGAGAAGAAGATTTTTTAAGTTTTCACTATAGCCATATAAGGCAAAATAGCCCCGCCCCAATGGCGGCCATGTTCTTTGACCAATCAACTATTGGCTTGAAGGAATCTGATAGAGGGTCATCCAAGGAACATTTCTACAAAATTATATGAAAATCGGCCAACCAGTTTGGGAGAAGAAGATTTTTTAAGTTTTCACTATAGCTATATAAGGCAAAATAGCCCCGCCCCCCCTGGCGGCCATATTTTTTGACCAATCAACATGGCTTGAAGGAATCTGATAGAGGGTCATCCAAGGAACATTTCTACAAAATTATTTGAAAATCTGCCAACCAGTTTGGGAGAAGAAGTATTTTGAAGTTTTTTTCATTTCGTTGCCATGGAAACCAGAATTCTGTATGGATCCCAAAAATTTGAAGGAAATCTGGTGAGGTCATTGAGTGGATGCTTTCTGTGAAGTTTCATCCCAATTGACCCACTGGTTACAGAGGAGAAGAAGTTGACACACGACGCACGATGGACGCCGGACGCCGGACAAAGGGCGATCACAATAACTCACCTTGAGCAAAGCTCAGGTGAGCTAAAAAGGGTCACCCAAAGAACATTTTAACAAAGTTATTTGAAAATCAGCCAACCAGGTTTGGAAAAGAAGAATTTAAAGTTTTCAGTATAGCCATATAAGACAAACTGCCCCCTCACCCCCTTGTTTTTTTCCATTTGGTTGCCATGGAAATCCAAATTCTGCATGGATCTAAACAAAATTGAAGAAATTCTGGAGAGTACATTGAGAGGATGCTCGCTGTGAAGTTTCATCCCAATTGACCGACTGACGACTGAGGAGAAGATGCTGATGAACGCACTCCGCACGCCGGACGATCACAACTAGAACTATCACTGAAGATGATAAATACCCCCTAAACAGCACCTTGACCTACACCATAACTTAATAAGTAAAAGGGCCATAACTCTGTCAATAACACGCAATTGTAACCCCTTTAGGATATGCACATCTCCTCTTGGTATAGAAGCTTCAGGTAAAATTTTATTGAATTCCACCCAGTGGTTTGTAAGAAATAGGCTGGACAAAATATGGCTTCCGGCTGGCCGGCTGGCCGACCGACAAACAGACAGACAGCCCGGCACAGTGACTCCTATACACCCCCTCTTCTTCGAAGGGGGTATAATAACTCACCTTGAGGTGAGTTAAAAAAGTGTAGGATCGAGTTAACAGAGTCCCTGACTCACCTATACAATTGCTACAATTTCCCATGAAGCCCATTGCACAGAAGCATTCATAGCCTAATTCTTTCTCTGGATTTCTTTCACAAGTTTCATTTTCTCCACACGGATTAGGTTCACAAGTATCATCTGAAAACAAAAGAAAAACACATTTCAACCCAAATCTAACTGAACACGATGTTAATGATTGATTTATTGAGGTTTAACCCTTACCGTCATATAGTGGCTTTCTGACGCCTCTGCAGCAGACAGCTTTTTGAAAACATAGTGAAAAAAGAAGAAATTGCTCAAAACAACCAATTTCTCCTTTTGCCACAATGTTTTCCACTTTTAGTCATAGGTTATCCATTCAATTATAGAGATTTTCCATTTTTTGACAAAATATGTTCAAAGTTGTCTGCTGCAGAATTATCGTATGAGGGAAAGGATTAACTCAATTTTCAACAATTTGTCAGTCATATCAAGATGGCCAGTTCACCTATCCATGTGTTTCCTGGATTTTTCACAGCAGCAGGCCACTCAACACAACAGTCTTTCGAAGTAATTGGCTGCTTTTCCACATAAAATGAAACCCATTCGTAAAAGACAAATGATGCTTGTCATGGATGTTAAGCACTTCCAGTACTTTAAGCTACAATCGCAAACAATAAGGATTAGTATCAGCCTGCACATTCATGCAGTCATATCTTAGTCCACAATGTTTGCTATTCATCTATCAATAGTATGTAAAGACTTAAGTCCACACATAAAAATCGTTAACACTTTCCTACATACAGATGTTTTTTTGATGCCTCTGCAGCAGACAGTTTTTGAAAACATTGTGAAAAATGGGGAAATTGCAAATAATGATCAATTTATCCTATTGCAGCAATGGGTGAGGATAATGCGTGCAGATAAGTTAACCTTTCAATAAAATATTCTGTATTCACAATTTTGAAGAAACAAATAATACGGATGCCTAGGTAAGAAGGACTAAACAAGTCTTTGTCTAAGACTATCTCTATACTGCAGGTACTCATAGGATCATCTCACTGACATCTAAGAATATCTATATACTGCAGGTACTCATCGGATCGTCTCGCTGACATCTAAGAATATCTCTATACTGCAGGTACTCATCGGATCGTCTCGCTGACATCTAAGAATATCTCTATACTGCAGGTACTCATAGGATCGTCTCGCTGACATCTAAGAATATCTCTATACTGCAGGTACTCATAGGATCGTCTCATTGACATCTATGAATATCTTTATACTGCAGGTACTCATAGGATTGTCTCACTGACATCTAAGACTATCTCTATACTGCAGGTACTCATAGGATCATCTCACTGACATCTAAGACTATCTCTATACTGCAGGTACTGATAGGATCGTCTCACTGACATCTAAGAATACCTCTATACTGCAGGTACTCATAGGATCGTCTCACTGACATCTAAGACTATCTCTATACTGCAGGTACTCATAGGATCATCTCACTGACATCTAAGACTATCTCTATACTGCAGGTACTCATAGAATCGTCTCACTGACATCTAAGACTATCTCTATACTGCAGGTACTCATAGGATCGTCTAACTGACTTCTAAGAATATCTCTATACTGCAGGTATTCATAGGATCCCCTCACTGACAGTTTCATCGAGTACACATAATAAACATTGGGCATGGAGGTCAAATAAGTATTTCAAAACTCCTTTTGTTGCAATATTTTTCAGCTGTTTTCCTTTACAGAAATTTTCCAGTTATTTTTCCCAACGTCATCTTCTGCAGAATTTGTTGTGGTTGAAAAAAGTTAAGCTAAGTATATTTTTAACATGTAATTTTAGTAAATAACAGCACCGTCCAGCTAGTCATAACAAGCAATATTTACTTTATTTATTATTCTTTGAAGTCGGCTGCAGCAAAATAGTCAAAATATTTCAGCATAAGAGAAACAGTTAGACTGTCTTACTTTTACAGGTTACTCCATCGCCATAGTAACCATCTTTACAGTGACATCCATAGCGGCCATTTTTCTTGGCACATTCAGCATTCTCGTCACAGTTTATGTTGTCAAAAATGACAGTATGGTTGTCGTAACAATTACCTCGACTGCGACAGTCCGTGAGAGTGATCTCATCTCCTATCTATAAGTAGATAAAACTTGAATGATATTCTCATTAGAGCCGTTCAACCCTTCTCCTCATACAGAACCTTTCTGATGCCTCTGTAGCAGACAACTTTTGAAAACAGTGCGGCAAAAGGAGAAATTGCTCATTATGTGGACAATTCTAAGAACAATGCAGAGTCATTAGAAAGCGTCTGTTTCCTGGATTAACCAGTTCTACTGGTTCATTTATCCTAACACCAGCAAGTCAGTTGTAATGCTAACCCTAAAACCCTAAACGCCAAGGAGGAACAGCCATTACTACAACTTTTTTTAGTCTTTGGTATGAACCGGCCGGGGATCGACGCCACAAACTCCCGCACTCGAGGTTGACGCTCTATCACTACACTTCAGGACTGTGGGTGGAGGACTAACTAATGAGGAATAACAGATCTTTAAATTAATAAATTCTTGCCAATTACTCAATGAAACCCAATGTTGTGGGTATTTCTTAGTATCTGCCTTCATATAAACATCCACAAGTATATCTGACAAACTTAGATTGCAGTAATGGGGTGGGGGTGTGGGGTTGTCTTTATATTCTCAAATACCTTAAAGTTTCTGCCTTCATATAGATATTCACAAGAATATCTAACAAATAGCGGGCACTTAATAATCTTTATTTCTTTAAAGTATCTGCCATCATATAAACATCCATAAGTACGGGGTTGTCACTATGTTTTTAACTCTATTCAATTATGGTACTTTAAATTAAATGGAGTTTCCAAACATATTCTGGTATGTTTTCAAAGTCGTCTACTACAGAGTTGTTGCATGTGGGTTAATATATCTGCTTTCATATAAACATCCAGAAGTATACCTGTCAAACCTGTGTTTGCAGGAAAGGAGGGGGTTAATAATCTCAATTACCTTAAAGTATCTGCCTTCATATAAACATCCACAATCTTCTGGGAGAACACAGGAATCTCCATCCATGTAGTAACCTTCATTACAGAAACACCCCTCCGAGAATGGTGGGTCCGTTTCTGTAATTTTTGTATTGTTGAGGTATTCTAAACAGGTCGCCTGGTTAACTGGACCAACGGATAAGGATGACATGTTCTCTTCACACGAAGTAACTGAAATATTTTAATGAAAACCCTAGCCTCATTTTAACCCTTTCCCTGATATAGACACTTTCTGACACCTCTGCAGCAAACAGCATTTTGAAAACAGTGACAATTAAACAAAGAAAATGCTCAAAACGAGCAATTTCTCATTTATCCATTTAATTGTAGAGATTTCTATTTTTTTTACAAAATATGTTCAAAGTCGTCTGCTGCAGAATTGTCATATGAGGGAAAGGGTTAAATTGACTACAAAACTATGATTTTCTTGCTATCTTTGGTACTTTTTAATGAAAATTTTTAGGATTGGTCAAGTCATTGAGTGAAACAAAAGTTTGAAACTTTCACACCAAATGACATCCCTATAAAGGTGTGCAACAAAACATTTGTTTAATTAAACTATTCTTATCCAATGTTTCAGTTCTTTGTATTAAATGTTAATTCATTAGCCTACATACAATAACTGATCTGGGTCATCTGTCCAGGCTCTATACTGTTTGCTGGTCAATCCAACAATTTTATCTTGATTTTTTGGTAGAAACACGATAATGAGTAATTTCTGCTTTTGCCACTATATTTTGAAAAATATACCTTAATTTTTAGAGATTGTTCTTGGTTTTGCCTAGATGTTTTCAAAGTCGTCTGCTGCATATTACATTGACTTAATCAACTGCATCCCAAGGGTGACATAGGTAGACTAAGAGGATTTTAGGGGTTATAACATACTACTCACCACAAACTTCCAGTGATTCAAAAAGGTCAAGCGGTATGCCTAAGTTCTGACATTCTTGGTACAAAAACTTTTCTGTAGCACACACAGCTGAAATAAAAGTAACATTACAAAGTTTAACATTATGCAAGCCTTTTATATGATACAGGTATATTTAACCCTTTCCCTCCTATAGATGCTTTCTGATGCCTCTGCAGCAGACATCTTTTTGAAAACATGGCGACAAAAGAACAAATTGCTCAAAACAAGCAATTTTTCCTTTTGTCTCCATGTTTTCAACTCTATTCAATTATTGTTCTTTCATTTAAAGAGATTTTCTGTGCTTTTGCCTAGATGTTTTCAAAGTTGTGTGCTGCATATTACATTGACTTAACCCTTTCCCTCATATAGACGCTTTCTGATGCCTCAGCATAGGGTTAGAGGGTCAAGTTAAGATTTTAGAACACGCATAACGCACCTTTTCTAGATCTCCGACATAGGCAGATCAGGGTCTGCACTATTTGTTATACAGACAAAGAATCATCAAAAAATACATATAATGTTCATTTAAATGTCAATAGAATAGATATGCAAATTGATTATTTTCAAAACTAAAACTTAGTTTAGTTTAAACTCATTTATTTTAACATAAATGCAAACTAATCTTTCAGCTTATATTAATCCCACTTGATGTCTTCTTCCTTGAGACATTAACCCATTCCAGCATACAACAAATCTGCAGCAGACGGACTTTGAAAACATCTCGGCAAAAGTGTGAACAATCTCTATAAATAATGGTATAATAATTGAATAATGTTGAAAACACTGTGGCAAAAGGAGAAATTGCTTGTTTTGAGCAATTTCTCTTTTTGTCAGAGTGTTTTTAAAAGTGTCTATATGTGGGCAAGGGTTAAAACAGTACTTGTATTGTTTGCTTGAAAACATCCCAAAGGCACAACCAGATCATCACAGAATTCGAACCAGTGGCTTTTGGTATGAGAGGAAAACGGTCTATTACTGCATCACTGTTTTCCACAGGTTGGTTTTTGCAGAGCAAGCCTCAATAATTGATTGGCCACATTCAAATCTACAGCAGACAACTTTTAAAAAAATTAAGCCAAAAATGTGGAAAGTTTCTTTAAATGAAAGAACAATTATTGAATAAAGTTGAAAACAATGTGAGCAATTTCTGCTTTTGCCACAATTTTTTCAAAAGTCACCTTAAGATAAATTTTCTTGTGGGAAGTAATTGACAAAAAACATTGGGAGTAGAGCCTCATTCAGCCTTAACCTATGGGATAAACAAACAAGAGGGCCATGGTGGCCCTATATCGCTCACCTGAGTAAGTGTTTTAGGGTTCTAATTTATTTGCTCTACAAAAATAAGAAAGAAGGTCAAAAAGTCATGGTGAAGGTCATCCAAAGACAATGATGATATTTGATTGTAAAAGATCACACTAAGGTCATAGTCACATGTTTATAAATCAATGTAAAGGACATGTGACAAATAAAGGAAGTTTTTATCGTATTCACAAAGTCAATTATAATAATTTTGCCAATTTTAAAGGGCCATAATCAGGTCATGCATGGATGGATCTGGCTGGTTTTCAATAGACGCGTCTGTAAGAGGGTTAAATTGCAATCAATCTTGTTGGAAGGGTAGGTTGATGAAATCCACTCACCTATGCTAATATCTCCATCCTTTAATGCACATGCATCTAAGACACAAGTCGACTTGAACATCTCAATGAATGTCTCATTCATTACATGGAGGCAGTCCTAAAGAAAAACATAACACAAGAAATAAGAACTGTAACCAATCCATAGTACTTACCCAACCGTCTGAGGAAAGTCCTCACCCTTTCCCAAATACATTAACCCTTTCCCTCATTCAACAATTCTGCAGCAGACGACTTTGAACATATTTTGTCAAAAAAAAAATAACTTTAAAAATTGAATGGATAACCTATGACTAAATGTGGAAAACATCGTGGCAAAAGGAGAAATTGCTCATTTAGAGCAATTTCTTTTTTCTTCACTATGTTTTCAAAAAGCTGTCTGCTGCCGAGGCGTCAGAAAGCGTCTTTATGAGGGAAAGGGTTAAATCTGCATGACTTTGGAAACATTTGGGCAAAAGTATGGACAATCACTTTAAAAATAATGAAAATATGTTTATTGTTTTGACTTGAATGTACACTTATTGATTAGACTTGAAAACATTGTGGTTAAAAGCTCATTATGTGGTATTTCTCCTTTTGCCACAATGTTTCCAAAAGTCGTCTTATTTCATATTTTTGACTAAATATTGTTCAATTTGTCTGCTGTAGATTCATTGAATGTAGGAAAGGGTTAAAGTGAGCCTAAATAACCGAGTCACAAACGAAAGACTATGACCAAAACAGGAGGACCATGATGGTTGAAGGCTAGTCCTATATAGGTAGCCTGACTTAACCCTTTCCCTCATATAGACACTTTATACTGCAGATGGCTTTTTGAAAACATAGCGACAAAAGAAGAAATTGCTCAAAACGAGCAATTTCTCCTTTCGACACAATGTTTTCCACTTTTAGTCATAGGTTATCCATTCAATTATAGAGATTTTCTATTTTTTGACAAAATATGTTCAAAGTCGTCTGCTGCAGAATTGTCTTATGAGGGAAAGGGTTAATAGAACTGAGATAGTTTTCAAAGTAGTTACTCTATACATGTAAGGAACCCAAGCCTCGCCCCTCTTCATAGGTTTGAACAATAGATATGTAATGATCTGGTGTCCAATCTAGGATTTGAACACAACGGGGGGGGGGGGGGGGAGTATTATCGGAAAATTAATTTTATGAACAAATTTAGGCTTTTTTTCCCTTCTTTGTCTTTGTAAAAAAAAATCCCCCTTTCCATACAAATTTAGGGGGGAATGTTCAAAACAGTGTGAGAATAAGCATGATAGCTCCTTCAAGATTAGACACTGGTTATCAGATCTTGGCATCTTATCAAAAAGTCTTTATCAGGGGCATCCTACGTCTGACGGACAGGATTAATGCATTAGGGTCAAGTTTGCCACAGTGTCACATAGTTTCTAGATGTAAAGGACATGTATTGGTTGTTTGGTGTTTTCAACAATTTTTCAGTTATATCACGGGTAAGTTACCAGTACTACTAGTCCATTTATCCTGACACCAGCCAGTCAGTCCTAATGCTAACCCCGCAACCCTGAACACCTAGGAGGGCAGCCACTACTACCTAGTCTTGACATGTATTGGATATTCTAGCATAACAACTATTCAGGTTTTCATGCAGGCTTTACCTATCTGATTAAATGTTGGTTGCATGATAAATACTATTAAATTATCCCTTTCCCACATACAGACGCTATCTGATGCCTCAACAGCAGACGGCATTTTAAAATATTGACCTTGAAAATCTACAAACCAAGGTCAAGGTCAAAGTAACCATAGAAATCAATAGAACTTGTTACTGGTTACCTTCAGGCAAAGTTTCAAGTTTGTAACCCTTTCCAGTGCTGAGATTTTGCCTCAACCTGAAACTTTAACCAAAATGTTGATGGACAGACAGACAGACAGACGGACGGTAATCGCCAATCTATAGAGCGGAATTGCTAGAGCAATCGGGCCAAAAAGGAGAAATTGCTCATGATGAGCAGTTTCTACTTATGTCACAATGTTTTCAACTTTATTCAATAATTGTTATTTCCTATTTAAAGAGATAATTTTGACTAAATGTCTTCAAAGTTGTCTGTTGCGGATATGTTGAATGTATCCATATCAGGTACATGGTGTATCCCACATACTACATATCATATCCATATCAGGTACATGGTGTATCCCACATACTACATATCATATCCGTATCAGGTACATGGTTAATCCCACATACTACATATCATATCTGTATCAGGTACATGGTGTATCCCACATACTACATATCATATCTGTATCAGGTACATGGTTAATCCCACATACTACATATCATATCCGTATCAGGTACATGGTTAATCCCACATACTAAATATCATATCCGTATCAGGTACATGGTTAATCCCACATACTACATATCATATCCGTATCAGGTACATGGTGTATCCCACATACTACATATCATATCCATATCAGGTACATGGTTAATTCCACATACTACATATCATATCCGTATCAGGTACATGGTCAATCCACATACTATATATCATATCCGTATCAGGTACTACATACTACATATCATATCTGTATCAGGTACATGGTGTATCCCACATACTACATATCATATCTGTATCAGGTACATGGTTAATCCCACATACTACATATCATATCCGTATCAGGTACATGGTGTATCCCACATACTATATATCATATCCGTATCAGGTACATGGTTAATCCCACATACTACATATCATATCCATATCAGGTACATGGGTTAATCCCACATATCATATCTATATAAGGTACATTGTTAATCTCACATACTACATACATATTATATCTGTATCAGGTACATGGTTAATCCCACATACTACATATCATATCCGTATCAGGTACATGGTTAATCCCACATACTAAATATCATATCCGTATCAGGTACATGGTTAATCCCACATACTACATATCATATCCGTATCAGGTACATGGTGTATCCCACATACTACATATCATATCTGTATCAGGTACATGGTTAATCCCACATACTACATATCATATCCGTATCAGGTACATGGTGTATCCCACATACTATATATCATATCTGTATCAGGTACATGGTGTATCCCACATACTACATATCATATCCGTATCAGGTACATGGTTAATCCCACATACTACATATCATATCTGTATCAGGTACATGGTGTATCCCACATACTACATATCATATCTGTATCAGGTACATGGTTAATCCCACATACTACATATCATATCCGTATCAGGTACATGGTGTATCCCACATACTACATATCATATCTGTATCAGGTACATGGTTAATTCCACATACTACATATCATATCCATATCAGGTACATGGTTAATCCCACATACTACATATCATATCCATATCAGGTACATGGTTAATCCCACATACTACATATCATATCCATATCAGGTACATGGTTAATCCCACATACTACATATCATATCCATATCAGGTACATGGTTAATCCCACATACTACATATCATATCCATATCAGGTACATGGTTAATCCCACATACTACATATCATATCCATATCAGGTACATGGTTAATCCCACATACTACATATCATATCCATATCAAGTACATGGTCAATCCCACATACTAAATATCATATCCGTATCAGGTACATGGTCAATCCCACATACTACATATCATATCCGTATCAGGTACATGGTCAATCCACATACTACATATCATATCCGTATCAGGTACATGGTTAATCCCACATACTATATATCATATCCGTATCAGGTACATGGTTAATCCCACATACTACATATCATATCCATATCAGGTACATGGGTTAATCCCACATATCATATCTATATAAGGTACATTGTTAATCTCACATACTACATACATATCATAACATACATATCATAACATACTACATACATATCATATAACATCCTTATCAGGTACATGGTTAATCCCACATACTACATATCATATCCATATCAGGTACATGGTTAAGACGTCATACAAAATATCATATCCATATAAGGTACATGGTTAAGCCGTCATACATAATATCATATCCATATCAGGTACATGGTTAAGCCATCATACAAAATATCATATCCATATCAGGTACATGGTTAAGCCGTCATACAAAATATCATATCCATATAAGGTACATGGTTAAGCCGTCATACAAAATATCATATCCATATCAGGTACATGGTTAAGCCGTCATACAAAATATCATATCCATATCAGGTACATGGTTAAGCTGTCATACAAAATATCATATCCATATAAGGTACATGGTTAAGCCGTCATACAAAATATCATATCCATATCAGGTACATGGTTAATCCCACATACTACATATCATATCCATATAAGGTATATCGTTAATCCCACATACTATGTTTGAGTGGCACGGTGGTCTAGTGGTTAACACGCTGGACTTTCAATCCAGATGTCCGAGGTTCAAATCCCGGTCCGAGTTCTGGATTTTTCTGAGGTGCTTTAAGTGACTCGATCCCACTCAACTAGAGGTCAAGAACTGATCCTTTCAAGGAAAAAGTGCCTCGCTTGTAACGGTGCTATACCCTGAGCACCTTAAAGAACCAAGGGGTCTTTTGGGAAAGAGCTAGGGTATCGCACCCAGACTCCCTTGTATCTAGCTCTGTCTCTTGATATTATTTGCACCTGTCAGATGCTTGTACACTATAAAGTGTACGCTATCAAATGACCTATAGAAGCTAAAAAGCTTATGCTCTATCAGAGCAATTCGTCTCTATAATTACATTAAATTACAAACCAATAGTAAATGGCTTTAAAAAATTTGGGTAAACCGCCGATATAAATCTCTGTAAATAAAGGTTCAGTTAATGACTACAGTTGAAAACAATGTGGCAAACTGTATGAGGGACAGGGTTAAAGATTACCTTGAATTGTCCTTCGATGCTCCACACTAAGTCACAAACTGCATTCGCACTTATGAGATCTACATCTTCACATTCAGGCTCTTCTTTTGGTGTACAGTTGGCAGCACATTCTGGGTTGTCTGTCTCAAATTTTAGATCCAACCATGAGTTACCAAATACATAGAAGTTGTCGGTCTGAAATATACAACCCACATCAATCAAAAATGTACTTAGGCTGTGAAGGTTCTCGCAAGACTGTACGAATAAACAAGAAATATTGCAATGCGACGAAACCAGGTTTTAAATGATTGATAGAAGATCTTGAGCCTGTATTTTGAGAATTAGATTAAAGAGGTTGGTTGGAATATATATTTCCTTAAAACATGAAACAGTAGAAAACACGTTTCCATTTTAGGAACAGTTACATACCATGTTTAGATATAATAAATGAATTGTAACTTAAGAATTGAGTTTTATCCATTTTTTCTTTTTTGGTTACAATATGTCAACCATAATTAAAGATATTCAGTTTCAACCAGTTTTCTATTTCTGGTAACAGTGACCTTGACCTTGACTCTAGGGACCCTAAGCTCAACCCTATGCTAGGTCTCCATAAATCTTTCTATATACCAACTTTGGTTACAATATGTCAACTGTAACTAAAACTATTCATTTTCAACCAGTTTTCTATTTTTGGTAACAGTGACCTTGACCTTGACTCTAGGGACCCTAAGCTCAACCCTATGCTAGGTCTCCATAAATCTTTCTATATACCAACTTTGGTTACAATATGTCAACCGTAACTAAAGATATTCAGTTTTAACCAGTTTTCTATTTTTGGTAACAGTGACCTTGACCTTGACTCTAGGGACCCTAAGCTCAACCCTATGCTAGGTTTCCATAAATCTTTCTATATACCAATTTTGGTTACAATATGTCAACTGTAACTAAAAATATTCAGTTTCAACCAGTTTTTTATTTTTGGTAACAGTGACCTTGACTCTAGGGACCCTAAGCTCAACCCTATGCTAGGTCTCCATAAATCTTTCTATATACCAACTTTGGTTATAATATGTCAACCGTAACTAAAGATATTCAGATTCAACCAGTTTTCTATTTTTGGTAACATCAACCTTGATCTTGACCCTAAGGGCCAAAAATGCAATCCCATGAAAGGTCTCGATTAACTCTGATTACATACCAACTTTGGTTACAATATGTCAACCATAACTAAAGATATTCAGTTTCAACCTTTTTTCTACTTTTTAGTAACAGCCAACTTAACCATAGCCTCCCCAAACACAATTCAATGAAAGGTTTCCATAAATTCTTTCTAAATATCAACTTTGTTTACAATATGTCAACCGTAACAAAAGATATTCAGTTTCATAGGTGAGTTGACGCCACCCGCCAGTCTGAACAACAACATCTTCATTCAAATAACCAGGTTTCTACTATGCTGATTATCGCAATTATCAAATGCAGAACCCTTTCTGCAGTAGACTGCTTTTTGAAAACATAGTGCCAAAAGAAGAAATTGCTCAAAACGAGCAATTTCTCCTTTTGCCACTATGTTTCTACTTTTAGTCATAGGTTATCCATTCAATTAAAGGTGATATTCCATTTTTTGACAAAATATGTTCAAAGTCGTCTGCTGCAGAATTGTCGTATGAGGGAAAGGGTTAACCCTGCTGGAACCTATTTTGTGAAGATCATCCAGGTTCTATACTGATGGCTGCCTAATTGAACACTTTCCCACAAACAACAAATCTGCAGCGGAAGTATTTTTGCAAAAGCACTGAAAATCTCTATAAATTTAGGAATCCGCTATGGTCGTGTGGTTAGCGTCGGGGATTTGGAACCGGGTGTCCCAGGTTAGATCACAAGTCGCGGCATGATGGTCATGGTGGAGTGCCCTTGGGCAAGGCACATTTTCTAGCCTAGTACTGGTTTGTTTACCCAGAGATCATGAATAAGTCAACTGTCGCCGTGATATAACTGAAATAATTCTATTAATTTAGGTTAAATTACTGAAAAAAGGAAAAAAAACATTGTGGTAAAAGGAACAAGAGGCTCATGAGGGCCTATGCTCTACTGGTATGGTTCTTTGGTCATTTTCAATCCAGAGCATGTATGTATGGTGAAGATCAGATAGTAAATGGAGGCTCTATTGTGTTCATTGTTTTATAGCAATTTTGACAATTTCAAGGGCCATAATCCAGTCTTGCATGGGCGGATCTGGCTGGTTTGCGAAAGGAACCAAGCTCTCATCAATATTTCACTACTGTATAAGTTTGGTGAAGATCGGATAGTAAATGGAGGCTCTGTTGTGTTCACAATCTGTATTATAGCAATTGTGACAATTTCAAGGGCCATAATCCAGTCATGCAAGACCACATCTGGCTAATTTTCAAAAGGAATCGAGCTCTCATCAATATTTGACTACTATCTAAGTTTGGTGAAGATAAGAGAGTAAATCACTAAATGGAGCCTCTATTGTGTTCACAAGCTCTATTATAGCGATTTTGACAATTTCAAGGGCCATAATCCAGTCTTGCATGGGCGGACCCAGCTCTCATCAATATTTAACTACTATCAAAGTTTGGTGAAGATCGGATAGTAAATGGAGGCACTATTGTGTTCACAAGCTGTAAAAAAGCAAATTTGACAATTTCAAGGGCCATAATCCAGTCATGCAAGGGCACATCAGGCTGGTTTTCGAAAGGAACTGAGTTCTCATGAATATTTATCTACTGTGTAAGTTTGGTGAAGATCGGATAGTAAATGGAGCCTCTATTGTGTTCACAAGTTCTATTCCAGTCATGCATGGGTGGATCGAGCTGGTTTGCAAAAGGAACAGAGCTCTCATGGATATCTAACTACTGTATAAGTTTAATGGAGATACAATCAAAACTGAAGACTTTATCGCGTTCACAAGCTGTATTAAAGCAATTCTGACAATTTCAAGGGCCATAATCCAGTCTTGCATGGCCTGATCTGGCTGGTTTGCGAAAGGAACCAAGCTCTCATGGATACCTAACTACTGTGTAAGTTTGGAGAAGATCAGATAGAAAATGGAGCCTCTATTGTGTTTACAAGCTCTATTATAGCAATTTTGACAATTTCAAGGGCCATAATCCAGTCTTGCATGGGCAGATCTGGCTGGTTTGCGAAAGGAACTGAGCTCTCATGGATATCTAACTAGTGTATACGTTTGATTGAGATACAATCAAAACTGAAGACTTTATCGCGTTCACAAGCTGTATTAAAGCAATTCTGACAATTTCAAGGGCCATAATCCAGTCTTGCATGGCTGGATCTGGCTGGTTTGCAAAAGGAACCAAGCTCTCATGGATACCTAACTACTGTGTAAGTTTGGTGAAGATCAGATAGTAAATGGAGCCTATATTGTGTTCACAAGCTCTATTATAGCAAGTTTGACAATTTCAAGGGCCATAATCCAGTCTTCGAAAGGAACCGAGCTCTCATGGATATCTAACTACTGTATACGTTTGATTGAGATACAATCAAAACTGAAGACTGTATCGCGTTCACAAGCAATTGTTTATGGACGCACGGACGACGGACACCACACCACGGCATAAGCTCTTCTGGCCTTTGGCCAGTAGAGCTAAAAATGGCTTGTTTTGAGCAACTTTTCCATTTGTCATAATGTTATCAAAAGTCCTCTGCTGTATCACTGTTTGTCCGAAGATGTCGCGATCGTCTTTAAAACTTATACACACATAAGACATCTGCAGCAGCTACATTGAAACCATTTAGACAAAAATATGGAAAATCTTTATAAAATTTAATATAAGTGTAAATATTGACTAAAGCTGAAAACACTGTTTGCAAAAGGAGAAATTGCTCAATTTCTATATTTGCTACAATGTTTTCGAAACTTGTCAGCTGGAAATGCGACAAAATGAATCTGCAAGTTGTTAAAAGTAAATCAGTCCAATAAATAGATAAATTGATCAATACCTGGTTCCCAGTCCCGGGGCAGGCAGGTCCCAATGTAAGATCATCATTTGGGTCATCATTGTAGTTTCCACAGTATCCGCAAGTTTTACCTTTGAATGATCCTGGAGTTCGAATCTCAACATAATCATCACCATCCCAAATGACTTCCACTCCTAAACTTGTGTATATTTCCTACAAACAAAACAATGAGATCATGTTTTAGAGTTATTGAAAGTGGTAACAAGAGCGCTGCAGAGTGAACGCCAATGCTCGTCTTTGGGGCATTACTGAATAATTATTAATGCCAGTTCAGGGGTGTGGAAATCCACTTCCCGACTCGTCCCCGACATGGATAATTTTATGGTCGGGCAAGTAGGATTTCCCTGTAGACTTGTCCGCGGGGCAAGTTCAAATAAAAAGAAATGCTTTCATATATATATCCACCAAATCATTTTAACTCTGAATATGTAGCCAAAATATACAGGCATGCCGTATTGTTATAACTTGCAAACTCAATAAATTACGTCCCCAAATCACCGATTGAATTGTGTGTACTTTCACTTTTAGCTTTGCGGAAGTAAACAAATCTCTGGTTATTGGTTTAAGTTTTTACTGCGAATAAAACAGGGAACCAGGATTTATGCATAATTAGGGTGAGGTAAAACACCGAGTAGATTCGTTTTCATTAATTGAAGGGAGCCCTGTTTGTCTTTTTTTGACAGATGTAAATTTACAAAGTGTAAATTATGTTGTATACTAATGCCTACACACTTATTACAAGTCATAGATTAATCCAATAATCAAGTGAAGAAAAAAGAAAGAAGAATATATTCGCAGAAGAAATTGTATCGGTGAAAAACTGGGTCACTCGAAATCCGGGTACCTTTATAGATCGGTCTCCTACGTTACAAAATGACCGACTTATTGTTGAACAATTTCATATTTCACTTAGATTTCGCGCATGCCTGTCTAGCTATGAACAATACGAAGGTTACATGATAATTCAAATCAGAAAAACAAATATTTTGTGGGGTTTTCATCTTTGAAATTGAGTCAATTTCAATAGATAAATATGAAGGACCCCGTATGTTATGAACCCCATTATTCGGCATTCTTGGTTCTTATCGCTCAGATGAATCGGCACTAAAATTCATCGATTGCAAATAGAAGACAATTTGTTATTTAATGCGCAAACAAATTAAAATTCAACCATTGTTAGTTAATTTATTCTTTAAATTCAATAAGAGCAAGCATTTTTCGGCTTCTAGATTTTGACCGGGTTTTATTTAATACCTCGTATTATAATTTTGTTTTGTTCACGTTTGCATGACATTAAGATTTGCATTCAATCTCCTTTGCAGAGTTACAATTCCTTACACTCAACTCTCATTAATGTGAATGTAATGATAGCCGATAGTGTAAGAGAGTGATTTGTATTGTCTGCAAGTTGTATGGCTTTAATAAAAAACAAATGGCAGTAATAAGCCAGAAAAATAAATTTAAAAAGTGATCTGAATAAAGAATATGATATGAAAGTAAAATACTTGCAAACTGACAGACTGTTGCAAGCAAGATCAGCTCATTTACAGTAAGTCTATCACTCAAAATAGGAAAATATGGAAAAATGCGGACAAGTTAACTGTGTTGGCGGACAAGTAGATTTTCATATCTTGCCTGCCCATGGGCAAGTAGATTTTTTATACATTTCCACACCCCTGCAGTTACGTGACTTGGTATAGACACATGTATTGTTCCTAGGAACATGTGTACCAAGTTTCATTTGAAAATGTTGAATAGATTTTGTGACGACGATGACAACAACGACGGCAAGGGTATCATAATAGCCCAATTTCTTTTCTTCGAAAAACAGACAAGCTTAAATTCTCATTACCTTACTATTAGTCATTCAGTAAAATCAGAAATTCATTGGTGTGTTTAACCCTTTCCCTCATACGACAATTCTGCAGCAGACGACTTTGAACATATTTTGTCAATAAATAGAAAATCTATGCATAACCTATGACTAAAAGTGGAAAACATTGTGACAAAAGGAGAAATTGCACGTTTTGTGCAATTTCTTTTTTTTTTACTATGTTTTCAAAAAGCTGTCTGCTGCAGAGGCGTCAGAAAGCGTCTATATGAGGGAAAGGGTTAACAATCAGTTTAATTTCCTTTTCCCAAATAATTATACCATTTCTAGTGTTGTCTATTTTGAAAACCTTTGCGAAAAGAAAGATAAAACACCTGGTGTTGAATACATTATGGAAAGTAAGAGAAACTTCTAATCATTGTTTTCACATGGTTATAGCTATGTTCATCTGATGACGAAGCATTGGAAGTCATCTGTGTCAGCATAAATCCTTACTTATGATTTATTTGGTCAGGAAAGTAGTAAGAGCTATGCCTGGCTGTAGCTTTTCTGAGGACTCATAACAGAAAATACAAAAATACACGGAAAATACAGGGAAACCATGGAAAAACCATGGAAAAAACCATGGAATTTAATGTAAAGATGCAGAAACGCTGGAATTGGTCCGAATACTCCGCGGTCCACGGAACTATTCCAGGGTGTTCACAGAACTGTTCCAGCGTGTCCATGGAACCGTTCAGGGTTTTTTCCATGGAATTTCCGGGTTGTCCAAGTAAATGTACTGGATTTTACATGGAAATTGTCAGATTATCCCAAAGTATCCCTGGAAAGTTGTCCGAATACTCCGGGGATTTTCCGGGGATTTTAAGCTACAGCCGGGCAACCTGTACCCCCACAATACAAATGTGCAGCAGACTACTTTGAAATCATCCTGGCAAAATAAAAGAGAACCTCTTTAAATGATTATTGGCACAAGTTTAAACGCATAAGTGTTAAATGTGGTCTGCTTGCAGGAAAGGGTTAACACCATTGGCAAAAGCCCTTAACCAGAAAAGAGGCCATAATGCTACCTTATTCTATAATTCTCTAGCGTGACTAAGTCCGAAATTTAAACTCAATTTCTCCCTAACTTAAACATTTTTTACATGTACATAAAGATGTATTTAGCCACATCTGAAGCAGTCAAGATTTGAAAACATTGTGACAAAATGAGAAATTGCTCATAATGATATTCAATTCAATAAATATCTTTTCATTTATAGAGATTTCCAACAATTTTGCTAACGATGTTTTTAAAGTCATCTATTGCTGACTTGTTGTATGTGGGAAAGGGTTACAATAGACACTATACAACAGCTACACCAACCCAGCAGGAACAGAAAATATGTCTACTCACCATGTATCTGCCATTTCTAGCAATGTGAAATTGTTCATTGTGGTAAGGTAAACGTTGTTTCACCTGCTCTACCCATACATCAAGGCCCGGTAGTAATTGTATCTCCTAAAAGGGAAAGGAAACAAGGAATAAATCAAAGATTACACGAATAAATCAAAGATTACAAAAAAAAAATCAAAGATTACAAAAAACAAATCAAGATTACCAAAATAATCAAAGATTACAAGAGTAAAATCAAAGATTATCAAAATAAAATCAAAGATTACAAAAATAAATCAAAGATTACAATCACACCTCATTAACAGATTAACCCTTTTCCACTTTCAGATACATTTAATCGCATCTGCTGAAGACAGTATTTATAAACATTGTGGAAATTGCACTTGATGATAAATTTATGCTTTTGCCACAATGTTTATAACTCTGTTCAATAATAACACTTTCATTTATAGTGATTTTCATATCTTTGACCAATATTTTCAAAGTTGTCGTACGTCTCCTACATATTTGTCATATATGTGGGAAAGAGTAAATTATAAAGCAAAGATTAAAACATTAAAATGGCAGTAAAGTATAAACTTAATCCATTTTTATTGCAGATACATTATTTCTGCTTGATAAACAATTAAAATACTTCATTTCGGAAATTACTCATTTGATATAACCCTTTCCCACCTGCAGACAAATTCAGACACATTTGCAGCTGATGTCTTTGAAAACACTGTGACAAAAGGAGAAATTGCTCAAAATGGGCAATATCTCCTTTAGCCACAATGCTTTCAACTCTTTTTAAAAATAAACCCCTTATTTATGAAGAATTTTCATTCTTTTATCAATATATTTTCGAGGTCGTCTGCTGTAGATTTATTGTATGTGGAAAAGGGTTAAATAAGATATTTTACTTGTGAGAATATTTCAATGTTCCTACTCTATGCACAAAAGGAAATGAGCAACACCCCCCTGGTGGCTGTTATTCAAACAAGGAGACCATGATCGTCCTATATAGCTCACCTGATTTAGTAGAACTTTAAAAGTTTTCAATGTTCTTACTCTATGCTTACATGGAAAAAGAGTAACGTCCCCTGGTGGCCATGTAATTCAACAAATCTGAATGATTTCTTATTATAGGGTCACCAAAAGAACACTTGTGGCAAATTATTTTAAAATCAGGCCTATATTTTTGACAAAAAGATTTTAAATTGTTTCACTATATATATACATATAAAAGGAAAACAAGCCCAGGACAGTACTTTTGGACAAGATGACTTTTAAAGGTTTCACATAAGGAAAACAAATTCAGCCCTGTGCCTGCCATGTCTTTCAACGTAGCTGAATAATTTATACACTGTTGGTAGAGGTTCATTCAAGTAACATTTGTGCCGAATTAGGCCTGTAATTTCTGACAAGATGATTTTTAAAGCTTTCATTATATATACATACACTGGCACTACTCTATAATACTGTACTTGGGAGCCATGGTCTCGCACAGTGCTATAAGCGGGGTTAAACTGATAAAGCTGTTCCAAAAAGCATTACCCCACCCACCCACCTATAAAGCATACACAGTTCAATTGCAAAGAGAGAGTGTTTTTGGCTAAAACAAGCTTGCAAGATATTTTTGGACCGAATAATACGCATTTCTAATCGTCGATCTTTTACAGGGTTATTTTTTTGACAATTCGCAGTAATTGCAGTGAACTTTCAAGATTTACCGAGTGGCTGAGAGTATACTTATAGTTTTGCATTATTTGCGGAAGTTTACAATCGATACATGTGTTGTGCGCATGCCTATTTAACGGCCCCAATATTGATGACGTTTACTGCATACATTTGAGCTAAATAGTTTTAAAAAAAGTCACGTGTATATTTTGGGTTTTCCCAAGTTGTATTCACTACGGAGATAGAAGAAATGAGAAAGTTATGGATGACATCCAGACAAAATTTTGCGAAATTTGTTCGTTACATTATGAAGTTTGAAATTGAGCTTGTTCGTTTGTCACACCATGACAGCTGCGGTCGATTAAAGTAGTATCAGTTTGTAAGGTGACTGAACACAATGAGTGTAATGCCCAAACAATAATTACACCCGTCATCGATTTTTTTATCTGTCTATTGTTATGATTAACGTGATACTGCAGTCGCTCGATAACAATATCTACTTTTTACCTGTCTATTGTTGTAATGTTGAACAAAGCGTTATGCAAACATGTGGATTAACTGCAGTGGAGATCTATTACTCGGACCGTATTTTGGTGTTTCAAACGTTAGGTTTTTGAAAATTTATAATTCTATTCCCAAATATTTCATACAATACATTTTGGGAGCCAAGCAAGACCAGTGTTATAATGGGATCCGCTTTAAAACGGAGAGTTTTATAGAGGAGTGCCAGTGTATATGGAAAATAAGCTCCGGCCCTGGCAGCCATGTCTTCTTTCCCTCATATAGACGCTTTCTGACGCCGACGCCTCTTCAGCAGACAGCTTTTTGAAAACATAGTGACAAAAGAAGAAATTGCACAAAACGTGCAATTTCTCCTTTTGCCACAATGTTTTCCACTTTTTATCATAGGTTATCCACTCAATTATGGATATTTTCTATGTTTTGACAAAATAAGTTCAAAGTGGTCTGCTGCAGATTTGTTGTATGAGGGAAAGGGTTAACCCATACTTACATAACCAGCAAACCTGAAGATGGCATGTCTAACCCAGGAGACATCTGCTGTGATCTGCAATTCCGGCCTTTTGGCAGTTTTGATCACCAACTCGTAAGTCGGAGTTTGACTGAGGTCCTCACATTTATCTCGGGACATCGTGTATTGGCATTCACCCTGGTAGTGAAAGATAGCGCCATCTGATGTCAAACAATGTGGGTCACCAAAGCAGGCGCACTCAGCCAAAGCTATGTAAAAAATGAAAGAGTAAAATGAGCTGAATTTATTTATAGTTCCAAAAATTACCTTCCTTGTCAGCCATTTTGAAATCCAAATATGATAAGCATTCACCCTTTCCCTCATACATCAATTCCGCAGCAGACGACTTTGAACATATTTTGTGAAAGCATAGAAAATCTCTATAATTGAATGGATAACCTATGACTAAAAGTGGAAAACATTGTGTCAAAAGGAGAAAGTTGCTCGTTTTGAGCAATTTCTTCTTTTGTCACTATGTTTTCAAAAAGCCGTCTGCTGCAGAGGCGTCAGAAAGGGTCTATATGAGGGAAAGGGTTAATACATTATATTAAAATAAATTATATGGTAATTTTGAAACACAAAGGAATTTGAGTTTGGTGACCGTATTTCGTTGATTTTGATTTTGATTTTTATTTCATCGGCTTCTTCATTAATTATTTTTAAACATGTGGTTGCTTCAACAATATTTTATTTGATCTTTCTCTTTTCATCTAGTGAAAAAAATTGCCTATCAAAACCGTCACCAAGGTAAGTAAGTACTGTAGTATGTATTGGATTGAAGGCATCTTTGAAAACATCTGGAAATTCTCACCAAACAATTTTTAGAGATCGCCAAGTTATCGATCAGTCACACTGACCACAAGAAATCCAAATGTTGCTCTTGGTTTGTTTTATTTGGGTTTTACGCCATTTTCAACATGATTTCAGTTCTATCACGGCGACAGTTCACTTATTCATGATCCCTGGGTAAACCAACCAGTACTAGGCTAGTAAATGTGCCTTGCCCAAGGGCACTCCACCATGACTGGGGATTGAACCCAGTGTGCTCGGTTTCAACTCCCCGATGCTAACCACTCGACCACCGCAGATTCCATGATGTTGCACTGATCCTGCCTCCTTCTCCTGTCATCTCTCAAGAACACTACTACAACATGATCTCTTTCCCGGCTGTAGGCACATTTTCATTAATGAATATTTAAGTGAAGAAGAGAAAACATCGGGCAAGAGGAGACATTGCTAAAATAAATTTCTTTTGACACATTCTTTTCAATAGCTGTCTGCTGCAGATGTGTAAAAAAAATCATCTTTTTGTGGGAATGTTTTTTTATTTTCAACCCTATCCCACATACATCTAATCTGCAGCAGTTTCTTTGAAAACATCTTGGAAAAAATGCAAAACTCTTCCATCAATGAGAATTTAACTTTTAAACAGAGTTGAAAACATTGTGGCAAAATGAGAAATTGCTCCTTTTGCCACAATGTTTATATGAATGTCGTCTGCTGTTAATGTGTCAAAATGTGTCTGTAAGTGGGAAAAAATTAAATAAACAGATTCCACTATTAACTTACGTGAGCAGAAGGTTCCATTTCCCCTGTAGTTTCTATTACATTTACAGGCAAAGCTGCCATCAAGGTTAATACAGCGGGCATGTTCATGACAGTTATCCGTACCTTTCTTACATTCATCAATATCTGGAATGTAAAACAAGAGTGTAAATTAGAATTTTTGTTTTATTTGGGTTTACACTCTTTTCAACATTATTTCAGTTATATCATGGCAACATGTAGTTCACTTATTCATGATCCATTGGTACACAAACCAGTACAACGCTAGGAAATGTGCCCTGCCCAAGGACACTCCATCTTGACCATCGTGCCGCGACTGGAGATCGAACCAGGGATGCCCGACTTCAGATCCCAGATGATAACCACTCAACCACAGCACATCTGCTGCCTGCCAATATGTCAGTACAGACAGACGGGGAAAGAGACAGACAATGGTAGAAGGCTTAGTCAAATCATGAATTGTGTTGTTTTGAAGCTCAGACTATTCAACAAATTTAGAATAAGAATCTATTGTGGAAGACAGTGGTACAGAGGTAGAGCGTCCGCCTCTTGTACCAAAAGGTCCCGGGCTCACAAATAATAATATAAGCTGAAAGCTTGTTTCGCAATCGATGTAAAATGAGTAAGATTAAAATTATCATTTTAGATTGATAAGTGATATGGGTCAAGAACTATATGTATACACACCATTCTTCCAAGGCGAATGATTGAAATAATTGTTCTTTTGTCCATCGTGTTTAAAACTGTATCAAAATATGATTTACTTCCAATTCACAAGATGTTGCATCTTTTTTCCTTGAATGTTGTCAGTAGACAACACTAGATATTGAATACATGTAGTGTTTTGTGAAACACCTTTCAACAAACCCATTGTCTTGTCCATAAAGAAATATAATGTTCCCACCATGTTAAAAAATATCTCATTAAATTTTAAACAAGAGGGCCACGAGGCCCTGGAATCGCTCATCTGAGAATGGGCTATTTAAGACTTAATTCATTCAGAGCCAATGGCAATATCATCAAGACAAACTTTCTGACAAAATTTCAAGCTGCTCAAATAAAAAATGTGATTTCTATAGTGTTAACTAAATTGTTCTACAACCTGACCCATATTCGAACTTACCCTAGATATCATCAGGACAAATATTCTGACAAAGTTTCAACATGCTCAAGCCAAAAATGCGGCTTCCAGAGTGTTAACAAGATTGTTCTTCAATTTTGTCTAGTGACCTGGTTTTTGACCAGACATGACCTTTATATTATTAAGACAAACTTCTGACAAAATTTCAAACTGCTGAGGCAGAAATTAAGACTGCTAGAGTGTTAACAAGATTTTATTTCAATTTGGCCTAGTTTTTGACCCGACATGACCTATATTCAAACTTGGCCTAGATATCACTAAAAAAAAACATTCTGACAAAGTTTCAACATGCTCAAGCCAAACATGCGGTTTCCAGAGTGTTAACAAATTTTCATTTAACTTGATCTAGTGACCTAGTTTGTGACCCCAAATGATCCAGTTTCGAACTTGGCCAAGATTTGATAGAGATGTATGTACTGATAAACTGTCATGATGACTGGATGCAAAATGTTGCCTCTAGAGTGTTAACAAGCAAATGTGGACGCCGGACGATGAACGCTGGACAAAAGGCGATCACAACTTTGTGCTCTGGTGAGCTAAAAAGGGGTACAACTCTGAAAGTACTTTTAAAGTAATAACTTTTTAAAAGCAAAGAAAGTGTGTTCAATAGATACAGGTGTGACCTGACAATATACATCAGTAAATGAAAGCATGATGGACTGAAAGAGCAAACAGATAGACAGACAATGTAGAAATGATCCCTTTGTCTCCCAGCCAAAGCAGGCAACATAACAAAACAAGATATCCGTGGAACCGATTGATGCTCACCAAAGTATATATAGCGAGGACACAGGATTGGTGCTATTATATAATATAGGTAATTGCTGAGAAAACCCCGAAACAAAAACATTGAGCTCAATATAAACATGTGCTGCTGCTGTCACCAGAAAAGCAACACCTTAGTCTTGCTTTTGCTACTTCATTAAAGCAAGACAAACAAACAAAAAAGAAAGAAGTTCTTCAAAGTTGAGGGCATAAATATCATTTTAGATAGAGAGTCAAGTGAATCTTACCTTTGCATGTGGTTGGTCCTGTTTGATCATATCCATCATGACAAACACAATAAAAACTTCCATTTGTATTTGTACAATTTGAAGTGTCCGGGCAAGCATGTAAATAACATTCATCATCATCTTTGAAATAGATAAACAGTCATTTTATACATTTTGTTTTACAATTTAACCCTTCCCCACTTACAGACGCTTTTTCCTGACGCCTCTACAACATACGACTGTTGATAAAATTGTGGCAAAAGGGAAAATTGCCCTTAACCACATACGACAATTCTGCAGCAGACGACTTTGAACATATTTTGTCAAAAAATAGATAATTGAATGGATAACCTATGACTAAAATTGGAAAAGATTGTGGCAAAAGGAGAAATTGCTTGTTTTGAGCAATTTCTTCTTTTGTCACTATGTTTTCAAAAAGCTGTCTGCTGCAGAGGTGTCAAAATGCGTCTATATGAGGGAAAGGGTTAACCACATACAACAAATCAGCCGTACATAAAAAATCTCTGTAAATGAAAGTATGATAATTGATTAGTGTTGAAAACGTTTTGGGACATAATAATGTATGATCAATTTTTCCTTTTCTCACAATGTTTTCAAAAGATGTCTGCTACATATGCATCAAAATGATGCTTTTGAGTACCCACAATATAGGGTCTGAGGATCAAGTAAAGACTTTTGAAAATGAAATAAGCGCCATATCTAGAGCTATGTATGAAGAAGGTTGCAAAACGATTACACATGCTTAGGACAAAAAGATGAATACATTTTCCCACACACAGCAATTCTGCAATATTTGACTTTGAAATTCTCTATAAATGAAAGTATCATTATTGAATAAAGTTAAAAATATTGTGGCAAAAGGAGAAATAGCTCATCATGAGCATTTTCTCCATTAGTAACAATATTTGCAAAAGTCGTCTGCTGTAAATGCATCAAACTGTGTCTACAGGTCGGAAAAAATTTAACAATAATATTACCATAACAATCCCTCCCATTGGCCCACACATCAGAGCGCCCAAGTCCTTGCCAGCCCTTTATGCATCTACATTGGTAGTAACCATGTTTGTTAGTACAGGTAGCATGTTGATCACAATCATTAAAGTCCAGTTTACATTCATCCAGGTCTGTAGAATATAAATAGAAAACATATTTGTTAACCCTTTCCCACATACAACAAATATGCAGCAGACAACTTTGAACACATTTTGTCAACAAATAGAAAATCTCAATAATTGAACGGATAACCTATGACTAAAAGTGGAAAACATTGTGGCAAAAGAAGAAATTGCTCGTTTTGAGCAATTTTTTCTTTTGTCACTATGTTTTCAAAAAGCCACCTGCTGCAGAGGTGGCAGAAAGCGTCTATATGAGGGAAAGGGTTAATACAGGTAGCATGTTGATCACAATCATTCAAGTCCAGTTTACATTCATCCAGGTTTGTAGAATATAAATAGAAAACATGCAGTAGGTCAAACTATAATATATAAGCAATAAATCATTTAACCCTTTCCCTCATTTAGACGACTTTTGATGCCTCTCAAACAGACAACTTTTGAAAACTTTGTGACACAAGGAGAAATTGCTCAAAATGCTACAATGCTTTCAACTTTTTTCAGAATTTATACCTTCATATATAGATAGTTTCAATATTTTTGTAACAAAATGTTCAAAGACGTCTGCTGCAAATTTGTTGTATGTGGGAAAGGGTTATAGGGTAATGTCACACTTATTCACCAGTTGATCACTTATTTCATTTTGTTCAAAAAGATCTCCCACAGTCCAATAACTTCTAAGAAACAGATGTAGGTATTAACCCTTTCCCTCATACGGCAATTCTGCAGCAGACGACTTTGAACGTATTTTGTCAAAACATAGAAAATCTCCATAATTGAATGGATAACCTATGACAAAAAGTGGAAAACATTGTGGCAAAAGGAGAAATTGCACGTTTTGTGCAATTTCTTCTTTTGTCACTATGTTTTCAAAAAGCTGTGTGCTGCAGAGGCGTCAGAAAGTGTCTATATGAGGGAAAGGGTTAACACAATTAGTTGTGCTCCGAGGATAGGTTGGTGTTCTTGGATTGTTGTTATTAACCCTTTCCCAGTTTCAACAGATCTGCGGCAGACGACTTTAAAACATCTAGGTAAAAATATGGTTAACCTCTATAAACAAAACTTTAAACGTTGAATAAAGTTGTAAACATTGTGACACAAGGAGAAATTGCTTGTGTTGAGCAATTTCTTCTTATGTCTCAAAGTTTTCAAAAGTCGACTGCTGCTGTGGCATCAAAAAGCATCTGTATGTGGTAAAGGGTTAAATGGTTGAACAAATCAAACGTATTTTTTATTGGTGTCCGCTAAATCAAGGTAAATCTGGGAGGCGGACACATTAAACATAATTCGTCTGAATGTGAGAAAAGGTAAAATTTAATAGACTCTTTATATCAGAATGGTACAGTATTCAAAAAGGTATAAATGAATGAAATCTAAATACCAAAGTCAAAATCAGCACAATAGAGCTTTCCAAGCGTAAGGTTCCCTTTAGCCAGTGGATTTTCATTTCCATTGAACAGCAGCTCTGTCATGGGAAGTTTTGATGTACTGTTATAAACTCCAGCATCTATTCTTGACTTGCCATCATCAGCATCACAATTACATGCTCTGTTAAAGAAATTACGACATTATCACAATTACATACACAATACAGTAAATTTCTTGCTCCATAAAGGAAGTTACAACAGTATCACAATTACATGCTTCATAGAGGAATGTACAACATCATCACAACTTCATGTGCTATAAAGGAAATTATGACATAATCAAAATTTCATGCACTGTACAGGAAACTACAACAGCATCACAATTACATGCTCTGTAAAGGAATTTACAACAGCATCACAATTAGATGCTCCATATAGCAGATGGACAGGCTGATTGATACTTTTTCTTATGCACTGGCTCCTATAATGTTGACTGACTTTCAAAGTCACCACAATGCCATATTCACGAGGCCGTGGCTCTGGGGTAGAAGAAGATTGCTGGCCTCATCATCAGAAGGATTCCGGTTTGATTCCTGTGAAAGCGGGAACAAAATTTGGCAAATACAAATAAGTAAGAATTTCTCCTTTTGTCACAGTGTTTTTAAATTCAATCAATAATTGTTCTTTCATTTTTAGTGAGTTTTAAACTAAACCTATGTTGTAGGTACTCAAAAGAATCACCTCAATGAGATGTTTCTTTTGAGTACCCACAACATAGGTTTGGTTTGATAATGAGAGGGATATCCAGAGGGAAAATGTTCTAAACACCTCCTTATAATTATGGACCTCTGAAAAGGGGTTAGCAAGAGCGCCTCGGACTGAACGCACATGCTTATCTTTTTTTACTTTTTCGAAAAAGGGGCATTACTGAATAATTATTAAAGCCATAGTTATGAAACTTGGTATAGACATGCATATTGTTCATAGGAACATGTGTTCACATTTTCATTTGAAAATATCAAACAGTTTGTGAGTTATGAGGTAAGGTTAAAATTTTGCGACGATGCAGATGACTTCAAGGGTACATTTGTATCACAATAGCCCGCTTTGTTTCTTAAAAAAAAACCAGATATGCTTAAAATCAACCAATTACCAAGATGAAAGCAAACTTACCGATATGTTGTAAGCCGATAGTTTTTATCTTCACCACCTCCGCACTGTCCATTTTGTCCGTCCCTACCACAATTGCATTCGTTTTTGTTGGACCTGCCGTAACCTACGTATTTTCTCATCTTGTCATTGTAACCCCCTTTCCAGTGGAAACTATCGGTCAGCTACAAGATTCAATTTCAAGATTCACACCATTATTTTCAATATAAAATTCAAGAACAAGGCAAGACCTTTTTTTAAATGACAAAAAAATATAACAATGTTGATTGATTCATTTGAGTTATTAGTTGAAAATTGAAAAATAAACCCAGCATCTTTGTCTGCCATGTTTTTCAACGGATTGGAATGTTTTAATAATTAATAATTTTCAACCAAACTCCAAACTATACGGCTTAACAAAATTATGTACAGTGCCAGTAAAGGAACATTTCTGCTAAACTATCATGATTTCAGATGAGAACTATAATTAATTAGAATGGAATTTTAAAGTTTTGTAATTTTGCCCCTTTTCTGATCCCATCTAGCTGCCATATTTTTCAACCAACCAATATGGCTTGGAAATTTTTTGTAGAATGTCACTCAAGGACCATTTCTATGAAATTATCTTAGAATCAGACAAGCTGATTTAGAGAAGATTTTCTTTAAAGTTATGGCATTTTTCTCCCTTTCTTATGCCGCAGCAACCAAAGTTCTGCAATCAAACTTGCGATCAGCAGCCACCCAGGGGAAATGATAAAACTGGCTGCTTAGGACAGGTGGCAGCTTGTCACAAAATATATTTCTTTGTTCAAGTTTTTGTGACAGTTTACATATTATATACAACTGCTAGAAAATAATCATTTACATTACATATTGTAAGTTGTCTATTTAAACTAAATTTGAATAAAAAATTTATGGGTAAAAACAGACCGTGAATGTTCAATTTATGATAATTAAAGTAGTCAAAAGTATGTACAATTTCCCCGTTTTTAAGTGTTTTCAAATATCGTCTTCTACAGACAAATGCATATGTATTTGGGAATTATTAAATTTGTTACAATACATTGCTGTTCATTTACAACGTATCTCATAACAGTCTGACTTGCCCATTCTGCCACGAAAAAAATATTTATTCTAAGAGCTTAAACATCGTTATAGAGCTTAAACATCGTTATATACATTTGTAGCTTTTTTCTATAAATTAGATCATTGTGCTGTCTATTTCTTTAGTTTAAACCGCTTGCACAACTAACTTGACTATCAAATATCTTTTACTTTATTTTGAATTATGCTGTATAAGGTATCTGGAAAAAATAATGTCCGTATATACGTTATTTTTTGCGTAAGTTTTATCTGATGATCTTTCGATTTATAATGGTAATGGTACTATATAATGAACTTGGGGCTTCTAAGTGGACATTATCCATCCATATCTAAAATCTGTCTAGTGGTCTAAAGCGCATAAAACTCTTTTTTCAATTTGTCAATTTTGTCTGATGACGTAAATAGAAAACAAACCAAATTCGCAACTTCTTGTTGACGAATCAAGCAATGATCAATCGGAACTCATCGGCAGATTTCCGTACCCTTCATCTAACATGTAAATAGTTATTCATGTATGAAAAAATCCAATAATTTGTTTGATTACCCATATGTATGTAACACAGATAATTTTACACCTGACAAATCTGGGTTGCATGTTGATTGACCGTTGTACACAAATGGATTACAGTTAATCATGACCCAAAAGTGTGTCCCTTGGCCGTGTTTCAAAGGAAACCGCTGATCAAGGCTGTTTATAGTGTATAATTGGTTGGGGGTGGGGGATTTAAAGCCCTTAACTGCTGCTCACAAGCGACCGCTTGCAAAAGTTTGAATTGAATATCTTTGAACAATTTTGAAACAGAGCCCTCAAAGTAACATTCCCAAAGTAAGTTTGGCTGAAATTGGTCCAGTGGATATGGAGGCAATGTCATTTGAAGCTTAAAGTTAATTTTACCCCTTTTCTGATACCATTATTGCTTGGAAATAGAGGGTTAATGAAGGAACATTTGCAACACATTTATCTTGAAATCAAACAAGCACTTTCATAAGAACGGAATGTTAAAAAAATTGTCATTTTGCCCTTTTTCTTACTCAGCCTAGATGCCATGTTTTATACCAATATTCATTGGTTGAACAATTCTTGGAGAGGGTCTCTCAAGGAACATTTCTTTGAAATCATATTGGAATCCTACAAGCGGATTCTAAGGAAAAGAATTTTAAAGATTGGCCACTCCCCCCGTTCTGATGCCGCAGCAACCAAAGTTCATCTTACAATTTAAATCTTTGGACAATTTTAAAAGAGGACCACCAAAGGAACATTTCAGTGAAGTTTTGTTGAAATTGGTCCAATGGTTTAGAAGGAGAGGATGGTTAAAGCTAAGAGCGATCAGAATAGATCACCTTGAGCCTTAAGCTCAGGTGATTTAAAAACGCCTTTGGCTCACCTTAGCATGCATGCAATCATATCTGAATGGCATAAAACAGAACAGTGACACTTCTGTCAAACCATCCAGTTGGTCATGACTGGCACTGTGGTACTCCACGGGTATTGGCGTACCAAAAGGCACTTCTTTGCCGTCTTCCAGGGTATTGCTGATAATCGTTATTCCTGGTATTATAACATTCAGAGTTAGATAAGTCTTGTTAAAACATCCTTATAGACCCTTTCCCACACTCAACACATCTGCAGCAGACGACTTGAAAACTATGACAAATCTCTCTAAATGAAAGTAAAGTTAGTGTAGAGAGTAAAAAATATTATGACAAAATTAGACATTGCTCATGAGCAATTTCTCCTTTTGCCACTATGTTTTCAAAAATGGTCTTCTGCGGAGGCATCAAAAATCATCTCACATATAGTTGACGCATTTGCAACAGACAACTTTTGAAATTATTATTGATACTAAAGTAGAAATTGCTCCTAATGAGAAATTTTCCTTTTGTCACAATGTTTTCATTTAAAAAGATAGTCCAAATGTTTGCCTTGATGTTTTCATAGTCATCTAATACAGATGTTTTAATTGTGGGAGAGGGTAAAATCGTATGTTGTTGGTACAAAAATAAGAGGCCCAAGACGGCCAATATTGCTCCACTGCAATACAGCAAAAATCAAATCACAAAAGCCCTATAAAACAAAACAGATCACCCCCTGGGGTGACCAATCAACATGTCTTAAAGGAAGCTCAAGTTTCAAGTTTTATTTAATGTGATATTTTAGGCCACCGGCCCATACACATGATACAGCATAATTACATAGCATTAGAAGTGAGAACAGTATTTACATCATAGTAATACAGACAAATAATACAAAAACTCGGATATCCATTACATGATATAGTTCTAAAAGTTAAAGGCTATGGTTAATGTTAGAACAATAATACGACTTTTAGATTGACTAGAATTATGGTAAATGCTTAACTGAAAAAATAGACTTTGTATGAGGTATATCATCACCTTTCTAAAGAGAATACATAGACCCATATTATAGCAGCTTGAGTTACGTGTCCTTCAAGGAGAACTGCAACTATACATTGCAACATTGTAACACAACTATTATACAAAACAATCAAGATATGTTCTTCTTATTTTAAAAGCATTATAGATAAACATAGCTAATAACATTTTGCGAAGACATTAGATTGTAAAATTTATGAATACTAGGTTTTTCGAAAACATTATGTGGAAAATATCTACATCGCAAATCATAATACAATGGGCATATCTTAATAAAATGGTATTCATCCTCAATAGCAGTTTCACAGTACAAACATGTATGGAATTCTTTTGGGATATCTCTGTATCTTCCTTCCTCTATCATTAAACAATGACAACTACTGCGAAAGGAAGCTAGAGAAGAGCGAAATGTCTTTATATCTATGTTTAAGATATATGGTTCTAATGAAAAGGAAGTTCAAAGAGAGTCACATTGCTAAACAATTATTTGAAAATAAGCCTGATACTTTTTTTAAGTTTTCTCCATATCCATAAAAGACAAAACAGCGCCATCAATCAATATGGCCTGGAGGATTCTTATGAAGTTACACTCATAAACCATTTCTACTAACTTATTTAAAAATATTTATTCATATAAGGCAAAGCAGCCCCACCCCCTCATGGCCATTATATCCATCAATCAACATGGCCTAAAGGATTCTAGTGAGGGTGCACATGAAACATTTCTACACAATTATTTGTAAATCGGCAACATACTTTTGGGAGAGAATATTTTCAAAGATTTCACTACGGCCATATAAGGCAAAACAGCATGAAAGTTCATGCACAGATGCATGTACCAACTCACAACATGCACAAAGAACAATTTGCCATGACATTAGTTTGAATGGCTTTCAACCAGTGTAGCTAAAAGTCTAGGCAAAACTATTGAAAATGTCTGTGAATGAAAGTAAATCAAGATATATGGTAAACAAGAGGGCCATGATGGCCCTTGATCGCTCATCTGAAATATGCAATGTGATTGGGATGCCTACTACAAAAACATTTTTTTTACCAACCAACATGCATAGAAGTAATCTTGTAGGAACATTTCAGCAGAATTATTTGGAAATTGGCCAGATATTATTGGAGAAGAGGATTGTTAAAGTTTTCAATATAATCATAAAAGGCAAAATTGCTCCGCCACTATGGTGACCACATTTTTTGACCAATTAACATGGCTTGGAAGGAATCAGATAGAGGTTAACCCTAGGAACATTAATACAAAATTATTTTGAAATTTGCCAGATTCTTTTGGAGAAGAAGATTTGTAAAGTTTTCACTAAAGCCATATTTATATATATAAGGCAAAATATTGGTTGCCATTGAAACCAGGATTCTGCAAATTTGAAGGGATTCTTGAGAGTACATTGAGAGGATGCTTGCTGTGAAGTTTCATCCCAATTGATCCACTGGTTACTGAGAAGAGGATGTTGATGGACACACAACGCACACCGCACAATGCACGAGACACGCCGGACATAGGGCGATCACAATAACTGACCTTGTGCTCAGGCGAGCTAAAAATTACATCCTCATCCTTTCTCTTTGACCTTTAAACAGATTACTTCAAAATCAATAGGAGTCATCTTCTGGTCATGCTGAACCTCTCTGCCAAATTTGAGTACTGTAGGTCTAAGATTTATCCAGTTATCAACTGGATAAGCTTTGGTTTACCAACCAGGAACCTCCCCTCTTCTCCAAAGGAGGGGACGTAATTATTAAATAGAGTTGAGAAAGGTATTGCCAGAGACATATAAACACATTTATATGTCTCTGGTATTGTTCATTATCAGCCAAGTTTTCTTTTGTCACAATCTTTACAAAAGTCATCTGCTCCAACGTTTTTTTAAAAGTCATCTGCTCCAATGTTAGTCAAAATGTTTCTGTAGTATAGTGCAACATACCAAAGCCTTTGCTCATATCACAGTACACCAAAAACGGTTTTACATTAGGGCTTGGAAGGATCAGTGCTTCACCAGTTTTCATTTTCATTTCATATGCTTCCTGACAGTCTTTTGGAAGACCTGAAAACGATACAATGTATATGTCAATGACAATGTTAACAAGCGATAAAATGTATATGTCAATGACAATGTTAACAAACAATAAAATGTATATGTCAATGACGATGTTAACAAATGAGAAAAGGTATATGTCAATGACAATGTTAACAAACGATAAAATGTATATGTCAATGACAATGTTAACAAGCGATAAAATGTATATGTCAATGACAATGTTAGCAAGCGATAAAATGTATATGTCAATGACAATGTTAACAAACAATAAAATGTATATGTCAATGACAATGTTAGCAAGCGATAAAATGTATATTTCAATGACAATGTTAACAAACAATAAAATGTATATGTTAATGACAATGTTAACAAACAATAAAATGTATATGTCAATGACAATGTTAGCAAGCGATAAAATGTATATGTCAATGACAATGTTAACAAACGCAAAAAATCAGATTATGAGCCATGTCATATGGGAACCAAACTTCAGGATTTTGCGACGAGACTACACAAATATGAAACTTATATATACCTTGTGCTCAGAATTTTTCCTTAACCTTTTCCTTCATATAACCTATGACTAAAAGTGGAAAACATTGTGTCAAAAGGAGAAATTGCTCGTTTTATCATGGTCTGTCATTCCCTTACACAGACATTCACTCAGGCACTTGGCATCCTTGATAAGATTACTATAACACACAATTAAGTCACGCTATATTCACACATTTCAAAAGTAAAATCAATTGCCTATATCAAATTTAATAGCTTCAAAGGTTTATATTAATACAATCTCTTATGTAAAAAGTCTAAATAAAACCAAATTTGTATCATGTAATTCATATAATTCATTGAAGTTTGCATCAAACTTTTAACACTTCTGCACATGCAACAAATCTACTGCAGACGATCTTGAAAATATGTTTTGACAAATGTATTAAAACTCAATGAATAAAAGTACATCTATTAAATTGAGTTGGAAAGATTGGGACAAAAGTCCTCTGCTGCAAAAGTATCTGAAGGTGGGGTAAAGGGTATATAGCCTAGTAGTTCTTGATTAAATGTCAAATCATAATGAAGGTATTTCTAGCAGCTTCAACTGTCAGCCACAAAGCAGAAAGGTCTGAATCCTTTCCCTCATACATACACATTTTGATGCCTCTTTAGCAGACAATCTTTGAAAATATTGTTGCAAAGTGAAACTGCACAATTTTCAACTCTATTTCATTATTATTATTTCATATACAGAGCTTTTTCATTTTTTAGCATATATCTTTTTAAAGTCTTCTGCTGCAATTTATTTGTACGCTGGAAAAGGTTTAAATACCACATTTATCAGGGGACAGTTTAATCCTTTCCTAGATACAAACAATGTGTATTAACCCTTTTCCCTCATATAGATGCTTTTGACACCTCTGCAGCAGACGGCTTTTTGAAAACATAGTGACAAAAAAGAAATTGCTCAAAACGAGCAATTTCTCTTTTTGCCACAATGTTTTCTACTTTTAGTGATAGGTTATCCGATCAATTATAGAGATTTTCTATTTTTTTAGAAAATATGTTCAAAGTTGTCTGCTGCAGAATTGTTGTATGAGGGAAAGGCTTAAACGACCTTGAAAACAGCCAGTCTGTTTAAAAAGTTTGATAATTTAAAAGAGTTGAAAACATTGTGGCAAAAGTAGAAATTACTTATTCTGAGCAATTTCTACTTTAGTTGCAATGCTTTAAAAAGTTGTTTGCTGCAAGTGGGAAAGGTTTAAATGACATCGAAACAGGGGATTATCAGGAAGAGTTTATCAATAGCCCCTAAAACATACCAGAAGGTCTCGGTCCACACCGCACATCTGACACATCTAGCTGGGCAGATGCATCGGGGTCAGTTTGACCTCCGAAACGGAATTCTTCTGCAGGGAACACATCCCTGTTGGTTAAATACCCATAGTCAACAGTCCTGGAAACCAGAAAATAAAATACAGATAAGGATCAGTCTATGTCCTCGCAGACAATCGTGTCTTTCAGAAGTTACTCAAAACCGTCTGTGACCAATGCAGGGCCAGATCAAAATATAGCTATCATTGAATGGGATTAAAAAAAACGAACGCCGCCCTGATAGGAACCTCCATCCAGGAGTTTTAAAGTTATTCTCCGGACAAGAGAATGGCAATGACTTTGTAATAAGCTTAAATAGAGTTATAGTTCTTGAACACTGCACTCCCTCCCATTGTGCTTTACCATTGAATGAAGTTTTATTAAATTCCATCCAGTAGTTTTCAAGTTATTCTCTGGACAAAAAAAACCATTAACAAAGAGCAATGACTATGTTGTTAGCTCAAGTAGAGTTATGGTTCTTGTACACTGCACTTTCTTTCAGTGTGCTCTACCATTGTATGTAGTTTTATTAAATTCCATCTTTCAGTTTTAAAGTTATTCTGAACTAGAAAAAAGAAAGAAAGCGCAATAACTCAGTAATTAGCTAAAATAGAGGTATTGTTCTTGTACACTGCATTTCCTCTTATTGTTCTCTACCATTGTATGTGTTTTTATTAAAGTCCATCCTTTTGTTTAAAAGTTATTCTCCGGACAAGATTTAGCTAAAAATTAGCTAAAATAGGTATATGGTTAAGGTGTGATTGCCTTATATTATGTATTTATCTATATGTATGTACGCTTTTATTGTAACATGCCCTGAAGACGGATCTTATTAGCTTAACATTTCCAACATGTTTTGAAAACATCATAACAAAAGGAGAAATTGCTCAAAACAAGCAATTTCTCCTTTTGCCACAATGTTTTCAATTTTTTTCAGTAATTACACCTACAATTATAGAGATTTTTTCCAAATTTTTAGTAGATAAATTATGTCTTTTACAGATTTGCTGTATGTGGGAAAGGGTTAAATGTTCCGGTACATGTATATGGTTATGCTGTGATCGCCTTATATTGTGTATTTATCTATTTGTATATACACTTTTATTGTAACATGCCCTGAAGAGGGCCCTTATTAGCTTAATAAATATAATTTAATATTATTCTATTCTATTCTATTCTCTCTAACTCACGTCATTGGTCCTTGCTCATCACAGTGGCATCCATAATCCCCGGGGCAGGATTTCGTAGCGAAGCATGCACACGCTGCTTCTACATCTGTACTGTCAGCAACTCCAAATGTTGTTGAATTTACATTTCCGAATGTGGTGAAATACCCATACGCTGGATCATTGAAGTTGAGCAAAGGTGATTTTTGGCATGTATATTGGATACCCTAAAATTAAGCGGACTGGCATTAACTTCTTGAAATACAGGTTTTTTTTACCTAATTGGGTAAAAACGAAATCAAGAGATATTGAATTACTTTGCTGTGATATTAAAGGCGTATGCTACAGTTTTTTCACAAAAAAATTCCCAATCATAGAATTTCTTTATTCTTTGTATTTTGTTAGAACATACAATAACTGGTTGAAATAAGAAACAAACAAAAAAATGTCATCGATTATTTTTATTTTATGATTATTGATGACGAAATAAAGGAACTATTTAGTGTTTTCGTACCTGTTCACACGCCGGACGAATCTGTGTGAATGTATTTGTTTACACAATGTGAGACAATGACAATAAGTCCGATTTGTTAAATTTAAGGAATACGGAGTTATACATTTGTCAAGATAAGTTTTTATGACAATGCTTGTATCTGATCTAATAATATACCCATCTTTATATATAACGTGTGTAGAACAACATGACTTAATACTAGGAAAATGACGTCATGTCAGGGGTTTGACGTCATAATGTTAGTTCCTTTGGCGCCATACCTATATCAATCACAGTGTGGGTGATATGGATTTTATTTCACTAATAGAACACAGTATCTCATCATTTAGCATAAAATAAATATCCATATATGTTCAAATGAGGTCACATGTAGATAACGAACACCTGACAATGGGCGTACGCTTCCTACTCAAGTGAGCTTATAAAATATTTATCAGGTAAATAGTTAACCCTTTCCCACTTACTACTCTGAAAAAATAAAAGCAAATATGAAGAAAAACCTATAAGAGGGAAAGGGTTAATCTGTATATAGCGATGGCTACCCTGTTCACAAAAGTCACCTTGTACCTTGTTTTGCACTGATGGGCTCACTATGGACAGGGTCAATAACCATCTTATCTTACCTGGTAACAGTATCCTGATATTTCAGCCAGGGCATGGACTTGATCATAAGTTGCGGCTTCATAGATCAGCTCTATGACTGTCTGTCCTGGTTTCACGGATCCATTGATGTTGTTTGAGCCTGGAGGGATCACTGTCTTGATCTAAAAGATGGAATCAAAGTGTTAACTTAGAACTCTAGATAAGATGTATTCTTGATTTTTAACATTTCTTTTTGGGCCATCAAACCCATTGTTGTAGGCACTCAAAAGAATGTTTTTCAGTGAGCCGATTATATTGAGTACCAACAACATAGGATATACATCTCCTTGTCTAGTAATGATTATTATACATCTCCTTGTCTAGTAATGATTATTATACATCTCCTTGTCTAGTAATGATTACTATACATCTCCTTGTCTAGTAATGATCACTACACATCTCCTTGTCTAGTAATGATTACTATATATCTCCTTGTCTAGTAATGATTACTACACATCTCCTTGTCTAGTAATGATTATTATACATCTCCTTGTCTAGTAATGATAACTACACATCTCCTTGTCTAGTAATGATTACTATACATCTCCTTGTCTAGTAATGATCACTACACATCTCTTTGTCTAGTAATGATTACTATACATCTCCTTGTCTAGTAATGATTAGTATACATCTCCTTGTTTAGTAATGATAACTACACATCTCCTTGTCTAGTAATGATTACTATACATCTCCTTGTCTAGTAATGATTACTACACATCTCCTTGTCTAGTAATGATTACTATACATCTCCTTGTCTAGTAATGATTACTACACATCTCCTTGTCTAGTAATGATAACTACACATCTCCTTGTCTAGTAATGATTACTATACATCTCCTTGTCTAGTAATGATTACTATACATCTCCTTGTCTAGTAATGATTACTACACATCTCCTTGTCTAGTAATGATTACTATACATCTCCTTGTCTAGTAATGATTACTACACATCTCCTCGTCTAGTAATGATTACTACACATCTCCTCGTCTAGTAATGATTACTACACATCTCCTCGTCTAGTAATGATTACTACACATCTCCTTGTCTAGTAATGATCACTACACATCTCCTTGTCTAGTAATGATTACTATACATCTCCTTGTCTAGTAATGATTACTACACATCTCCTTGTCTAGTAATGATTACTATACATCTCCTTGTCTAGTAATGATTACTACACATCTCCTTGTCTAGTAATGATTACTATACATCTCCTTGTCTAGTAATGATTACTACACATCTCCTTGTCTAGTAATGATTACTATACATCTCCTTGTCTAGCAATGATTACTACACATCTCCTTGTCTAGTAATGATTACTACACATGTCTTTCAGTTTTTTCCATTATTTTCAGTCAAAACTCAAGATTGGTTTGTTGTTAAGGAATCTAAGAAAGGATAGTGATATGTGTAACTATTTACCTTTCATGCAATTCCGGAAGATATTTACTAGAAATCATTCCAGTTAAAAATGTAAAACATCAACATTTGCCAGAATAATTTTAAACAAGCTGTTGGACAAAGAGATGCTGCTTTACAAAGCAAAATCGGCTTTATGTCTACAGAACTATGCATATTACCTGTCACAACATGAGCATTTTAAGGAAAAATGGACTGCTTATCCTTTTCTCACAAACAGAAATTCACTAACGCGTCTACAGCACAAGATTTTTAAAAACTTTAAGACAGATGGTTTATTTTAACCCTTTCCCACTTTTAGACGCATTTTGACACCTCTGCAACAGACAACTTTTGCAAACACAATTGCAAAAGGAGAAATTGCTGATGATGAGCAATTTCTCCTTCTGCCACAATGTTTTCAACTCAATTCAATATTAACACTTTCATTAAAAGAAATTTTCCATATTCATGTCTTCTGCTGCTGATTTCTTGAATGAGGGAAAGGGATAAATATGAGTAAATGCAAGTGTGAAGAACAGATTGCAGAGAAGAGATCCCATTTTTTGATTGATTGATTGATTGGGGCTTAAGACCATTTTCAACAATTTTTCAGACATATTAAAGTGGCCAGTTCACCTACTCATATGTGTCCTTGCTTTCTCACATCAGTACTCCAGACAACAAACTTTCCAAGCAAGTGGCTGCTTTTCCACGTAGACTGTTAGCCCATTGGTGAAAGACGAATGCTGATTGTCACAGTGACTTTTGTCATCCAAAATTATGTTGGCAGAGGTGGCCCAATGTGTCCCATTGCCAAGTTGACACCAAAAATACCAATAAAAAGTTGGCACCACTTACCTTAGTAATACCCATTGACTTGTCAGATTCAAAATCACATTCTACAGCAAAGGGGGGCACACCTCCTGCACCATCAGGGTCTATAGTGTAGGTGTTGTTTCCCATTGGATTCCTCTTCAAATTCTTTACTCTGATTTCTTCACAGTCTCTTGGTAAATCTGGTATGATGAGTAAATCACATTAGATGATACTGACAGTAGCTTAGATATACAGAAGTAATGTGGGCATTTTCTTGCAACATAACCATAATCTCACAGTATCCTTCTTACAACATAACCACAATCCCATAGTTTCTTTCTTACATCATAACCACAATCCCATAGTATCTTTCTTACAACATAACCACAATCCCATAGTTTCTTTCTTACAACATAACCACAATCCCACAGTATCTTTCTTACTACATAACCACAATCCCATAGTATCCTTCTTACAACGTAACCACAATCCCATAGTATCTTTCTTAACATAACCACAATCCCATAGTTTCTTTCTTACTACATAACCACAATCCCATAGTATCCTTCTTACAACGTAACCACAATCCCATAGTATCTTTCTTAACATAACCACAATCCCATAGTTTCTTTCTTACAACATAATCACAATCCCACAGTATCTTTCTTACAACATAACCACAATCCCATAGTATCCTTCTTACAATGTAACCACAATCCCACAGTATCTTTCTTAACATAACCACAATCCCATAGTATCCTTCTTACAACGTAACCACAATCCCATAGTATCTTTCTTGACATAACCACAATCCCATAGTTTCTTTCTTACAACATAATCACAATCCCACAGTATCTTTCTTACAACATAACCACAATCCCATAGTATCATTCTTACAACGTAACCACAATCCCACAGTATCTTTCTTACAACATAATCACAATCCCACAGTATCTTTCTTACTACATAACCACAATCCCATAGTTTCTTTCTTACTACATAACTACAATCCCATAGTTTCTTTCTTACAACATAACTACAATCACATAGTTTCTTTCTTACTACATAACCACAATCCCACAGTATCTTTCTTACAACATAACCAAAAGCTATGTTGTAAAAGACTCGACAAAATTGTCTCACTGAGGCAATTTCTTGGCGCACAGACAACATAGATAGATAGATTTATCGGTATCTGTCCGCTAAATTATGCATTAACCAAGGACAAGTTGTGTCCGTCCACTATAACATGCATTAACTAAGGGCAAGGTGTGTTTGTGCGCTATTACGTCCATTATCAGTGGACAAGTTATGTCTGTCCTTTATTATGCCCATTAACCAAGTAAAAGTTGTGTCTGTCCGCTATTACGCCAATTAACCAAGGAAAAATGATTTCTATTCACAATTACGCCCATTAACCAAGGACAAGTTGTGTCTGTCCTCTATTATGCGCATTAACCAAGGACAAGTTATGTCTGTTCACTATTACGCCCATTAACAGTGGACAAGTTGTGTCTGTCCTCTATTACGCCCATTAACCATGGACAAGTTGTGTCTGTCCACTATTATGCCCATTAACCGAGGACAAGGTGTGTCTGTCCTCTATTATGCCCATTAACAGTGGACAAATTGTGTCTGTCCGCTTTTACACACATTAACCAAGTTATATCTGTCCGCTATTATGCCCATTAACAGTGGACAAATTGTGTCTGTCCACTATTACACGCTTTAACCGAGAACAAGTTGTGTCTGTCCGCTATTACGCCCATTAAATGAGGACAATTTGTGTCTGTCCACTATTACGCGCATTAACCGAGGATAAGTGATGTCTGTCTGCTATTACGCGCATTAACCGAGGACAAGTGATGTCTGTCCTCTATTACGCGCATTAACTGAGGACAAGTTGTGTCTGTTCTCTATTACGCCCATTAACCGAGAACAAGTTGCGTGCACTATTATGCCCATTAATCGAGGACAAGTTGTGTCTGTCCTCTATTATGCCCATTAACCGAGGACAAGTTCTGTGCACTATTATGCCCATTAATCGAGGACAAGATGTGTCTGTCCTCTATTATGCCCATTAACCAAGGACAAGTTGTGTCATTACACCCATTAACCGAGGACAAGTTGTGTCTGTGCACTATTATGCCCATTAACCGAGGACAAGTTGTGTCTGTCCTCTATTACGCCCATAAACTGAGGACAAGTGATGTCTGTCCTCTATTACGCGCATTAACTGAGGACAAGTTGTGTCTGTCCTCTATTACGCCCATTAACCGAGGACAAGTTGTGTGCACTATTATGCCCATTAATCGAGGACAAGTTGTGTCTGTCCTCTATTATGCCCATTTACCGAGGACAAGTTCTGTGCACTATTATGCCCATTAATCGAGGACAAGTTGTGTCTGTCCTCTATTATGCCCATTAACCGAGGACAAGTTGTGTCTGTGCACTATTATGCCCATTAACCGGGGAAGAGTTATGTCTGTCCTCTATAAAGCGCATTAACCGAAGAAAAGTTGTGTCTGTCCTCTATTATGTGCATTAACCGAGGACAAGTTGTGTCTGTCCTCTATTACGCCCATTAACCGAGGACAAGTTGTGTCTGTGCACTATTATGCCCATTAACCGAGGACAAGTTGTGTCTGTCCTCTATTACGCCCATAAACTGAGGACAAGTGATGTCTGTCCTCTTTTACGCGCATTAACTGAGGACAAGTTGTGTCTGTCCTCTATTATGCCCATTAACCGAGGATAAGTGATGTCTGTCTACTATTACACCCATTAACCAAGGACAAGTTGTGTCTGTCCTCTATGACGCCCATTAACCGAGGACAAGATGTGTCTGTCCTCTATTATGCCCATTAACAGTGGACAAGTTGTGTCTGTCCTCTATTATGCCCATTAACAGCGGACAAGTTGTGTCTGTCCTCTATTAAGCCCATTAACCGAGGACAAGTTGTGTCTGTCCTCTATTATGCCCATTCACCGAGGACAAGTTGTGTCTGTCCTCTATTATGCCCATTAACAGTGGACAAGTTGTGTCTGTCCGCTATTACACACATTAACCAAGGACAAGTTGTGTCTGTCCGTTATTATGCCCATTAACAGAGGACAAGTGATGTCTGTTCGCTATTACGCCCATTAACAGAGGACAAGTTTTTCTCTCACACAGACAACATTTGATGAATCTGCAGCAGATAACTTTTTAAAACATTAAGAAAAATTGAGAAAATGCTCATGATGTACAACTTCTCTTTTTGCCAAAATATTATTAAAACTATTCAATTAGTATACTTATAGTCATAATTGCTTTGATGTTAACAACGTTGTCTGATACAGATGTGTTGTATGTGGGAAAGTCTAACTTCAAGACTAAGACAGATTTTTGAAAACATGGTGACAAAAGAAGAAATTGCTCAAAACGAGCAATTTCTCCTTTTGCCAAAATGTTCCCACTTTTAGTCATAAGTTATCCATTTAATTAAAGGGATTTTCCATTTTTGACAAAATATATTCAAAGTCGTCTGCTGCAGAATTGTTGTATGAGGGAAAGGGTTAATATTCAAATAATTATACAAGTGTCGTATATAACTTTTAGATACCAGTGAATCCCTGTAATTGTTTCAAAAGTCTGGAAGCTTGGCACAAGCCCAACAGCCAATACTTATTAAAACTAAAAATATCACTGAAGGTGATGAATACCCCCAGCTGGTGCCTGACAATATACATATATATGAGAAATTTAAGGGGCCATAACTCATTTGAAAATAATTCCAGTGCAACACGCCGACAATATGCACAACTAGGCTTGGTATCAATCATTCATGTGAAGTTATATTGAATTCTGACCAAGGGTTGCTGAGAAATAGTGTTCACAAGAAATGTCTATAGACCAACTATGTATGAGAAATTCAAGGGGCCATAACTCATTTAAAAATAGTTCCAGTGCAACGCGCTGACAATATGCACAACTAGGCTTGATATCAATCATTATTGTGAAGTTATATTGAATTCTGACTAAGGGTTGTCAGAAATAGTGTTCACAAGAAATGTCCAGACCAATGGACCGACCGACAAACCGACCAACCGACAAGCGTGACTCCTATATAGCCCCCATATACTACGTATCTGGGGGTATTATAAGCCCAGGCTCAAACTCCACCAACAATACTTAGCACTAAGTAATACTTAAAGTCTTAAATAAGGTTGGAACATTTTCCACCATTCATGTTTAACAAAATATTTAAGTTAACGACTAAGTTGACATAAATTTTTAACCTTGCTAACAATATTTGTTAAGAAATGAAATATTTAGGCATTTTTATTAGGGAAACAAAAATGATTCTATCCAATTCAATCCAATTCAATCCAATTTCTTTATTCAAGTATTTTAAAGACCTCTGTCCCATTTACATAAATATTTACAAATAATACAAAATACGAGAAGAACAATTTGAATGAGTTTAGTTAACCCTTTCCCTCACAAGACAATTCTGCAGCAGACGACTTTAAACATAATTTGTCAAATAATAGAAAATCTCTATAATTGAATGGATAACCTATGACAAAAAGTGGAAAACATTGTGGCAAAAGGAGAAATTGCACGTTTTGTGCAATTTCTTCTTTTGTCACTATGTTTCCATAAAGCCGTCTGCTGCAGAGGCATCAGAAAGCGTCTATATGAGGGAAAGGGTTAAGGAAATTTCATAGTTTCCTTGAGAGATATTTTTAAATGTTTAAATAGTGATATGATTATAAGCTAACAAGACCATATACTTTTTTTTTAACTTCTCATTAGGTGATTTAAATTATAGTTCTTTGTACGCTAGGCAGACATACTTGGATTTAATTTCAATCCACAAAAAATAGTTTTAAGTTTGAGATATCCTCAGATCAAATGATTTCTGTTTATCAGTTCAAACTGTTCATCAAAGAACATCTAATGTGATTGTTTAAGGGAGCAATAACTGTGTTGCAGAATTTTTGCCATCAAACATTTGTATTATTGCATAAGATGATCAGTTTCTCGACGAAACAAAATGTAAGGTAAAAGTACAAATGTACGAATGAATAGGAATTTTTCTTTTTAAGTATTTAAGTATAACCTAGCGCTAAGTAATACTTAACCCTTTCCCTCATATAGACACTTTCTAAAGCCTCTGCAGCAGACGGCTTTTTAAAAACATAGTGACAAAAGAAGAAATTGCTCAAAACGAGCAATTTCACCTTTTGACACAATGTTTTCCAATTTTAGTCATAGATTATCTGTTCAATTATAGAGATTTTCTATTTTTTGACAAAATATGTTCAAAGTCGTCTGCTGCAGCAGAAATGTCATATGAGGGAACGGGTTAAAAGCATATTTCCTTGATAAAAATGAATTATTTTTGTCATTTATTACAAATATTGATAGTCATGCAGCGATGTAGGAATTTATGTCAACTTAGTCATTTACTTAAATGCATTCCACCATTCATACATTTAACAAAATATAAGGTCAACAAAAATGATGAAATATGCTTTTAAAAAAAGCATTACTTATCACTTAGTAAGGTTTGTGGAATTGGGGCCTGGGCCCTTTCCCACATATGTACACTTTCTGATGCCTCTGCAGCAGACGGCATTTTGAAAAACATGGTGACAATAGAAGAAATTGCTCAAATCAAGCAATTTCTCCTTTTATCAACATGCTTTCAACTCTATTCAATTAGTGTACTTTCATTTGTATTATTGCATAAGATGATCAGTTTCTCGACGAAACAAAATGTAAGGTAAAAGTACAAATGTACGAATGAATAGGAATTTTTCTTTTTAAGTATTTAAGTATAACCTAGCGCTAAGTAATACTTAACCCTTTCCCTCATATAGACACTTTCTAAAGCCTCTGCAGCAGACGGCTTTTTAAAAACATAGTGACAAAAGAAGAAATTGCTCAAAACGAGCAATTTCACCTTTTGACACAATGTTTTCCAATTTTAGTCATAGATTATCTGTTCAATTATAGAGATTTTCTATTTTTTGACAAAATATGTTCAAAGTCGTCTGCTGCAGCAGAAATGTCATATGAGGGAACGGGTTAAAAGCATATTTCCTTGATAAAAATGAATTATTTTTGTCATTTATTACAAATATTGATAGTCATGCAGCGATGTAGGAATTTATGTCAACTTAGTCATTTACTTAAATGCATTCCACCATTCATACATTTAACAAAATATAAGGTCAACAAAAATGATGAAATATGCTTTTAAAAAAAGCATTACTTATCACTTAGTAAGGTTTGTGGAATTGGGGCCTGGGCCCTTTCCCACATATGTACACTTTCTGATGCCTCTGCAGCAGACGGCATTTTGAAAAACATGGTGACAATAGAAGAAATTGCTCAAATCAAGCAATTTCTCCTTTTATCAACATGCTTTCAACTCTATTCAATTAGTGTACTTTCATTTAAAGGGAGTTTCCAATTTTTCTCGGGTATGTTTTCAAAGCCGTCTGCTGCAAATTTGTTGTATGTGGGAAAGGGTTAACTCTATTTTGACTGTTGGAACTGTTGTTGTAATACCTGTGCCACCAGTACAGAGAGGAATAACTTACTAAAGCATTGGACAGGCCCAACCAGCAGGGTTCTTGTTCCATTCGACAGGCCAAAGGTAACCTTTGTAACAGGCAGTAAGGCACTATCAATGATCAAACCTCCGTCCATCTGACTGCCGGGTAGGTTACAATTACATTGACCATTCTCTCCTGCACAGCCAGAGGTTTCTGTGGAAACTAGAGTACACATACATATATAGTTCAACTTGTAACTTATTTAATATTGGGATTTTATTTTTGGTAAACATATGTGACAAGGCGAAGTATTTTGAAATATATTCAGCAGAAAGCTTTTGAAAACATTGTAACAAAAATAGGAATCGCTCATAATGAGCAATTTCTCCTATTGCCCCAATGCTTTCAAAGTTTAAGAAAAAAAAACCTTTCATTTATAGAGATTTGACATAATTTTGCATAGATATCCGAATGAGCAATTGCTCCTATTGCCCCAATGTTTTCAAAGTTTAACAAAAAAAATACTTTATTTATAGAGATTTGCCATCATTTTGTCTGCTGTAGTTTTGGTATATGTGAAAATGGTTACCGTTAAGAATTCCTTCTATTCTTAAGCCTTCACTACAGAGCTCTTGGAATCACAGATACTAAATTTACACAATGCACACAAGAGGAACATGCTAGTCCTATACATTTGCCACAATGTCTTCATAAGTTGCCTGCTGTAGAGACATCAAAACGTGTCTGTGAGTTGGACAGGGTTAAAGTTCTGTTAAATCTGTTGAGCAGTGTATAGACTGCTCAACAGGTTTTAACAGAACTTTAACCCTGTCCAACTCACAGACACGTTTTGATGTCTCTACAGCAGGCAACTTATGAAGACATTGTGGCAAAAATAAACATTTCTAATTATCTTTTCAATTTTATTCAATAATAATTGCAATAATGTTTGCCTAGAAATTTATCAAGTCATCTGCTACAGATTGTTTGAGTGTGGAAAAGGGTTAACAGATGCTGGAATGCTTTTATGTAGAAATGTAACTGATGTACTGTAATTAGCAGTTTCAGTGAAGATTTTTAAATTATTCAAGCCCTCTACCTGCCGTGGTTTTAAACCAATTAAGATAACTTGAACAATATTTTTGTAAAGGATTACCAACAAAAGGAATATTTCTTCAAAATTACTTTGAATGGAACCGATACATTCAGGGGAATAAAATCAAAGCTTGAAAAACTAGTTTCCCCTCCGACCACCATGTTTCACAACCAACAGATAGCTTAAACAATCTTTGTAGAGGACCACTCAAGGATCAGTTCTTTAAATTGCATACAGACCTCTGCATGGAATTGAACGACTCAAACAATTTAAATAAAACGGCTTATTAGGAAAGGGCATTTGTAATTAGGCATTAAATATTCCAATTTGAAAGAGGACCACCAAAGGAACACTCCTGTGAAGTATGGTTGATATTAGTTCAGTGCTTCAGTAAGGAATGTCATTTTTTGACCCGTTACAGTGACATTTGTCAAATATCAGAAAGAATGTTAGCCTAGCTGGGATTCAAACTCACAACCCCTAGTTAGCATCAACAGCTGTCAATCCAGGGGATGCCAACATTCTTTCCTATCTTTGACAAAAGCCACTGTGACAAGCGTCATTCGTCTTATACCAATGGGCAAACTGTCTATTTGGAAAACAGCCAGTTGCTTGGAAAGTGTGTTGTGTGGAGTACTGGTGTGAGAAAATCAGGAAACACATGAGTAGGTGATTTGGCCACCGTGATATGATTAAAAAATTGTTGAAAGAGGTGCTAAATCCCAATCAATATGGATTCAAAAAATAAATGTAGATGGTCACTAAATCAACATTTCTGCTAAATGTTCTCCCTTTTCTCATGTCACCTACAGCTTAGGTGATCTAAAAACTATAACTGTCAATAGCCCTTTCCAACATACAACAAATTTGCAGCAGAAGACTTTGAAAGTTTCTAGGCAAAAATATGGAAACTCTAAAAAGGAAAGAACAATTATTGAATAAAATGGAAAACATTGTGGCAAAAGGAGAAATAGTTCATAATGAGCAATTTCTCCTTTTACCACATTGTTTCAAACATTTATCCGCTGCAGATGTGTAAGAAAGCGTCTGTATGTAGGAAAACGTTTAGGTACTAAGTATGTCAGCAAACTGATTTGCTTGATCAAATAAAAGTCAGAGATCAGGGGGAAATAACTCTTAACCCTTTCCCTCATACGACAATTCTGCAGCAGACGACTTTGAACATATTTTGTCAAAAATAGAAAATTTCTATAATTGAATGGATAACCTATGACTAAAAGTGGAAAACATTGTGACGAAGGGAGAAATTGCTCGTTTTGAGCAATTTCTTCTTTTGTCACTATGTTTTCAAGAAGCCATCTGCTTTTCTCGTACAAAAGAAGTCAAAAGTGTATTGGAAGATAACTCAGGATACCCTTGAACAGAGTTGATCCATAATCATGCCTTGCACCTTTACTATTCATGATCATCACAATCAACATGCACATGAGTAATAAAAGTTTACATACTGTTTTCATTTCCAGCCCAATATGATTGCAATTGATTGTCGACAGAGTACCAGCCATATTCCCCATTAAGAATTAGGGAGCCATCCTCACACTGTAACGTCAGCTCTTGTGTGCAGTAGCCCGAACTCTCTATGAGCGTTTGAAAAATCTCAAAACTATACACCCAATATTCTACTATTATGACGCCTCCTTCTGGGGGAATTTCAAACTCCGGTATTTTGGCTGTAACAATCTGTTAAATAAATAAATATTAATAAATAAGGCAGCAGAACGCCAGGAAATCAATCAGTTCATATTAAGTCAAAGTGTAATTCACCCTTGCCCACATATAAATGCGTTTGATGCCTCTGCAGCAGATACATTTATAATAATGCATTGTGGCAACAAGATATATTACTCATTATGACCAATATCTCCTTTTGTCACAATGTTTTCAACTTTTTTCAATAATTATACTTTCACTCACATACATATTTTCATATTATTGTCAATATGTCTGCGGCAGATACACCTCCAGATGTCTGCGGCAGATACACCTCCAGATGTCTGCGCAGATACACCTTCAGATGTCTGTGGCAGATACACTATCAGATGTCTCCGACAGATACACCTCCAGATGTCTGCCGCAGATACACCTTCAGATGTCTGCCACAGATACACCTCCAGATGTATGCCACAGATACACCTTCAAATGTCTGTGGCAGATACACCTCCAGATGTCTGTGGCAGATACACCTCCAGATGTCTGCCGCAGATACACCTTCAGGTGTCTGCCACAGATACACCAAAATTGTCTCTTCTTTTGAGAGACACAATATTTTCAACTCTTATTTACAATTATACTTTTGATTTTCCAAACTCTTTTCATGTGTTTGTCAAGATGCAGATTTGTTGTATGCGGGAAAAGGTTAAGGAATATGTGATCCCCCTTTCCCCCACGTACAACAAATCTGCAGCAGATGACTTTGAAAACATGGAGTCAACATTTTGGAAACCTTCAAGCATTTGTAAGTGGGAAAGGGTTGAACCAAAATCATCATGCAACTCTGAACAGTCTGATTTGGTGTATATGGTCATGGGGCACGCTAAAAAAAAATAAAAAAAAATAAAATATATTATTTATAAAGACAAGGGCTCGAACTTTCTTTTCAGCCAGATTTGACCCATGTTTGCATTTTGGCTCGATACAAAATAAAAAACAACAATTGAATGTCTCAGAATATAGCTAAATGGTCAAAAGGATTTTATCCACAAAGGATTGACTTGCGAACAACAGACTTTGAATCATGACAACTACAGTTAAATTTGACAGGTCAGACACAGGTCTGCAATACAGTTTTAAAGATATTTTATGGAAAGCTGTGATTGGCCTTTCTACTTTAGGCAACCAATGAAATAACTTGTTACAATAAGGATCAAAGTATACAACAATATCAGCAAAACTTCAATTTTTCCAACGTATACACATTTTGTCTGATCATGAATAAACAAAATGCACCAAAGAAGTAAAATCACTCAAAAGTTTCATATTGATGTGTTTATTATTAGATGTCATAGGAAACTCGTGCTGCAACTAGTTGCATCATAAGTTGTCTCAGGGAAATGTTTATCAAGACCACCACTAACAGGTGCACAAGCTGATGATTTATTATGTGTTATCTCACCTCAAATCCCATGGGTGGATAGACTGAAATTCCACAATAGAATGGTGTTGGTATAACTGGACCTCCTTCATCGGGGTCTATCATCTGAACCCCCGATTCCTTCATTCCTTCATTACGCCAGTCTTGACATGAAGAGGTTTTACCTGCAAACACAGAAATCTTCTTAATCCTTTCCCACATACTGAGTAATTTCAACTTTTGCCACAATGTTTCAAATCTTATTAATCAATTAAATTTCGAAAATTGGCTGCTGCAGATTTGATGTATATATGTGTGAAAGGGTTAATATCATTTTAAACTGCTTCTCAATCTTACCAATTCGTCCAACGTCACAAATCAAATCTGAAACCGTAGGTTGAACTCGTCTACGCTTAGGTGTTACGTTCGGCGGCAACTTGCTAACTGAATCCAATCCGACACAGACCCCACAAATGGCCAAATACTGCTTGTTGTGAATCCATCCTCCATCTTCTGATTCCACACCGTCCTCTACATCACAGTTACATGGTATACCGGCTCCTCCTTTACACATCTCAAGGGTTCCACATGCACACTTATCACGACCTTGACTGCCGGACCAACCTATGGGATAAATCAGTACAAACTATAATGAGGCAATCTGTGAGAAAACATACATGTTGGCATTTTCAGAACAGTGTAGGTTCAGATCAGCCTGTACATCTGCATCCTTTTATCAGGCTCTATCCACATTGTCAGAAACTTCTAACAAGCTTATGAAAAAATATAAATATGCAAACAGCATAGATCTTGTTCAGACTTTGTGGATGCAAAGGCTGATCTGGTTCTACACTGTTCACAAAAGCCAACTTGTACCTTTTTCCCAAATGTAGATATTTTTCAGAACATTTTGGCACAAGGAGAAATTGCTCTCAATGAACAACTTCTCGTTTTGAGAAATATTTGCAACTCTATTCCCATAATTAATTTATATTTCATTTATATCAATTTCCATATTTTTGCTTAGATGTTTTAAAGTCATTTATCATATGACAATGTTTGTCTCCAATCTAATATACCTATTATGTATTTCTTTATATATTTTTGTCACAAGTGTAATATAATATGACCGAATCACTATTTTTGTAATCATCCGTGAATGTTTACAAAATGGCTGATAACGTGTATCCGGTAAACACAATAGATGGACGGTATAAAGGGACAATTAGCGGTCATAAAAATATTTGTTTGTGTGATTACTTAAACAGTTTATTATGTATTACATGTATGGACTATTTTCTGACAGCGAAAAAAAGATTTTCTTTTTGTGTTTCGTCATGTGATAAAAAGAATCTAACATTGTTTGTCATTTCATGATGTTTTATTAAACTCGTCCAAGAAATTTATTATCAAGCTCGCCAGAGGCTCACTTAATAACACATTTTTTTAACTTATTTATTAAAACTTTATATGAAATGACAACTCATGTCAGATCCTATATATACCGCATACTTGTCGTATGCAGATTTTTACAAATTAAATGTATCTGAAACTGATCTAATAAACAACAAAAATATTAAGGGAAAAGAAACAATTGATAACCATTGATCACTTATCATTTAAAGTTGTCTCAGGAAAATGTTTACCAAGAGCATCTCTAACAGGTGCATAAGCTGATGATTTAACCTAATCCCACATGTTGACACTTTCGGACACCTCCGCTGCATACAATTGTTGATAACATGGTGGCAAAAGGAGAAATTGCTCATAATGAGCAATTCCTCCATTTGACACAAATATTTTCAACTCTATTTAAAAGCTATATTTTCTTTCAAAGTTGTCTGTTGCAGATGTTTTTGTTTGTTGGAATACAGACACATTTTGACCAATCTACAGTAGACAACTTCTGAAATCAATGTGACAAAACAAGAAATTCCTCATAATGAGCATTTCTCCTTTTGCCACAATGTTCCATCTCTCTATTTAATCACTTTTCTTTCATTATGCAGTGTGATCACGCACCAAGCCATATGATGTTACTTTGAACTTTTTACCATAGTTAACCATTAAAGGAGAAGTTATTATTACGATAAACTAAATGTAAATACCTTGGTCAGAATACATTTACAATTGATTGTAAAAAGGTTTAAAGTTCATTTAAAACAAAATATATATTTCCATCGATTTAAGTCTTTGTGCTATTAAATATCGTAATTGAGATGATGTTAAAAATACCAGAGACTTCTTATACATATTAGTAGCCTAGTAATTAACTACTGGTCCCTAATTTATGGCTGACCATTTACAAAAACTGTTCAAGCCATATTGACTGGATGAAAAACATGGCAGCCAGGAGGAATCAGAAAAGGGTCTAAATGACAAAACATTGAAATTTTATTCTTATGAACTTTTACTAAATTTAAGTGTATTATATAAATGTTACAATGACTTCTATCTCATTACTATTTTTAATCAAACTAACTGATGATCGGCTGGAGCCTCACTCACCGTGTGGTCAACAGTCTTGGATTTAGAGAGTTTTCATTATTGAAGAACACTCGCAACTTAGTAGGCAATGTAAATGTTATTATGATTTTGTTTACTTGGCTCCCGATTTAATTATACATCTCTCGATTTTTGTTAAGCTTATTAACATTCAATAATTTAAGTGCTGTTTATTGATTAACTATTTCAAACATACAACAACTCTGCAAAAGATGACTTTGGAAACACCTTGGCAAATAAGTGTACAATGTCTTTAACTGATAGTCCAATAATCAAATAGATATGGACACATTGGGGCAAAAGAATCAATTGCTCATTATAAGACTAATTTCTCTTTGGCCAACATGTTTTCAAAAGTAGCCTGCTGATCATGCGTCAATATAAAGGTGGTTTCCCTCCACCCACGCTTCTTTTTTTGCTGCATTCTGCTGCAATGTTTGTACTTGTTAACCCTTTCCCTCATATAGACGCTTTCTGATGCCTCTGCGGCAGACGGCTATTTGAAAACATAGTGTCAAAAGAAGAAATTGCACAAAACATGCAATTTCTCCTTTTGACACAATGTTTTCCACTTTTAGTCATAGGTTATCCATTCAATTATGGAGATTTTCTATGTTTTGACAAAATATGTTCAAAGTTGTCTGCTGCAGAATTGTCATATGAGGGAAAGGGTAAATAGATGTTTTACTTTTTGAAAACTAGATATTTTCAAAATGGGCTGCTACAGATTTGTTGTCAGTGGGAATTAGCAATTTCTCCATTTACCTCCATGTTTTCTAAACTCATCTGCTGCAGATTGTCATAAAGCTTCTGCATGGGAAATGGCTATTTCCTACTATGAAATAATGACTTGTTTCATCCCTGGATATTTCTATATCTACTCTTCATAGCATAATGAAGTATCAGAATATAATTCTAACCTGATTGGGTAACACCATCACACGTTGAATAGTTAGAAAACCCTGTTAGAGGAGCATTCAGGCAGGTCTCTTTCAATTCCTGTGAACAATGGTTACTATTCTCCACCAAAGCCTGTTAGAAGAAATATGAATACATAAGCTAAATATATAAATGAACCCTGTCCAGTAATTAAACCCCTTTTTGAAAACATGTCAACAAAAGAGGAAATTGCTCAAAACAAGCAATTTTTCCTTTTGTCACTATGTTTTCAACTCTATTCAATTATTGTACTTTCAATGTAAGAAAGTTTCCAAATCATTTTTGGGTATGTTTTCAAAGTTTTCTGCTGCAGAGATGTCGTATGTGGGAACATTTGATGATTTGCAGCAGACAACATTTGAAAACATTGTGGCAAACGATAAAATTGTTTAGTAAAGAGAAATTTCTCTTTTTGCAACAATGTGTTCAACTGTTTTTGGTAATTATACATGTACTTTGATTTATAGGAAAGATTTCCAGATTTTTGTTTAGCCGATTGCAATGTCATCTGCTTTCAGATTGTTTGCACATGGCAAAGGGTAATATTTCACTCTGCATGTAACACCATTGAATGGAGTATTTGCCTGATTTAAAGTTAAACCCTTTGCCACAGCAACAAATCTGCAGCAGGCAACTTTGAAAACATCTGGGCAAATCTCTACATAAGGAAATCGACTTATTGAATAGAGTTTAAAATATTGTGGCAAAATGAGAAATTGTTCATAATGAGCCATTTCTCCCTTTGCCACAACGTTTTCAAAAGTTGTCTACTGCAGATGCATCAAAATGCATTAGCAAATAAAAACTGATAAATGCTCCTTTCAACAACATTTTAGTCATGCGGAATGTTCATGAAATTGGCACATTATTAGTAGGTACATCCTAATTACAACCTTGAATTTCAAAAAGATACTGCTACCATTATAAAACTTTTTGGTATGGGAATCCTGGGCCTGTTTTCCCCAATATTTCTTAATATAATTCTAATTTCTTCAAAGGAAAAAAATTCAAATTATGTCTTCAACTTTATATATTCTACAAATTCAGAATTAGAATGTATTTAGAATGATAGGCGAATATAGGGACTGGTCTCAGAATACTTCCAACACAATGCAAGTTTGTTCTTAGGATCTTAGAGGATTGTTGACTTGGGTTCCAATAGTACAAACAAGCACAAATTGCTGATAGATTAATTGATTTTAGTATAACGCCACTTTCAAAAAAAGTTCAATTCATATCTCAGCGGCCAGTTTACCTACCCATGTGTTTCCTGGCCTTTCCACTAGCAATCTGGCTGCTTTTACACATGGATATTTAAGCCATTGGTGGATGACAAGTGACATACATTGAATTTTGTCAAATGACAGAAAGAATGTTGGCTGAGCTGAGATTCAAACCTGAATTGACAACCCGCTTTGCTACCAACTGAGTCCTTTGATAATGGTACATTTTTTAACCCCTTTTTACTTAAAAGAACAAGAGGACTATGAATGTACATCTGAAACTAGCCCCTACCCCTGTGGGTTGCCATTTATTTTTACCAACAAAGATGATTTGTTCAGTCTTTAGAGAGGGTCACCAAAGTAACATTTATGAGAAATTAATTCTACATTAACCAGGTCAGTACCTATCTTATTCAATTTGGTTGATTGAATAACTCTACATTAACCAGGGCAGAACCTATCTTATTCACTTTGGTTGATTAAATAACTACATTAACCAGGTCAGTACCTATCTTATTCACTTTGGTTGATTGAATAACTCTACATTAACCAGGTCAGTACCTATCTTATTCACTTTGGTTGATTAAATAACTACATTAACCAGGTCAGTACCTATCTTATTCACTTTGGTTGATTGAATAACTCTACATTAACCAGGTCAGTACCTATCTTATTCACTTTGGTTGATTAAATAACTAACTACATTAACCAGGTCAGTACCTATCTTATTCACTTTGGTGTTTGAATAACTCTACATTAACCAGGTCAGTACCTATCTTATTCACTTTGGTTGATTAAATAACTACATTAACCAGGTCAGTACCTATCTTATTCACTTTGGTTGATTAAATAACTCACATTGACCAGGCTGGTACCTATCTTATTCACTTTGGTTGATTAAATAACTACATTAAACAGGTCAGTACCTATCTTATTCACTTTGGTTGATTGAATAACTCTACATTAACCAGGTCAGTACCTATCTTATTCACTTTGGTTGATTGAATAACTCTACATTAACCAGGTCTGTACCTATCTTATTCAATTTGGTTGATTGAATAACTCTACATTAACCAGGTCAGTACCTATCTTATTCACTTTGGTTGATTGAATAACTCTGCAATAACCAGGTCAGTACCTATCTCATTCACTTTGGTTGATTAAATAACTCTACATTAACCAGGTCAGTACCTATCTTATTCACTTTGGTTGATTATATAACTCACATTGACCAGGCTGGTACCTATCTTATTCACTTTGGTTGATTGAATAACTCTACAATAACCAGGTCGGTACCGTCTTATTCACTCTGGTTGATTGAATAACTACATTAACCAGGTCAGTACCTATCTTATTCACTTTGGTTGATTGAATAACTCTACAATAACCAGGTCGGTACCTATCTTATTCACTTTGGTTGATTAAATAACTACATTAAACAGGTCAGTACCTATCTTATTCACTTTGGTTGATTGAATAACTCTACAATAACCAGGTCGGTACCTATCTTATTCACTTTGGTTGATTAAATAACTACATTAACCAGGTCGGTACCTATCTTATTCACTTTGGATGATTGAATAACTCTACATTAACCAGGTCAGTACCTATCTTATTCACTTTGGTTGATTGAATAACTCTACATTAACCAGGTCAGTACCTTTCTTATTCACTTTGGTTGATTGAATAACTCTACATTAACCAGGTCAGTACCTATCTTATTCACTTTGGTTGATTGAATAACTCTACATTAACCAGGTCAGTACCTATCTTATTCACTTTGGTTGATTGAATAACTCAAGAGCTCTAGATCAGAGGCGTTTTAAATGTCCTGAAATTTTATTATCTAACCCTATGTTGTGGGTAATCAAAAGAATTGTCTCAATGAGACGATTCTATTGAGTACCCACATCATAGGGTTTGGCATGATAATTAGAGAGATACTGTGTGTGTGTGTGGGGGGGGGGGGGGGGGGGGGGGGAAAGCTGTATACTCCTCCTTATCTGGACCTCTGAATTAGCTTTACACAAATTCCTTTTTATTCATATTCTAACACTAACCTGTATTTGCTCCGGCGTAATGTCATAAAATGTATCGTTGTATTTAGTTCTGTATTTTATTTCATAACAGCTGGATACAGGTTCATCAGGATTTTCATTTGTCACCGGAGAGGTCGGCTCTGGAAAACAAATTCATTGAATAAAAAATTCTTCCATGGCTTTATTTCTATTTGAAAATGAGAAAATAATAAAATCAATAAATTAACCCTTTCCCACATTCAAAAAATCTGCAGCGGACAACTTTGAAAATATGTCATCTACTCACATAGGCCAATCATCCTGTGAAGTTTAAAAGACTATGGGTCAAAGACAGAAGGGGTCATTTACGCGTTTACGCATGCAATCCAATCATCTTGTGAAGCTTAATGACTCAGTTAGACCTATACAGACCCGATGACCTTGACCTTTGACCAAGTGATCCACAAAACAGTTGGGATAATATACTCAGTAAGTCCAATTATCCAATGAAGACTTTGGTACATATTGTTCTTGAGGTATAAAGCTGAAAATGACTTGACCTTGACCTTCTTCCCAGTGACTAAAAAAAGGTCGGAATTATCTACTCAATAAGAATAATTGTCCTATGAAGTTTGAAGACTGGTCTCTATGGAAGTGTTACTCTGTCTACTATGGAACTTCTCTTATTGAGCAGAGAACAAAGTTTGGATGGAAGGTCCCTGTGACCTTGACCTCTGACTCAGTGAGCCCAAAAAAAGTAGGGATCATCTACTCAATTAACAAGCATTCTATGGAGTTTGAAGAGTTCAGGTTCTATGGAACACCTGTTATTGAGCAGAAACCAAGGTATGACAGACTGACAGCGCCCCAAGGAGGGAGGGGAAACATACTTATTTTTAATCTCTATTATTGACAGTACATGTAAACTCATTTAATATAGTTGAAAACATTGTGAAAAAAAGGAAGAAATTACTCATAATGAGCAGTTTCTCCTTTTGTCACAATGTTTTCAAATGTTGTCTGCTGTTGAAATGCATCTACTCTGTTGGAAAGAGTCTACATAAAAGTATTCATAGATGAAAGCTGTTGAAGCACATGGATTTTTTTACAATAACAGAAATATATATTTCAGCTTTATACAGAATATACTGAGGGCTCAACTCAACAATTTTTCACAAATCCATTTCGTTCTTGCATTTTTGATATGCAATATCCAAGACCTATTTGTGGTAAAAATAAAAAGTATAATGTACTTAAAAGTAAAAGTGGTCTAAACATTGTTTCTCCATAAGGATCATTTCATTTACCTACCCATATAAACTGGTACAAGAGTCCTTGTGCCTTGACACTCAACTATAAATGGTTCCACTCCAAGTTGTCCATTAGGGTTTATGGTATAAAGTCCATTCTCAAAGTTATATTCATGCACCAACTTGTGAGTGTCTCGGAACACCTTCAGGTCAGCACAATTAGGATACAGATCTGTCAAGTAAAAAAAATCAAAGTACTTGGAAGTACTGAAAGTCAGGTTCACATGAAAACCCCAATAAATTCAAAGATGTTGAAAGTACAAAGATAACATGGATAGTGGTGTGTCAAGGGTTATGGAAAATGATGAGGGTAAATATTCAGTTAATTTTGTTTCGTTTACACACTTACTGCATACAAAATAAAAAAAGAAACTGTTTTAATTAATAAAATTGTATGTCGAATTTGTTTTGGGCTTTAAGCATAATCTTCAAATCAGGAAATAGAAAATGCGCAAAAGTATCAACACCAATTGATCATAACCTTGACACTTTACACAATAAGGTTTGTATGTTTACATACATCATAACACGTTGCATAGTAGAAAGTCAATATTGCTTTACTCCACTGAGTGAATAATAAATTCATATGTGTTTGAGTGCCTAAATAAATTTAACTTATATTATGTAAAAACTGAGTGAATAATAAATTCATATGTGTTTGAGTGCCTTAATAAATTTAACTTATATTATGTAAAAAATAACATATTGGATATCTTTTGGTGGGATATTTATTTATCCAAGAGGGAAAGCGAAAACAAGGCTTGACAACTGATCTTTCCTCCAATACTGAGTACGATTACATGAATGTGACTGCATTGTCTCCAGCCGTCTCACGGATGTAACCAAATTTCGTTTAACACACAGAATAAAATTATCTACTGAATTAATACCATAAATATTGTGTTTCGAGAGACATGTTAACGATAGTTACTGTGTAATTACTAAGTTACTCACACGTGACATTTGCCTATTTTGATAATTCAATAAGATTATTGGTGAACTATTTTAAAGTATTTCGAGATTCTCTGTAATTGCAGGATTAACCCCACAAACAATAAATCTGCAGTAGATGTCTTTGAAAACTAAAAAGAAGCAAAAATGTAAAATGCTTATTATGGGCAATTTCTCCAGTTACCATAATGTTTTCAAAAGTCAACTGCTGCAAAGACATCATGGAAAGTGTTTAATATTTTATTGTAAATACTTAAAAGAATCATGCCCCTGAGACAACTTTTTTAAGTATCTACTATCTAGGGTTCAGAGGTGAAATAGAACCATGTCACTGAGAGGACTGAACGATATAATCTTTGGAGGTGGAATAAAGATTTACAAACATGAAAATACATGTGTATCTAGAGTATCTAGACCATCTTTCCTATCTCAAAGTCATTACCTTTGCATACCAGTGGGCCAACAGAGAGGGTAGATGAGCTTAATGGTCCTAATGCATTATTGAAGTTCACTGACGTCATCGGGATATCTTCTTTATTGTACAACAGTCCTGAATCAGATCTGAAACAAATGATAATCATTTTACTAAAATGTAAGAGATGTCCGCTTTATGTATCTCAGAAATTGAAATTTAGTTATTTTGACACAGCAACGCTTCCAGATTCCACCATATTATATTCACAATGTCATGTGATAGATAAAAAACCACCAGTTTATCGACTCTTGTTTCTCAATGTTTTCTTCTAGTAGAAGTAAGACAATTCATGCTGTAACAATACCTAATTCAAGTGGAATTTAGGCAATTCCTGTTGTCTCAATTTTTACTTCTACTAATGGATTATTTCAACCAAGTTATTTGAAAATCAGCTTCACACTTTCAGAGGAGAAGATTTTTAAAGTTTTCACTATAGCCATATTAGGCAAAATAGCCCCGCCCCCTTGGGGCTATGTTTTTCGACCAATCAACATGGCTTGAAGGAATCTGACAGAGGGTCACCAAAGGAATATTTCTACAATATTATTTGAAAATCGGCCAAACAGTTTTGGAGGGGAAGAATTTAAAAGTTATTTCTTTTTGTTGCCATGGAAAGATTTTTGCACGGATCCTGAAATATTGAAGGAATTTAGAAGTGGACATTGAAAGGATGCTTCCAAAGAAGTTTCATCCCAATTGGCCAAGATGTTAGGGAGGAGAAGTCATTTAAAGCAAAAAGTTGACGCGCACAGGATGGACAATTCGCCATGACATAAGCTCAACTGGCTTTCAGCCAGTCGAGCTTAAAAGAAAGCCAGTTGAGCTTAAAACCATTTATAGAACTGAGGCCATCAACAGAAGATCGGTCATTAGCGTGCTACATCTTATTCTAGCAACAAATAGAAGTTCCAGTGTTGTCGTAGATTTCAAAATTGAAGGAAACATTGAGGGTCAAGGAGTTACTGCTCATGATGAGAAAATTCTCCTTACAAACAATTTTTATGCACATTACTTGTTTCAGAAGTCTCAAGAATTCTATCAGGGAACAGTTTACTCAAATGTTTAAAAATAAAAATTACAACTGGAACAACTTCAAAAACACAAATCATTTTTCATAATGCAGGCATTTTAATGCATCTGCTGCAATTGACTTTAATTAAACCTTTCGCAGTTGTAGACACGTTTTGTGGATATTGCTCATAACTTATATCTTTTTAGAAAACAGCTAGGCAAAATAATGAGAATCTCTATTAAAGAAAATTGATAATTGAATACAGTTGAAAACATTGTGGCAAAATGAAACATAGGTCTTCTTGAACAATATCTCCTTTTGTCACAATGTTTTCAAAAGTTGTTGTTGGCTGCAGATGTGTTTAAAACAGTTTACTCAAATGTTTAAAAATAAAAATTACAACTGGAACAACTTCAAAAACACATATCATTTTTCATAATGCAGGCATTTTAATGCATCTGCTGCAATTGACTTTAATTAAACCTTTCGCAGTTGTAGACACGTTTTGTGGATATTGCTCATAACTTATATCTTTTTAGAAAACAGCTAGGCAAAATAATGAGAATCTCTATTAAAGAAAATTGATAATTGAATACAGTTGAAAACATTGTGGCAAAATGAAACATAGGTCTTCTTGAACAATATCTACTTTTGTCACAATGTTTTCAAAAGTTGTTGGCTGCAGATGTGTTTAAAACTGAATACGAGCCTGCATGTAGAGTGCTTGGCATGAAACGGTTGTAACTCAAAAACTATTTTGAAAACCCTGGTTTAGGGTCAATTTTGACCCCTTTGTAAACAATGCAAATTTAGGTTCAGAACAAGCAATGGTACCTAAATTTCCATTGTTTACCAAGAAAAATGATTTAATGCTTATAAAGACTTTATGGCGAAGTGATTCACCTTGGTAATTTTTTTTTAGTTACAACCGTTTCACGCCAAGCCCTCAAATTTTGAGAAAGGGCTTAACCCTTTTCCTCATACGACAATTCTGCAGCAGACGACTTTGAACAAATTTTGTCAAAAAATAGAAAATCTCTATAATTGCATGGATAACCTATGACTAAAAGAGGAAAACATTGTGACAAAAGAAGAAATTGCTCGTTTTGAGCAATTTCTTCTTTTGTCACTATGTTTTCAAAAAGCCGTCTGCTGCAGAGGCGTCAGAAAGCGTCTATATCAGGTAAAGAGTTAATGTTACCTTTGTGTACCATCACCAATATCACAATTACAGTCGTAATCAGGACTTTCGCAGGTATTAGGATCTGTAAGGCCACATTGGCATGCAAAGGTACCTCCCACACCATCAATGTACGACAGTGTTCTTTCATCCCTTGTCATCCATGTCAAAAGGTTTGAGCCATTCACTGATAGATAAATTAACAAAGAAGCAAATTATGATTTTGATAACGGAAATCGAAACACTTCTCCTCCTTTGAAATTAGTATCGAAAGTAATAGTTTATGCATTTTTCCACTTATAAATGCATTTTGAAGCATCTGCAGCAATATTTTAAACGTTTATGTCTATGACTTGATTCAATAATAAAATGTTCATTTAACCATAGTTCTGTGTAGATGTTTTCAACGGCAATAAATGGACTTTAGACGGAATTTTGCTAAGCTTGTACACTGTTAATAAATAAATATTGGTCTCATGCAGAAATCGCTGAGCCCATTAATGGTGTTCTGCTTTAAGTTGAACCTTTTTATTTTACATCGATTGCAAAAGAAGCTTTCAGCTTATATCAATCACTCTCAATGTCTGCTTTCCGGAGACCTAATCAGTACTCTGGCCTTTCGCGACAAGGTTAACAAAAGATAACTGCTTAGGATGTGCCAACTGCTTCAGTATGTGGAATAGGGCAAACTTACCATGTATGGGAGCATTCATGCACTTGTACTCTACAGATTGTGAACAAAAGTATGACCGCTCTAAAAGGACAGTTATTTGGGCTTTGATGGCATTTTTGTATGTAAAGTTCCATACACCAGCTGATGTGAAAATGATCTACAAAAGAAAATAACATGTCACTTAACCCTTTCCCTCTTACAATTAATCTGCTGCAAACGACTTTGAAATTATCAAGTCCAAACTAAGGAAAATCTCCATAAATGATAGTTTGATTAATAGAGTTGAAATCATTGTGGCAAATGGAGAAATTGCTCTTTCTCCTTTTGCCACAATGATTTCAAAAGTCGTTCGCTGCAGAGGTGTCACATGCATTTCGATCAGATGACTAATGAAAACATTGTGGCAAAATGGGAATTTTCTATATACTCCTTATTTTTCCTTTCTCCTCTGATGTTTTCACAGCAGACCACATTTAAATATCATAACAGCTAAATGTAAAATACCAATTTGAAAGGTAAAAGCTGTTATACCTCTTCGTGATCATGATTCACAATGGTAGCAGCAGAAGGGGGTTCAGCAGTCATCTCACAGTGCACGAGGAAAGGGTCCTGATTGTCTGAAATATGTAAAAAATACATACAATCTCACAGTACACAAGAAAAGAGTCTTGATTGGCTGAAATGTGTATAAACATACAATCTCACAGTACACAAGGAAAAGAGTCCTGATTGGCTGAAATGTGTATAAACATACAATCTCACAGTACACAAGGAAAAGGGTCCTGATTGGCTGAAATGTGTATAAACATACAATCTCACAGTACACAAGGAAAAGGGTCCTGATTGTCTGAAATGTGTAAAAATACATACAATCTCACAGTACACAAGGAAAGGGTTCTGATTGTCTGAAATGTGTATATATACATACAATCTCACAGTACACAAGGAAAGGGTCCTGATTGGCTGAAATGTGTAACAAGAGCACCGCGTACAGCACAGATGCTCGACTGATAGAAAACAGAAAAAAAAAAGCTGAGCTAAACAAAAAACCTTAACTGGACGACCACGCCGCCACCGCCGCCGCCGCCGGACGACACCAGGGTCATGACAACAGCTCTCGTTTTTTCAAAAGTCGAGCTAAAAATACATACAATCTCACAGTACACAAGGAAAGGGTTCTGATTGGCTGAAATGTGTATAAATACATATAATCTCAAGGTATACAAGGAAAGGGTCCTGATTGTCTGAAATGTGTATAAATACATATAATCTCACAGTACCCAAGGAAAGGGTCCTGATTGTCTGAAATGTGTATAAATACATATAATCTCACAGTACACAAGGAAAGGGTCCTGATTGGCTGAAATGTGTATAAATAGATACAATCTCACCATACATGAGGAAAAGGTTTTGATTGGCTGAAATGTGTAAAAATACATATAATCTCACAGTACACAAGGAAAGGGTCCTGATTGGCTGAAATGTGTATAAATAGATACAATCTCACCATACATGATGAAAAGGTTTTGATTGGCTGAAATGTGTATAAATACATATAATCTCAAGGTATACAAGGAAAGGGTCCTGATTGTCTGAAATGTGTATAAATACATACAATCTCACAGTACCAAAGGAAAGGGTCCTGATTGTCTGAAATGTGTATAAATACATATAATCTCACAGTACACAAGGAAAGGGTCCTGATTGGCTGAAATGTGTATAAATAGATACAATCTCACCATACATGAGGAAAAGGTTTTGATTGGCTGAAATGTGTATAAATACATATAATCTCACAGTACACAAGGAAAGGGTCCTGATTGGCTGAAATGCGTAAAAAATACTAGAGATGGGAACGAATATTCGAAAAATGGATGAATAATCGAATACTGTTTTTTCGAATAAGAATATTCGTTTTCAGTTTACTATTTTTTTTAAGAAATAAAAAAGAATTGACAACAAATTATTAGTAAAATTCTGACAGAGGTCGCAAGTTGGAGCTTATCATGATTAAGGGTCAGTTGATTACGAGTGTGTATGTGTCGTTTGTTGTGTTTTTACAACGTATGTCAAACCTTAAGTAAGGATTATAAAATCGATAATTGTCACGCATACGTTTACCCGAGTTCTTATCGTGTAACCAGACATCACCTTGACGACTGGTTTGTTCGATATTTTTTAATCAAAACACATGTATAAACGGTGACAGTCTATAAATAATTACGAAAGTGAAAGTCAAGTTCCGTAAAGCCCTGCCAGCTTAACCAAAACATAGTAGATGTTAACATCATAGACAGCTATTGCAACAATTGAATAAATCATATTTAACATTGCATTATGTCTCAAAAGTATGCAGCTTTCCTCTTTACCTCTTTAAAATTGAATTCACATCAGCAAAAACAAATTGAATCGTCAGCCATTTTGTTTTCTTCCAACACGCGGTTAAATTGACTAGACGAAATCAGTAAAAAGAAATAAACGAAATAACCCACAACTCCCTATACTTTTTGTATGAATAAGATATATAATTATTTCGTTAATTATTTGATTCCTTTAAATATTAAATTTGGCACTTGAATGAATATACGACTCAGAAAACGTTGCGATTCAGTTTATCGTTTCAAGAGATTTTTTTATCTTTATTTACATCAACTTGAAATTCAAATATATCTGTTGAGAAAAAAAGAGAGTGTAAGTACAGTTAAAAACATGCAATATATACTTAAACAATAGCTTATACTTATACTTTGAAAATCGCCATTATTTGAAAATGGAAATGGAAAAGTACCAGTATTCGGATAAACCTGAAATCAGATACCGATTTTTGATTCGAAAACCAAATATTCGAATATCGTTTTGAGTATTCAATCCCATCCCTAAAAAATACATACAATACTAGAAGCTTTTTGTGATTTCGGGTCTTAACCCTTCATCCCTTTCCCACATACAACAAATTTGCAGCAGACACCTTTGAAAATCTCCAGACAAAAACATGAAGCAGCTTTATAAAGTGAAAGTATAATTGTTAAATGAAGTAGAAAACATTGCTGCAAAGGGAGAAATTACTTGTTTTGAGCAATATCTCCTTTTGTCACAATGTTTTCAAAAGTCCTCTGCTACATAGTGTCAGAAAGCATCTGTATGTGCGAAAAGGTTAACTTCTGGAATATATTTTATGAAGCTTGTCCCACAAGTATAGAGCTAGGTCAGCTGGTGCATCATGGCAATCTGACCAGGCTCTATACTGTTGGCTTCTCAACTCAACATTCTTATCTTGATATTCCTAAGCTATGGACTCTTTCAAAATGCACAGCTTCAAATGTCCATTTTAAAAATCCGGCATTGAATCCGTCTAGCCTAGGCATCTTTCCCACCTACAACAAACCTGCAGCAGACAACTTTGAAATGATCAAGTCCAAAATAAAGAAAATCTCTATAAATGTTAGTATGATTATTGAACAGAGTTGAAATAATTCTGGCAAATTGAGAAAATTCTCCATTTGCAACAATGATTTCAAAAGACGTCTGCTGCAGAGGCATCAGAGAGCGTCAGTATGTGAGAAAGGGTTAATAAGTACCTACCTGTGTCACCCGTAGAAGTTGGTGGGCCATCGGGGTCAATGATATATGCTTGACTATCAGTACTGCCATCATTCACATAGTCTTGGCACAGTGGTTTAATTCCTACATATAAAACAAATCTGAATCATAACTCACCCATTCCCTAATACAGCAAAACTTCAGTAGGCAACATTGAAAACATCTAGACACAATTATGGAAACTCTTCCATGAAGGAAATTACATTTATTGAATAGTCTTGAAAAAATTGTGACAAAAGGAGTAACTGCTCATTAAAGAGCAATTTCCCCCTTTGTCGCAATGTTTACAAAAGTTGTCTGCTTCTGATTTACGTCTTAAAGTAGGGAAGGACTAATGCACACAATTGTGATTTTATTACATCCCATCATACAGTTGACTCATGAAAATATTGAAGGAAAAAGAGACGCAATGCAAACAATCCTACTTTCATTTCAATTCTGATATATATGATCAATTCTTGAGAAGTTGCATAGTTTTTCCTCTACATGTACGAGAAAATGCAGACTTCTTTCAGAAAATTAAATAAAACTTTTGTAAAAAGGTTATGATTGAAAAGGGTTGACAACAAATGTGGCAAAAGGAGAAACTGCTTATGTCATCCCTGAATCAAAATAAAACTTCAAACTCGCTGAATAAACAGTTTTATCTTCAAATGTTTCTAAAGAAGATATTTAGAACAATTCAAAATCGGGTTCCTTTCCAACAAACAACAATTCTACAGCAGACGACTTTGAACATATTTTGTCAAAAAATAGAAAATCTCTATAATTGAATGGATAACCTTTGACTTATAGTGGAAAAAATTGTGACAAAAGGAGAAATTGCTCATTTTGCCGTGCTCATTTTGAGCAATTACTTCTTTTGTCACTATGTTTTCTAAACGCCGTCTGCTGCAGAGGTGTCGGAAAGCGTCTATATGAGGGAAAGGGTTAAAAAGATGGTGAACTTCTATTCTTGAAACATTAATTATTGAATAGAATTGAAAACATTGTGACGAAAGGTTTTTTCACAGTGTTTTCAAAAGTCTTCCAGTGCAGAGGCATCAGAAAGCATCTATATGTGGGAAAGGGTGGCATAAGAAAATATAGCAAGTTTGTAGCAGACGTCTTTGAAAACATCTCCATAATGATTTAGAAAATCTCTATAAATGAAAGTGAAATTATTGAAGAAAGTTAAAAAACATTATTGCAAAGAAGAAATTGCTCATATTGAGCAATTTTGTTCTTTTGCGACAATGTTTTCAAAACTCGTCTGCTGCTCATCTGTCAAAACATGTCTGCATGTTGGAAAGGGTTAACAGTCAAAATAGTTTAATTATCTAGGAATTAGAACTTACCAAACTGTTTTTGGGAGCACTTCAAATTCCCTACATAGTATTGACTGGTTTGATTAACACCTCCTACATCTAAGAGTGTCAGTTTACCGACAGGCAGGTCCATCGTGTTAGTCACGATACCAAAATCCATGCGCAATTCATCATCATTGGCGTCACAATTACAACCAAGGTTTGCTAAAATAGGAATGAAATCAATATGAACTGTCTTGTTCAATCATGGCAAGTTTTATGCACACCATTTACCCTTTCCTACATACAGTCGCCATCTGACGCCTCTGTAGCAGACAACTTTTGAAAACATTGTGGCAAAAGGAGAAATTGATCAGAACAAGCAATTTCTAATATTGCTACAATGTTTTCAACTCTATTCACCTGTACGAAAACTCTGAGCCAATTCTGTACAGAGTCTGTACCAATTCTGGGCAGAATACATACAGAATTTCTGTTTTCTGTACAGAATAAACACAGACACAGAATCTGATATAAATTCTGTACAGACTTTTTGGTTTTTTCTGTACAGAATCTTACTGAACCAGGTTTTTGTCTGTACAGATTATTGTATCAGACAGATTTTTCGCACTTAGAAAAAAAAGAGAACCAGAAAAATGGACTTAGACAAAAAGTGAACCAGAATAATTGAGCTTAGAAAATTTCTTAAATCATGCGGTTTTTTTTTAAATATTGAGGGACGTAGATAAGCAACTCCATGTGTACACCTGTTATCTGGTTAAAATATGACATTGAGAAATAAAAATTTCCAAATTTTCACATTTTGTAGCAATTAATTAAACTTTGAAGTCACATTTGGCACATATAAAAAACCCATACATATTCTGAAAGCTTAACATTTCAACTAAAGTTAGAAATACATTGAACATCTAGAATTTGTTTGTGTTTTGAATAATGCCTGGTTTAAAAGACACAGGGAATGAGGGATTGTGATTTCTGTATTGTATTAATTTTGTTCCAAATATTGATAGAATGACATTACAGTATTCATAAGGATAAAATATTATCAAAGAGTGTAGCGTATTAAAATATTGTTATCCATTGGAACAGAACAATGTTTAAACTTCCAGAAAATATCTTTGTTATTTTCATGTCTCATTTTTCATTTTCATTTCAATAGTTTTTGAGTTTTACTTCCTACAAATGTTACGACGGATGATATTTTAGTGGGTCACACTTACGAACGTGTGTTTATAACGGTGAAGCGGAAATTTGAATGACTGCAATTTCAAGACGATGACCGTTAACCGACGATGACCGTGCGGTGTTCGCCTCATATTCTACTACCAGGTATGTTTTTTCTGATCAATATCAAATTAAACCTTATAATCTGAGCTTTATTTTAATATAGAAATTCTGGAAATCGGCCTGAAATTGACAAATGCATAGCAATTCTAGTACGAATCGTGTTCGCTACGCGAGTGGCCGCCATTTTATGTCTTTGTCAACACAGCGACAAATCGGTTTTAAAGTCCCGATTAATTCAATAAATACCTCAAAATAATACGTGTTAAAACAGTAATACATTACTATTGCAATACATATTATCTTTCTAATGAAATTTATACTTTCTCAATCTTCAAAAGATATATTTTCATGATCTTCGACACATCTGTTTTTCTGGGTTAAATCCGTGAGAGAAATATTTAAATCTTCATCGTAGTTTTTGGTTTATAATTCTAATAGATATGATTATTTGTTGAAAAATACCTATCAAATATAATCTTACGTTATTCTGTTCTTAATATTTGATATTTCCACCTTTTTCACAGGTTTTTCGAAACCTGATGTTGAGAGCTTGCACTGATAACTAGCGTCGTATTCGCATATACTCATTTTCGGATAGTGTAGGATAAAATCTAAATTTTTACAGTAGGACTTATTTGAGGTGTTTTTTCAGTTAACACTTTCCCACACAAAACAAATCTGCAGCATACGCCTTTGAAAATGTCTATGCAAAAATATTTTAAATCGTCAAAAATGAAATTTTAAATAGGAAAGGAGTAAAATAATAGTAAAATTTAAAACTTCTTTTTTTTAAATTCCAGATGCTGTTACTCACATTATTGTTGGCATGCAGTTGAAAAATGGATCAAGCAAGAAATTCCTGGGCAAGCAAGGAAAGAGAAACAAGACGTTACGAAACAAAAGATGCTACTGTTTATGATTTAAAACCATTTATGACATTGAATAATTATACCCCCTTCGATGTATTCAATACAATTTTACATGAAGCATCTATACCAAGAGGAGATGTGCATAATCCTAAAGGTCTTACAATTGCATGTTATTTTACAGAGCTATGACCCTTTTACTAATTATACCCCCTTTCGAAGAAGTGGGGGATATATAGGAGTCACTGTGTCGGTCGGTCTGAAGCCATATTTTGTTCAGCCTATTTCTTACAAACCACTGGGTGCAATTCAATAACATTTTACATGAAGCTTCTATACCAAGAGGAGATGTGCATATCGTTAAGGGGTTACAATTGCATGTTATTTTACAGTGTTAAGGCCCTTTTACTTATTAAGTTATGGTGTAGGTGAAGGAGCTGTTTAGGGGGGTATTTATCATCTTCAGTGATAGTTCTAGTTAAGTTACGGTGTACGTCAAGGTGCTGTTTAGGGGGTATTTATCATGACATGTTCAGTGCTAGTTCTAGTTATAATATTTGTAAATTAAACATTTATCATTTGTTATATTGTTGTTTAAAAGAAAATATCTCGTTTGATATTGAAAATGTTTGTGTTTAAACTTAAATAAAATATTATGTTACTTACACCTTTTTTTTGGCGAATTTTTCATTGAGAAATTTATCCTTTTGTCACAATGTTTTCAATTATGTCCAATAGTTGAATATCTTGGAAAAACATTGTTGCAGAAGGAGAAATTGCTTGTTTCAAACAATCCCTCCTTTTTCAACAATGTTATCACAGGTTTTCTGCTGCAAATGTGTCTTCAAGTGGGAAAGGAAATATTACTACACATTTTTAGCATTTCTCCATACAGAATTAATTCTGTACAGATTTTTTTCTGGCCAGAATTTTTCTGCACCCAGAATTTTTTCTACACCGAATTTTTGTCTGCCTAATTTAAATATTTCGCGAAATTCTGTACAGATTTTGCTCTTTGTCTCCATTTGAAAAATCTATTTATAGAATCTGGTTCAACTATGTCTCAATGAACCAGATTTTTTTCTGTACAGAGACTGCTGCACAGTTTCTGTATTTTATTCTGTACATAATCTGGTTCTAGTCTGCCCAGACTATTTTGTACAGGCTGAGTGAGTATTATTAAGTATACTGTTATTTATAGAGATTTACCACATTTTTGCCTAAATGTGTTTTAAGTTGTCTGCTACAGATTTGTTGTATGTGGGAAATGGTTTAACACTAACACTGTAGTCTCTTTTCATTCTTAACTTTAAACGAATAATATAAATAAAGTAATAGACAAATAAACTTTGCAAGTTTCAAAAGATCCCATGAAAACTACGGCTTCTGTTACGTGTACTTGCTAATGAGCTATTAATTCATTTTACATATTTTTGATAGGCTGCATGTTCCCAATACAGAAAGAATGTGCACAAGTTTAAAAAGAATCCAATGAAAACTGTTGTCTCCATTGTGTTCACAAGCTCCACAGACAATCAGAGCAAACACTATAAATTAAGCCTTTGCATGAGAAAAGGTAAAAATTGGCTAATACAAACAGTGTAGAGCCATATTAAGATCTAATCTGTTCACGTATGATTTAAACAAGCTTGTTAGAAGCTTCTACAAGCTTATGTTGATTCTGATAATACTGAGCCCATGAAATATGTACAGGCTGTGCTTAACCCTTTCCCTCATTCGATAATTCTGCAGCAGACGATTTGAACATATTTTGCCAAAAAATGGAAAATCTCTAAAATTGAATGGATAACCCATGACTAAAAGTGGAAAACATTGTGGCAAAAGGAGAAATTACTCGTTTTGAGCAATTCCTTCTTTTGTCACTATGTTTTCAAAAAGCCGTCTGCTGCAGAGCCATCAGAAAGCGTCTATATGAGGTAAAGGGTTAAGCTACACTGTTCAGAAATGCCAATATGCATGTACCTTTTCCCAAGCACTGGCTCATATAAGCCCTGAATCTCTACTCCGGAGTCATAAACAATACTACATGTACATAGTATTAGCACTACTCAAGGGTCATAAACATAATCAATACTATATGTGCATACTATTAGCACTACTCCGGGGTCATAAACATAAACAATACTACATGTACATACTATTAGCACTACTCTGGGGTCATAAACATAAACAATACTACATGTACATGCTATTAGCACTACTACAGGGTCATAAACAAACAATACTACATGTACATACTATTAGCACTACTCCGGGTCATAAACATAACCAATACTACATAGACATATCATTAGCACTACTCCGGGGTCATAAACATAAACAATACTATATGAAAATACTATTAGCACTACTCCAGAGTCATAAACAATTCTACATGTACATAGTATTAGCACTACTCTGAGGACATAAACATACAACAATACTACATGTACATACTATTAGCACTACTACAGGGTCATAAACAAACAATACTACATGTACATACTATTAGCACTACTCCGGGTCATAAAAATAACCAATACTACATAGACATACCATTAGCACTACTCTGGGGTCATAAACATAAACAATACTATATGAAAATACTATTAGCACTACTCCAGAGCCATACACAATACTACATGTACATAGAGTCATAAACAATACTACAAGTACATATAATCATAAACAATACTACATGTACATAGTATTAGCACTAGTCCGGGATCATAAACATAACCAATACTACATGTACATACTATTAGCACTACTCCAGAGTCATAAACATAAACAATACTACATGTAAATACTATTAGCACTACTACAGGGTCATAAACATAACCAATACTACATGTACATACTATTAGCACTTTTCCGGAGTCATAAACAATACTACATGTACATACTATTAGCACTACTCCGAGGGTCATAGATATATCCAATACTACATGAACATACTATAAGCACTACTCCAGGGTCATAAACATAAGCAACATTACATGTACATACTATTAGCACTACTCCAGGATCATAAACATAATCAATACTACATGTACATACTATTAGCACTACTCCGGGGTCATAAACATAGCCAATGCTACATGTACATACTATTAGCACTACTCCAGGGTCATAAACATAAACAATACTACATGTACATACTATTAGCACTACTCCAGAGTCATAAACATAAACATTACTACATGTTCATATTATTACCACCACTCCGGAGTCATCAACAATACTACATGTACATACTATCAGCACTACTCATGAGTCATAAACATAAACAATACACATGTACATACTATCAGCACTACTCCGGAGTCATAAACATAAACAATACACATGTACATACTATTAGCACTACTCCGGAGTCATAAATATAAACAATACTACATGTACATACTATTAGCACTACTCATGAGTCATAAACATAAACAATACACATGTACATACTATTAGCACTACTCATGAGTCATAAACATAAACAATACTACATGTACATACTTTTAGCACACATTTTTGTCAAGGCACATCCACACTTGTATTGTTCTCCCAAACCGTTTGGCCAGTAATCTTTCTCATTGTCGCTAATATCCCAGAAGTAGGTCTTTTTGTCACCGTTATTCAACAATCTAGAATTCTGAAAAGGAAATATGAAACTGTTATAAGAAGCATAACTTACGTAGTGAGGGCTTTCCCTTTCCCACATACAGATGCATTTTGACGCCTCCATACCAGACAACTTTTGAAAACATAGAGACAAAAGGAGAAATAGCCAATTTCTCCATTTGTCACAATGTTTTCAAATATATTCAATTATTATACTACCATTTGTACAAATTTTCCTATTTGTGCCAAGAGAGTTGAATGCTGCAGACTTGATGTTAGTGGGAACGGATAACATCTTTCCCACATACAGCAATCCTGCAACTAGCAGCAGACAACATTGATGCATCCTGGCAAAAAAATGGAAAATATCCATGAAAATTAAAAAGCATTGAAGCTTAGCTAAACAAATTCTTTTTTTTCTCAAAACGTTTTCAAGTCATTTTGTTACCATTATTTACAATGCGGAACTCTGAAAAGAGAATATAAAACTGTTAAATGAGCAACAAACATGGCAGGCTTAACCCTTTCCTTCATACGGCAATTCTGAAGCAGACGACTTTAAACGTATTTTGCCAAAAAAAGAAAATCTCCATAATTGAATGGATAACTTATGACGAAAAGTGGAAAACATCGTGGCAAAAGGAGAAATTGCACGTTTTGTGCAATTTCTTCTTTTGTCACTATGTTTTCAAAAAGCTGTCTGCTGCAGAGGCAACAGAAAGCGTCTATATGAGGGAAAGGTTTAACCCTTTCCCTCATATAGACGCTTTCTGATGCCTCTACAGCAGACGACTATTGAAAACATGGCAACAAAAGAAGATATTGCTCAAAACAAACAATTTCTCCTTTTCTCACAATGTTTTCAACTCTATTAAATTATCGTTCTTTCATTTGAAGGGATTGTCTGTGCTTACGCCTGGACACATTCAAAGTCGTCTGCAGCAGATCTGTTGTATGTGGAAAAGGATTAACCTTTGCCAAATACAGCAAATCTGGTGTAATCGACCTGTGAAAATAACTTAAATATATGGAAAATCTGTTTTAATGAAATGAAGTATAATTATCAAATAAAATTGAAAACAGTATGGCGAAAGGAGAAATTGTTCACTCTTTACCGGATACAGTCAGGTCAAAGTTTACCTCATTTGAAACGGTTGCAGAAATATGTGAAATTTCTCACAAATATTGAATAGGCGCTTTTCTAAGCTATTGTGTCTGGTAGTATTATTCACTAATTCCAAAATACAACAAATCTGCAGCATACAAGTTTGTAACTATCTAAGAAAAACTTTGATAAATCTTGGTAAATGAGTTGAAAACATTGCGAGCCATTTCTTCTTTTGCATCAAAATTGTGTCTGCCAGTCGGTAAGGCTTAACCCTTACCCACATACAGACACTTTCCGACACCTCAGCAACCAGATTATTGAAATCATTGTGACTAAAGGAGAAATTGCTCAAATTTACCAATTTCTCCATTTGCCGCAATGTTTTCAACTTTAATCAATATAAATGATACTTTCATTTATAGATGTTTTACATGCTTTTGCCCCGAGACTTTCAAAGTCGTCTGCTGCAGATCTGTTTGTATGTGGGAAAGGGTTAAATGAAAATAAATGTGTAAATACCTTGCATGTGTAACTAAGTTCCTGCTGGCAGAAGTCTGAATCAGCAACGAGCTTGTTCAGGTGGTCATTAGTAACATTGTACTGGACAATCACATTTCCTGGGATGGTGGCTTGAGTTTTGTCTTTTCTGTAAAAGGTAGGAAACACATTGTTTGCCCTTTAACCCTTTCCCTCATATAGATGCTTTCTGACGCCTCTGCAACAGACAGCTTTTTGAAAACATAATAACAAAACGTGCAATTTCTCCTTTTGTCACAATGTTTTCCACTTTCAGTCATAGGTTATCCATTCAATTATAGAGATTTTCCATTATTTGACAAAATATGTTCAAAGTCGTCTGCTGCAGAATTGTCGTATGGGGGAAAGGGTTAATCAATCACTTATAACCTGTTTCTACCTGTAGATGCACTTTGACAAACCTACCAATAATGACTATTGAAAACATTGTGGCAAAAGAGGAAGCTGCTCATAATGATGAGAAATTTTGCCCTTTGCCACAATGTTTTACAACTCTATTACATAACTTCACTTTTATTTTTTTAGATTTTTAATATTTTTTCATAGATGTTATCAATTTGTTGTATGAGGGAAAGGGTTTAACCTGCAGCTATAGTAGACGCTTTGTGATGCCTCTGCAGCAGACAACTTTTGAAAACATTGTGACAAAAGGAGAAATTGCTCCTATACTGCTCACCTAATTTAATAGAACTTACAAATATTCTTACTTTAAACAGATAAGGAAAATGAGCAACGCCCCCTGGCGGCCATGTTGAACAACGGATAGGAATAATTTGAACAAACAAATATAACCCATCTGAAAAAGTCTGATCAGCTTGGTTACACAATCTTGGTAGAAAATCACCAAATTATTTTACAAATAATAATAATAATAATAATAATAAAGACTTTATTTATAGAGGCTGCACAGTTGGGCATGCCCAGTCTTCCCTGTGGGCCTCTGTCCCAAATAAAATCTATGCATTTTGACAAGATACAAGAGGAAAACAAGCCAACTGTGACTATGTTTTTCAACAGATCAGTATAAATTCATTAAACTTGGTATAGGGTCTGGTCACCATAGGAACAAATGTTCTGAATTATTTCAAATCACAAGTTCTTATGGAAAAGAAGATTTTTAAAGCTTTCAATATGTATACATATAAGGAAAACAAGACTCATATATGCCCCTTATTGGCCTTTTTTTAAAATGAATTTGAATAATTTAAAGTCTAAGTAGAGGGCCACCAAAGGAAAATTTGTGCCAAATTTTTTTCAAATTAGGCCAGTGCTTTTGTAGAAGATTTTTAAAATTTCAACCATATAAAAAGCTTAAGGAAAACAAGCTCCACCCCCCTATAGTGCCATGTTTTTACACTGATCTGAATAATTTCAAAAATCTTGGTAGAGAATCATCCAAAAGACATTTGTGTCAAACAGAATTCAAATCGACAAGTACTTTTTGACAAGGAAGATTTTTAAAAGTTTTTATAATACACATTAAGGAAAACAAGCTCCACCCCTGGCCGCCATGTTTTTAACAAGATTAGAATTATTTGAACAATGATGGTAGGGAAAAATAATTTGTTAATTTTTTGTAGTTTTGGCATTTTTTCCTCTTTCTGATGAAGCATCAACCATAGTTCTTCATGAAATTAAAATCTATGAACAACTATGAAAGAGGATAACCATAGGAACATACCTGCAAACTAATTTAGAAATTTGTCCCTTGGTTCAGAAGTTGTTTGTAGTAAAATATGAACAGACAGACAGAGGACGACAACACTGCCAGACGCTGAATGATCACAATAAGTCGCCACACTATTCAAGCTCAGGTGAGCTAAAACTGGCTTAATATGAGCAATTTCTCTTTTTTCCTCAATGTTTTCAACTCAATTAATCAATATAGGGACAGACATCTAAAGAGTTTTGCCTAGATGTTTTAACCTTCATATTTTGTAGAAGAGCTGAATGTGGGAAGGGGCACAGAACCAACCAAAATCCTATGTGGTGGGCACTCAAGATTTTCTTCTCACCACATAGTTTTAACCCTTTCTCTCATATAGACGCTTTCTGACGCCTCTGCAGCAGACGGCTTTTTGAAAACATAGTGACAAAAGAAGAAATTAATCAAAACGAGCAATTTCTCCTTTTGCCACAATGTTTTCCACTTTAAGTCATAGTTTATCCATTCAATTATAGAGATTTTCTATTGTTTGATAAAATATGTTCAAATTCGTCTGCTGCAGAATTGTCATATGAGTGGAAGGGTTAAGGCTAAATAAGGATTGTAGATTACAAAATATGCAGCTGATCTATACAACTGTGCTTCATCCTTACATAGAGTTTGGTATATATGTTATTCCCACATGCTTTTCTGATTCGACATCGCAGTGAACTAAAATTGGGTCCAGCTCTCCCTCTAAGCCATCCACATCGATGTACCATGGACCGTCCTTTTTGGCATTGTAAAACCCATTGAATTTGGCATCATGACAGTCCTTCGGAAAATCTGAAAATTATACCACCGTCATTATGACACATTTAGGCATTCACCCAAGTTGAAAACAAATTTGGCTAAAGAGTTGTCGAGTAGTAATTTTATTTTATTTATAACATAAAACAATATATAAAGTAAAAACTGATTGCAGCAAACAATTTTATAAAGCCTGTGTAACCAGTATAGAGCCAAGGCATGATGGCGCATCTACCCGGTCTCGCCAAGCTCTATATTGTTGGCTGTACAACTCATAGTTTTATCTTGATGATCCTAGAGTTTACTATGGACACTTCAAAATGCAAGGCTGGATAAGTCTATTTTGAAAATTCAGCTTTTGAAAGGGTTAGAGAGTCAAAAAGAATTAATACATGAGTATTAGCTATGATCATGAAATGCACACCTCTAGAGTGTTAACAAGATTTTCCTTAATTTTGGCCTTTTGACCTAGGTACCGATCACCCATATTCTCAAACTTGGCCTACATACTATCAAGACAAACATTCTGACGAAGTTAAAGTGCAGCCTCCAAAATGTTAGCAAGATTTTCCTTCAAATTTGACCTAGTGCCCTAGTTTTTGACCCAATATGACCTATATTCAAACTTGGCCTAGATATAATTTAGAAAAACATTTTTTAAAATTGTTAAGGTGCTGAAGAAAAAATTGCGGCCTCTAGAGCTTTAACAAAATTTTCCATCAATTTGGCCTAGTGACCTTGTTTTTGACTGCCAGAAGCCAAATTCAAACTTAGTCTACATATTATCAAGACAAACACTCTGACAAAGTTTCAATATTTTCAAGTTAAAAATGTAGCCTTCAGAGTGTTACCAAGATTTTCCTTCAATTTGACCTAGTGACCTAGTTTATTACCATTATGACCCATATTCAAACCTGACCTAGGTATTATTAATTAAAACAAACATTCTAACAAAATTTCAAGCTGCTGAAGCAAAAATTGCGGCCTCTAGAGTGTTAACAAGATTTCCCTTCAATTTGTCCATGTGACCTAGTCTTTAACCTCATATCGCCCAGTTTCAAACTTGTCCAAGATTTGTTGGAGATGAATGTTCTGATAAACATTCATAAAGATCGGATGCAAAATGTAGCCTGTAAAGTGTTAACAAGGCAATTGTTGACAACGCACGGCGGCATGATGCCTAACAAATGTGATCACAATAACTCACCTACCTTGAGCACTTCGTGCATAGATTTGAAAGTTGTCTGATAATGATTTTGTTTGTAAGTGGGAAGGAATAAACTTGAAATGCAATTGCAGTAGACAACTGTCAAAAACATTGCAGCAAAATGAGTCTGCAAGATTGAAAGGGCTAAAATCGAGAGTCAATTTACCGTATGGTTTCGGAGCACATTTGACATCTCCTATGGTTACATCTGCTCTGCCGACATCAACTTGAGAGACCAATCGTACATAGGGCAAGCGTTCTTTGTTGAGCTCCTTTCCTTCGTCAATTCCATACTCAGCGGATCCATCACAGTTACAGTTTGTTGACCGGTTTCTACAGTATGTCATCTCACCACATGGACACTGTAACAGAAACAGGAGATCAGCATTTTTTAATGAGTAACCCCTTTCCCACATATAGACGCTTTCTGATGCCTCTGCAGCAGAAGATTTTTGAAAACATTTTGGCAATTGCCACTATGTTTTCTTTTTTTTTCAGCAATTATACCTGCATCTATGCAGATTTTCAATATTTTCGCCTAGAAGTATTCAAAGTCTTCTGCTGCAGATGTGTTGTATGTGGGAAAAGGGTTTAAGTTGTTTTTATATACAGATTTTTGCAGTATTTTTCCATTGTGTTTATGCAACTTGTATTGGATACCTGTCATTTTAAAACCACCAAGAAATGTAAAATAGAATGATTTCATATTTTATCAATGCATAATATTCGGTCCTCTTATTTTAACCCATTCCCACATTTTTTTTTTTGCAGCAGACGACTTTGAAAACACAAAGGCAAAACTATGGAAACTCTCTTTGTTCTATAAATCAAAGTTGAAAAATATAGACGCTTTCTGACGCCTCTGCAGCACACGGCTATTTGAAAACATAGTGACAAAAGAAGAAATTGCACAAAATGTGCAATTTCTCCTTTTGACACAATGTTTTCCACTTTTAGTCATACCCTTCTCTAAAAAAAATACACTTTTTACCAAAATGCGCTTAAAATGCGCTTAAAATGCATTAAAAAGCGTATTTTTACTGCACTTGTTGTAAAAAGCGCATTTCTTCTGCATCTTTTCCAAATTAAGTGCATTTTAAGCGCATTTTTTCTGCATAAGTGTATTTTAAGCGCATCTTTTTCAATTGAACTGCATTTTAACCGTATTTTTTCTGAATAGAAGTGTATTATTTTGCCAATAAGCGAATCTTTTTCACTGAAGTGAATTTTTTATGAAGAAGAGTGCGTTAAAAGTGAATCTTTTGTTAAAAAGCGTATCTTTTCATTTTCTGAATATAACAAAGTGCATTTTAAGCGTATCTTTTTGTAAAGAAGAGAATCTTTTATTTATTTTTATTTTTTTGTAAATCAATAAGTGCATTTTAAGTGTATCTTTTTGTAAAGAAGCGAATCTTTTATTTTTTTGTGTTAATAATCAATAAGTGCATTTTAAGTGTGTCTTTTTGTAAAGAAGCGAATCTTATCTCAAAAGATTTTTTTTTTAAAGTTAAAGAAGCCATAATTTCCTTTTTTTCTCTTTAAAATTCTACAGTATAAATTATATGACCTTTGATTTATTCACCATTAAATATTTGTTTTATTGTTTTTATAAACAACCCTGCCAGAGTCCCCATATAATCATATTCTGAATCAGAGACCTTTCTGAACGGGGCAGTTAATTAATTTCTAGAAACACTGGCCACAGGCTAACTGATGAGGAATTGTAAAGTGGAACTCCATCAGTGTTCATGGTGAGAGTAATGTGTCCGATTCCAATATCCTTGCCTCTTTCTTTGTAGCACCTCCATGACCTGCGAACCAACAGACGTGGATGCAAAGTAGCACTTTGGTCTTTTTAAATGTTGAAAGTGTTCAGGCCCAGAATATACTTTATAAAGAAAATTGAATTCTGGTTTTATTGATGCATGAATCATAACAATCTTTTCAGGAATAAATTGACAATCGTAGTACGAAGTTTGATTTACAGGTATTTTCCGATCCAGCTGTGTAGAGTCGCATCAGTTTAAAAACAAATGTGATCACATGATTGATTTGCATATTAATGAGATCACGTGATCCAATCAGGTCAAATATTTAACTTCCTGTTGATTTTTTAATCATTTTCCAGTCGCGATTATTTATGAAAATATCGGCACGTAAAGTTAAGAGCATGGCGTTCCGCATCTGGTAAGTATTTATTTACGATTCAATACATTTGAAAACTTTAAATCAATAACTTTAATTTGATGTAAGAATAAACAAAATCCGTCCACAAACAACGATAGCATGCAAATTTAAAGTTCAAAGGTCACGCTTTTCGAGCATTTAGTGATTTTTACTGCATTTCAGCGATTTTTCCTGCGTTTAAAATGTACTTTTCTGGCTTAAAATGAAAAAAAAATGCGCTTAGGATGCAGTTAAAATACGCTAGAAGTGAATGAATTCGCTTGAAGTGCGTTTAAAGCGTATTTTTCTTCTTAAAAAAATTCACTTTCAACACAGTTAAAGTACACTTAAAATACGCTTACCGGTAAGTGAATTAATTCGCTTGAAGTGCGTTTAAAGCGTATTTTTCTTCTTAAAAAAATTCACTTTCAACACAGCTAAAGTACACTTAAAATACGCTCAAGTGAATTAATTCGCTTGAAGTGTGTTTTAAGTGTATTTTTCTTCTTCAAAAAATTCGCTTTTAACTCAGTTAAAGTACACTTAAAATACGCTTAAGTGAATTAATTCACTTGGAGTGCATTTTAAGTGTATTTTTTCCCAAATAAATGCGCTTTTAATACAGTTAAAATACACTCAAGTGAATTAATACGCTTTTTTGCAGGAAAAATACACTTAAAATGCGCATTTTTTGTTAATTTAATTCACTTTTAATGCATTCGGTAAGAAAAAATACGCTTAAAATACGGTGCCAATACCGCAGGGTTTAATGCAGATTAAATACGCATTTAATGCGCATTAAATGCGCATTTTACACACTTATTTGAGAAGGGTAGCATTCAATTATAGAGATTTTCTATGTTTTGATAAAATACGTTCAAAGTCGTCTGCTGCAGAATTGTCGTATGAGGGAAAGGGTTAATGTTTTCAAAAGTCGTCTGTTGCCAAGGCATCAAAGAGCTTGTATGTGGGAAAGGGTTAAATTTGCATGATATTCATCAACTATTTGTTTGAGGAAATGATTATGAAGCAGACCTATTTGAAAACATGCTGGTAACATTATGGGAAAAGTGTGTAAGAGACAATAACTTAGTCCTTTCTCACTAACAACAAATCTGCAGCAGATGACTTTGAAAATATCTGTCAAAATTTAGAAAGTCCCTACATATGAGAGTATGTTTATTGAATATGGTTGAAAACATTGTGGAAGAGGGAGAAACAGTTCATCATGAGCAAATTATTCTTTAGCAACAATATTTTCAAATGTCATCTGCTGTTGCATCAAAATGTGTCTGCAATAGATGAGTCACCATCAGATTTGTTGAAAATAGTGTTTTTTTCCAATATTTCAGGAATACTTTTTTTCTTTTGCGACAATCTTTTCACCTCTTATCAATAAGTATACAATAATTTATAGAGATTTTACATCATTTTTCCTCCATATATTCAGCTTCGTCTTCTGCAGACTTCCAAGTGCAGAGGACTTTTGAAAACATTGGCAAACCTTTTTCACAATGTTTTCATATCTGTTCAATAAAAACACTTTCACTTCAATATTTTCTTCTACAAAATTTGGTGTATGTTGGAAAAGATTTAACTTCCTACCATATTTTCAATTTTAGAGCCTGCGAAAGCATAAACTTTCATTCCATTTCCATCCACTAAATAGTCATTACCATTCATCAGAGTAGCACCATAACGGCATTCATATCTGAAATAACAACACAAAAGTCCGTCAAACAATGGATTGATAGTTCGGTGTTTTACCTCGATTTCAACAGTTATATCAAGGTGTTTCCTGGGTAAGTTACCATTATTACTGGGTCCATTTATCCTGATACCAGCCAGTCAGTCGTAATGCTAACCTCACATTGCCAGCATGTGGGTTAAACAAAATGGATCCATTTATATCATCACCTCTTCTAACAAATAATTTTAAAAGTTTTCAGGGAATTTTGCTTTTAAATGTATTTCCATTGCTATGAAATATACTATTTTTCTAATATTCTAATATAAGATTTTCACGTTGGACGGCTGGCACAATCAGTCAAGATCCCAAGCTGAGTATTGTGTATGAATTGGACAGGCAAATGAGATGGTCAACTGTAATTAAAGATATTGAATATATAACTGTTTTCATATTTTTAGTAACAGTGACCTTGACCCCAAAAACACAATCTGATTGAAGATATTCACAATACGTTTGAAATACATTATGTTTTTATTACTTGGGGAAAATTTGAAATCAATGTAACAAAAAGTGAAGAAACTATGTTGAATTCTCATAAATAACCAAAATACATCAAAATTTATGTGTTTTACCCTAATAAACAGGCCCGCTCAGCCTCTTTATCATTCAATGTGAAGAAGGTTATTAGATGCACAAGTTTTCCTAATTTTAAAGTAATAGGTTTGATAGTTTCCATGTAGGTGACCTATATGCAAAATTTAACCAACTATGTCCAATTCTCAAAATCAACCAAAATACATCAAGATATATATTTTTTACCCAAAAAAAACAGGCTTCAGCATCAAGGTTTGATAGTTTCCATGTAAGTGACTTAAACGCAAAAATTAACCAACACCACCAATTCTCAAAATCAACCAAAATTCATCTAAATTTATGTTTTTTACTCCAAAAAACAGACAACACTTTTTGCATCTTTAGCATACAATATGAAGAAGGGTATTAGACGAACAAGTTTCAAAGTATTAGGTTTGATAGTTTCCATGTAAGTGACCTAAACGTAAAACTTAACCAACTATTTCCAATTCTCAAAATCAACAAAAATACATCAAAATTGATGTTTTTTACCCCCCAAAAAGGCTACACTTAGCATCTTCAGCATACAATGTGAAGAAGAGTATTAGATGAACAAGTTTTCCAAGTTTAAAAATGTTAGGTTTGATAGTTTCCGTGTAAGTGACCTAAACGCAAAACTTAAGGCTTGATAGTTTCCATGTAAGTGACCTAAACGCAAAACTTAAGGCTTGATAGTTTCCATGTAAGTGACCTAAACGCAAAACTTAACCAACGCCGCCGTCGACGACGAACCTCACAACCCTGAACCCCAAGGAGGGTTGCCATAACTACCATTTTTAAAGTCTTTGGTATGACTCAACCAGGGAACAAACTGGCCACCTCTCAAACCCAAGGCGGACGCTCTACTATATCAGCACCAGGGCGGTCACGTCAAACAGAAACCAGCCTTCTGAGGTATTGACACAATTAGTATTTATGACAGACTTGTACTTAAACCAATCGTGAGAGGCTTAGGGAATGCGGATTGATTGATTATTTGGCCTTTTACGCCGCTTTCAACAATTTCTTTAGTTATATCACAGCGTTTCCTGGGTAGATTACCAGTACTACTGGTCCATTTATCCTGACAACAGCCAGTCAGTTGTAATCCTAATCCCAAAATCAAGAGCACAAAGGAGGGCAGTCATTACTACCATTTTTAAAGACTTTGATATGACCCAGAAAGGGATCAAGATAAACAAACTGAAAAAATTCATTAAGATTTCATGAAAATAGAGTGTTAACAAACAAATTGACAAAACAGACAAAAGCTCACGATTAGGCACTTCTAACTCGGGTTAGCTAAAAACAGGTCACAGCTATTACAATGTTAAAGCCTTATATCAAATTTCAAGTCACTAGAAAATGTCCAAAACTAGGGTTGAATGAACCAATGTGCACACAAAAGGAACAAAAGCAATAGCAAAGCAATATGTCTCAATACTTCTTTCAAATGATTGGCATAATATTATAGATATATCTAATATCAGATTAAATAGATGGTGGACTAAGGGAACCCTTTATAAAATACAATAAAGCTGTAGCATACAAATTTGAAAACATTTAGTCAACAAAAGGATCATGATGGTGGCCCCACACCCTGCATGGTGGCATGTTTTAATTCATCTGTCTTGTAAGGAACAATTGTGCCAAATTATGATCAAATCAGGCAAGTATTTTTGTACAAGAAGATTTTTAAATGTTTTACTATACATATATAATTTAAAAAAACTCCCTTTCCTGGCAAGAATCAAAAGATCTACATATAATTCAATTCTTTGACCAACATCGAAAGAGGACCACCTGTGAAATTATTTTGAAATTAGTCCATTGGTTAAAGAGGAAAAGTTGGTTGTAGGAAAATGTGAACAAACAGATGGATGGACAGACAATGATGAATGGTTGGTGATTACAATAGCTCGTCCTGCATTTCCTGCTCAAGCTAAAAATATGGAAATATTGAGAAATTTCTCTTTTTGCCAGTGTTTCAAAAAGTCATCTGCTGTAGAGGCATCAGAAAGTGTCTGTATGAAGGAAAGGGATAATCCAATGTCTTACTTCATGTCCTGGTAACAGAATGCTGATGTACTGATGACAGCTTTTATCTCCTCCACTGTTAACTCATAGGCAATGCTATAGTTAGAAAAGGTTGTCCTTAATCTTATTTTTTTGGTGATATTTGGCCGCATGATTGTGATCCCAAAATCTGCCCTCATTTCACAGTCAACCTTAAATAAACAAGTACAGTATCCCAAACCAGTGTTTGATTGAAGAGTTTAATGCAGTTTTAACAGTATTTCAGTAATACCACAGGGCAAAATTCATGTAACCATGAGCTTCAAAGATTTCTGGCACCCAGCTCCATAAACTTTAACCCTTTCCCTCATATAGACGCTTTCTGACGCCTCTATAGCAAATGGCTTTTTGAAAACATAGTCACAAAAGAAGAAATTGCACAAAACGTGCAATTTCTCCTTTTGCCACAATGTTTTCCACTTTTTGTCCTTTCAATTATGGAGAATTTCTATTTTTTGACAAAATAGGTTCAAAGTCGTCTGCTGCAAAATTGCCGTATGAGGGAAAGGGTTAAAAGATTAATCTTTACATTCATTTTCGAAAATTGACCAATCAGAAGTCTTTTTTGGAGCATGGAGTTCATTTCCGAGCACAGAGAAAGTCTTCAAAATTTTATAGTTTTGGGCACAGTACTACCCACACATTTGTGCCCAAGAAACTTGCTACGTATTCCACATAGACTGTTTAGATTTAGCCTTAACCCTTTCCCTCATACGACAATTCTGCAGCAGACGACTTAAAACATATTTTGTCAAAAAATAGAAAATCTCTATAATCAAATGGATAACCTATGAATAAAGGTGGAAAACATTGTGTCAAATAGAGAAATTGCACGTTTTGTGTAATTTCTTCTTTTGTCACTATGTTTTCAAAACGCCGTCTGCTGCAGAGGCGTCAGAAAGCGTCTATATGAGGGAAAGGGTTAAAATAGAACGGATACTAGTCCTGATGACTTTTGTCAATTAGTGAGAATGAACAACAGAGCCAAGGTTCAATGAACAGTATGGCCAAGAATAAATGAACAGCAAAAGCAGAGCCATGGTTAAAGAACTGCAGAGCCAAGGTTCAATGAACAGTAGACCCAATATTCAATGAACTGCAGAGCTAAGGTTCAATGAACAGCACAGCAAACGTTCAATAAAAAGTAGAGCAGAGGTTCAATGAACGGGCAGAGCCAAGGTTCAATGAACAGCAGAGCCAAGGTTTAATGAACAGCAGAGCTAAGGTTCAATAAACAGCATAGCCAAGATTCAATGAACAGCAGAGCGGAGGTTCAATGAATAGTATAGCCAATGTTAAATGAACAGCAGAGCAGAGGTTCAATGAACAGCATATCCAAGGTTAAATGAATAGCATAGATAAGGTTAAATGAAGAGCAGAGCAGAGGTTAAATGAACAGCATATCCAAGGTTAAATGAATAGCCACGTTTAAATGAATAGCATAGCCAAGGTTAAATGAACAGCATATCCAAGGTTAAATGAACAGCATATCCAAGGTTAATTGAACAGCATATCCAAGGTTAAATGAACAGCAAAGCCAAGGTTAAATGAACGGCAGAGCAGAGGTTCAATGAACAGCATAGCCAACGTTAAAATAAACAGCAGTGCAAAGGTTCAATAAACAGCAGAGCCAAGGTTTAATGAACAGCATAGCCAAGGTTCAAGATAGTGACTGAGCTATTGCAGCTTGAAATAGATTCCCTAAATCATTTCCCACATACAACAATTCTGCAGCAAATGGATTCAAAAACATCTACATATGATATTGGATACATTTTGATTCACCTGAGTGATGGTATAGTTGATAGTATAGTTGATGGTATAGTCCATGGTATAGTCAATGGTTTAGTCCATGGTATAGTTGATGGTTTAAGTAAAGTCGATGGTTTAGTCAATGGTATAGTTGATGGTATAGTTAATGGTTTAGTTGATGGTATAGTTAATGGTATAGTCAATGGTATAGTTAATGGTTTAGTTGATGGTATAGTCGATGGTTTAGTCGATGGTTTAGTTAATGGTATAGTTGATGGTTTAGTCGATTGTATAGTTGATGGCCTAGTCGATGGTATAGTTAATGGTATAGTCGATGGTATAGTTGATGGTTTAGTCGATGGTATAGTCAATGGTTTAGTCGATGGTTCTGTCGATGGTATAGTTGATGATTTAGTCGATGGTATAGTCGATGGTATAGTTGATGGTATAGTCAATGGTATAGTTGATGGTATAGTAATGGTTTAGTTGATGGTATAGTTGATGGTATAGTCAATGGTATAGTCAATGGTTAAGTCGATGGTTTAGTTGATGGTTTAGTCGATGGTATAGTTGATGGTTTAATCAATGGTATAGTTGATGGTATAGTCGATAGTTTAGTCGATGGTTTAGTAGATGGTATAGTTGATGGTATAGTCAATGGTTTAGTCGCTGGTATAGTCAATGGTTTAGTCGATGGTTTAGTTGATGGTTTAGGTATAGTCAATGGTTTAGTCGATGGTTTAGTCAATGGTTTAATTGATGGTCTAGTCGATGGTATAGTTAATGGTATAGTCGATGGTTTAGTCGATGGTATAGTTAATGGTATAGTCAATGGTTTAGTCGATGGTATAGTTGATGGTCTAGTCGATGGTATAGTTAATGGTATAGTCGATGGTATAGTCGATTGTATATTTGATGGTCTAGTTAATGGTATAGTTGATGGTTAAGTTGATGGTATAGTTGATGGTTTAGTTGATGGTATAGTCGATGGTTTAGTCGATGATATAGTCGATGTTTTAGTTGATGATTAGGTCGATGGTATAGTTGATGGTTTAGTCAATGGTTTAGTCGATGGTATAATTGATGGTATAGTTGATGGTATAGTCAATGGTTTAGTCGATGGTATAGTCAATTTTATAGTCGATGGTTTAGTCGATGGATTAGTCAATGGTATAGTCGATTTTATAGTCGATGGTATAGTCAATGGTTTAGTCGATGGTATAGTCGATGGTTTAGTCTCTGCTTTTGAAAGTAACAAACTCCAAAACTTTAAAAGTAAACTCTGCTTATTTAGTCCTCAAGAAGCTGATTGGTCAGAAACAAATTTACTCTCGGACTTGACCAATCAGATTTCTTATTTGGAGCAAAGGGTTCATTTCAGAGCACAGTGAACAGTTCCACAGTTTCATAGTTTTCTTGGCTAGATTAGGTCTCCCATAGGCATGTTCACAAGTAGGGAGGAGTAAACTTGGTATCTTTCTGCAATATTTCTCTGAACCCTTTCTCACATACAAAAGCTTTAAGTACTTTCAACAAAGGGCTCAATGGTTAAATAAAGATTTAAGAATGCGAAATATGTGGCTTATTTAGAACTCTGCTTGATTATCATCCTCCTCCAAATACTTCTACAATTCTTGTATGACAAGATGGCAAATTGGAAAGATTCTGATCTAACTGCACCAAGGGACAGTCTGATGTGGACCTTTCAACAAAATTAAAAACGCATTTGCATCATTGTGAAAAATCTCCATAAATGAAAGTTTGATTATTAAAAAGATTTTGAAAATATTATAGGAAAAGGAGAAATTGCTCATAATGAGAATTTTCTCTTTCTGCCATTATGTTTTCAAAAGTCGTCTGCTGCTGAGGTTTCAAAGTACGATCTGTCTGTGGGAATGGTTAACCCCAGAGGTCAGTTTTCATGTGAGGCTTGATAAAAATTATCTAGACTTTTGGCCTGATGTGGTTGAAAAGATCTGAAGAAAGAACATTTAACCCTTTCCGACTGACAGATGCATTTTCAACACACCTACAGCAGACCACTTTTGAAAACATAGTGACAAAAGGAGAAATTGCTCATAATGGGCATTATTTTCATTTGTCATTTTCATATATATATATACATTTATAGAAGTTTTCCATATTATTGCCTAGATTTGTTCAAAGACATTTGTTGCAGATTTGTTGAACGTTGGAAAGAGTTAAATCTTTGAAAACATCTGTAGAAAAGATGTTACATGTTTTTAGAAACACCCTGTACTGTTTACCTCAATTTGCTCCAAGGGTTCTTCAAAGTCAGGATCAATGTAATATTTGCCAGTTTTTGCATCAGGGTTGGCTATTTTAATGTCGTGGCAGTTCATAGGCATTTCTGAAAATAATAAATCAAAGAACATTTAACCCTGTTCCACATACAACAAATGTATGGCAGAAGACCTCGAAAACATATTGGCAAAACATGAAAATCTCAATAAATGACAGCTTAAATAAATAATTTATCTTAATTAATATAGAGTTGAAAACATTGTGGAAAAAGGGAGAATTGCACATAATCTCCTCAAAGTTTTCAAGTGGTCAGAAAGTGTCTCTATGTGGAAAGTGTATTAATTAGTACTAAAAACAAAAAAGCTGAAATGCAGTCAACTTTTGAAACATCGCTTTCCCACATCGAGACGCAGTTTGGCACATCTGAAGTAGATGTCTTTTTAAAACATTGTAGCATGATAATAAAATTCTCATTTAGCAACAATCTTTTCAATTCTATTCAATGACTTTCATTTATTGCAACTTTCCATGTTTTTGTCAGTAATTGTTTCGAAGTTGTTTGGTACAGATTTGTTAAAAGGGTTAATTGATAGAAATACTACTTAATAGCAAAAGATTGACAGATGGGCTTTGTGATAAACCCTTTCCAAGACCTCACAAAACCTTTTGAAACATGTCAGTCCGAAAGCTCTTTTTTGATATTTTCCGTCTTTGTTTAACCCTTTTTTGCATGTTAATTTGTCAGTCGGAATGAATTTTTGACTGTCAGAACTGAAGGACTGACGGCTTTCGCGAAGACTGCTGTTTACCATATGCAGATGCCTTTTACAAATGAAATAGACTACCTTTGAAAACATCTTGGCAACAGGAAAAATTGCTCATAATGATCAGTTCCTCCTTTAGCGACAATGTTTTCAACTGTATTCAACTAATTTTTTTCCTTCAATTACAAAGATTCCATTGTTTTGCCTAGACAATACCGAAGTCGTCTGCTGTAGATATATGTTGTATTTAGGAAAGGGTAAAGAAGCATCAATCTCGTATTTGGGTGAGGTCATACACAAACTGAACAGCAAAGTCAAGATCAGCTGGCACCTTGCAACAAAATCTGATCAGGTTCTACCCTACTAACATTCTAGTCATCCTTTTCCACATACAGATGCTTTCTGACACCTCTGCAGCCGACAACTTTTGCTCATATTGAGCAATTTCTTCTTTGGCTACAATGTTTTCAAATCTATTTAACCCTTTCCCTCATATAGACGCTTTCTGACACCTCTGCAGCAGATAACTTTTGCTCATATTGAGCCATTACTTCTTTGGCTACAATGTTTTCAAATCTATTTAATAATAAAACGTTATGTATGGTGAATTTTCACATTCGTGCCAATATGTGTTCGAAGTCGTCTGCTGCAGATTTATTGTATGTGGGAAAGGGTTAAGAATGTGAAATATGTACCTTATCTAGAGCTCTGCTTAACCCTTTCCCTCATATAGACACTTTCTGACGCCTCTGCAGCAGACAGCTTTTTGAAAACATAGACTGGTGACAAAAGAAGAAATTGCTCAATACGAGCAATTTCTCCTTTTGCCACAATGTTTTCCACCTTTAGTCATAGGTTATCCATTCAATTATAGAGAATTTCCATTTTTTGACAATTATGTTAAAAGTCGTCTGCTGCAGAATTGTCGTATGAGGGAAAGGGTTAATCATTATTACTCTACAAATTATTCCCCGATTCTTGTATGACAAGATGCCTTTGCAGCAGACGTTTTGTGAAAACATTGTGACACAAGGTGAAATTGCTCACAATGAGCAATTTCTCCATGAGTCACAATGTTTTTAACTCTTTTCAATAATTTTATTGTCATTTACAGAGATTTTCCATATTTAAGCTGAGATGATTTCAATCATGTAGTTTACTGCAGTTTGTTGTTATGTAGGAAAGAGGTACTTGACAAACAATTTGCCCATAATACAAATCTGCAGCAGACAACTTTGAAGACAATGGGACTCTTTAACCTTTTCTACTTCCATACGCGTTTTGACACATCTGCAGCAGATGACTTTTTAAAACAATGTGGCAAAAGGAGAAATTGCGCAGACAAGCAATATCAACATTTGTCATAGCGTTTCAAATTTAATTATAACACTTTCATTGAAAGAAATTTTGCATTTTTGTTCCCTGTATTTTTTCAAAGTTTTCTGCTACAGATTTGTTGAGTACGCGAAAGGGTTAAATGAAATAATAGAGTTGGAAACATTATGGCAAAATGAGAGATTGCTCATAAGGAGCAATTTTTCCTTTTCAACAATGTTTTCATAAGTCATCCGCTGCAAATGCTAAGAAATGCACCTGCATATGGAAAATTGCTAACGTTTACAAGAGTAAGCAATTTCACATTAATTAACTCATCAATTATAATAAAACAGCTGACGCATGGCCAAACAAAATGAATCCTTTTCTCTCAATCTGACATTTTGTGAACAATAAATCCTTTTTCCTCAATCTGACACTTTGTGAATAATAAAATGTTGCCTAGTCAGGAAATCATCGTTAACTAGCAACATTCACCTTGACCCTGTCCCAAAGGATCCCAAAAACATTCTTTCCTATATCTAACCTTCCTTTGAAATTCTGTTCAAATTAACCCTTTCCCTCATATAGACGCTTTCTGACGCCTCTGCAGCAGACGGCTTTTTGAAAACATAGTGACAAAAGAAGAAATTGCACAAAACATGCAATTTCTCCTTTTGCCACAATGTTTTCCACTTTTTGTCATAGGTTATCCATTTAATTATGAAGATTTTCTATGTTTTGACAAAATATGTTCAAAGTCGTCTGCTGCAGAATTGTCGTATGAGGGAAAGGGTTAATCAAGGCTAATGAATGCTATTCAGCAGAAAGTATCTTTCATGCTTGCCTTCATAACAAGAACATCACCATTCTAATGACCATATTTCAATTGACAATTTTTCTCCCGGTATTTTTATTGAGTAAAAAGTCCTTACTGTAGCAAGTTTCCCCGTTTCCTGTGTAGCCATTGTTACACTTGCAGTTAAACCCTCCGTCGGTATTGGTACAGGTGGCATTACCGTCACATGGCTCATCCTCCTCACATTCGTTAATATCTAAAAAAATAGATTAAAGAATCAGGCCTAGAAACATTAAAACATTCTCTGTGCGAACTCTCTACTCCAAAATAGACTTTTGATAAGTAAGATTATAGAATGTAACTGCCTTTGCCAATCAGATACATGAGCACAGAGCGTGAGCAAGAGCTCTAAATAAGATCTTTATAAATCTTTATTTGACCTTCATACCATATATAACTAATGAATTTTCACAGATATTTGTCAAACCTATTCCAATTTACAAATACGTCACATATTCTCACATTTACAGCAGAAGACTTTTGAAAACATTATGGCAAAAGGGAAAATCAGTCATAATGAGCAATTTCTCCTTTTGCCCCAATGTTTTCAACTCTATTCATACATAATACTTTCATTTATAGAGATTTACCATATTTAAGTCTAGATACTTTCAAAGTTGTTTGCTGCAGGCAGATTATGAAAAAAAAGATCTGAAAACATTGTGGCCAAAGGAGTGTTTTCTAAAGTCGTCTGCTGCAAATATGTTTGCCTCACTGTTTTGAAAGTCGTCTGCAGATTTGTTGTATGTAGGAAAGGATTATTTAATTTTAATCTTATTTTTATTGACTCCTTCCTACTTTTGCCACAATGTTTTTAATAGCTGTTAAAGGTGTCTGTATCAGGGCAAGGGTTTTTATGAATAAAACAATAAATTAAAAACAAGAGGCCCATGAGGGCCTATTCTCTACCAGCATGGTTCTTTGGTCATTTTCAATCCAGAGAATGTATGTTTGGGCATCAAAGAAATTTTGACAATTTCAACGGCCGTAATCCAGTCATGCATTGGCGGATCTGGCTGGTTTTGAAAGGAACCAAGCTCTCATCAATATCTAACTACCATCTAAGTGTGGTGAAGATCAGATAATAAATGGAGGCTCTTTTATGTTCACAAGCTGTATTCTAGCAATTTTGACAATTTCAAGGGCCATAATCCAGTCATGCATGGGCAGATCTGGCTTATTTTCGAAAGAAACTAAGCTCTCATCAATATTTAACTACTGTCTTAGTTTAGTGAAGGTGAGATAGTAAATGGAGGCTCTATTGTGTTTACAAGCTGAATTACATCAATTTTGACAATTTCAAGGGACGTAATCTAGTCATGTGTAAGTGGATCTGGCTGGTTTTCGAAAGGAACTAAGCTGTCATCAACATTTAACTACCATCTAAGTTTGGTGAAAATCAGATAGTAAATGGAGGCTCTATTGTGTTCACAAGCTATATTATAGCAATTTTGAGAATTTCAAGTGCCATAATCGAGTCATGCATAGGTGGACCTGGCTGGGTTTCAAAAGGAACCGAGCTCTCATCAATATTTAACTACTATCTAAGTTTGGTGAAGATCCGATAGTAAATAGAGGCTCTATTGTGTTCACAAGCTTTATTATAGCAATTTTGACAATTTCAAGGGCCATTATCCAGTCATGCATGGGCAGATCTGGCTGGTTTTCGAAAGGAACCAAGCTCTTATCAATATTTAACTTGGTGAAGATCAAATAGTAAATGGAGCCTCTATTGTGTTCACAAGCTCTATTATAGCAATTTTAACAATTTCAGGGGCCATAATCCAGTCTTGCATGGGCGGATCTTGCATGGTTTTCAAACGGAACCGAGCTCTCACGGATATCTAACTACTGTATAAGTTTGATTGAGATATAATCAAAACTGAAGACTTTATCGCGTTCACAAGCATTGGTTACGGATGGACGGATGTACACATGCATGTCCATAAGACAACGCGCTTGGCTATTCCACCGCTTATTAGCTACTTAGATATGGACTCTAATGTAGATGCGTGCAAAACACTAACCAGAATTTATTAAAGGATAATTCACATTAAACGCAGGATATAGTTATCTAACTTGATTATTTACATATGTATGATGGTTGGGGAAGGTTGTATAAAGTTTCAATGCAATGAATTAAGTAGTTACTGAGATATGGACTCTTAATGTAGTTACACATAAAACTTTAACCAGAATTTCTAAACCACAAAAGGGCCATTACTTGCATTAAATGCAGGATAGAGTTATCTTATTTAATAATTTACATAGGTGTGATGGTTGGAAAAGGTTGTATAAAGTTTCAATGCATTGCATCAAGCAGTTACTGAGATATGGACTCTTAATGTTGTTGCACGCGAAACTTTAACCAAAGTTTCTAAGTCAAGAAAGGGCCATAACTTGCATTAAAAGCAGGATAGAGTTATCAAACTTGATAATTTATATATGTGTGATAGTTGGGAAGAATTATATATAGTTTCAATGCAATGCATCAAGTAACTACTGAAATATGGACTTTTAATGTAGTTGCACCCAAAACTTTAACCAACATTTCTATTACTTGCATTTAATGCAGGATAGACTTATCAAACTTAATTATGTACAAAGGTGTGATAGTCTGGAAGCATTTTAGAAAGTTTCATTGCAATCGATTTAGTAGTTACTGAGCTATGGTGAAATAAATGGACTTGCATGCAAAACCTTAACCAAGGTGTGACACGGACGCCGAATACATGTAGTTGAGCTAAAAACCCAGTGATTTCTCTCTAAGACTTCCCTCATAATATTGTGACAAAAGGAAAAACAATTGCTCATAATGAGCACTTTCTTCTTTTGCCACAATGTTTTTTAAAAAGTATGGGTTAAAATGCTCACTTTTGAAAACATCTTGGTAAATATTTCGAAGATCTTCTTAAATAAAAGTGAAATTATTCAATAGAGCTGAAACATTTTGAGCAATTTCTGAATTTGCCAAAACTTTTTTAAAGGTCATCTGCTGCAGATCTGGCAAATTGTTGAATTTATTTTGAAATCATATTGGCAAAGGACATTGAGGATCTTTTTCAAAACAGTGAAAACAGTGTAACTAAAGTAAAGACTTGCTCATAATGTGCAATTTCTACATTTGCCACAATGTTTTCAAAAAGTCATCAGCTGCTGAAACCACAAAATGTTCACTTTGTGAGCAATTTCTTCTTTTGCCACAATGTTTTCTAAAAGTATGTGTCAAAATGCTCATTTTTGAAAACATCTTGGTAAATATTTTTGAAGATCTTCTTAAATAAATGTGAAATTATTCAATAGAGCTGAACATTTTTGAGCAATTTCTGCATTTGCCACAATGTTTTTAAAGTAATCTGCTGCAGATTTTGCAAAGTGTTCAATTTATATTGAAATCATCTTGGCAAAGATCATTAAAGATATTTTTCAAAACAGGGAAATTATTGATACAGTTGAAAACATTGTAACTAAAGTAAAAAAAATGTTCACTTTGTTTTCAAATTGGAAGAATCTACAATAAGCCAATGAACTAGTTTGTAAAGGATAAGAAGACAAACAACAGATAGATGGGTGATCTTAATCTCTTTTGTTTGTCTGCACCAGAGCCACTATGGGGTGCGGTGACAACAGCTGTGAAGGGCAGAACAAACAAACAGAGTGTACTTATATATCAAAGAGCCTTCCAACTTCGTGATCTTTCTTAGTTCCCGACATTATTATTTTCGTCCTATTCTTCAATGACTTTGTATTAGGAGCCAATTGAGAACTGTGTTACTATTTTCTGATGTCTAAATATGCATTTAGAACTCCACAAAGTAGTTTATTTTAATGCGTATGATCACAAACTTAGGAGACCAGTAGAAATAAAGATGTCATTACTGGCAGTGTTATAGTATGATATATTCCAATATTGGCATTTCCTTTTATAAGTCATTGTTTTCATGCCGATAGACATTCATTACATTTAACCCTTTCCCACATATATACACTTTCTGTCACTTCTTCAACAGACCACTTTTGAAAACAGTGTGGCAAAAGGAGAAATTGCTCATAAAAAGCAATTTCTCCATTTGCCGCAATGTTTTTGAATCTATTTAACCCTTTCCCTCATATGACAATTCTGCAGCAGATGACTTTGAACATATTCTGTCAAAAAATAGAAAATCTCAGTCAAAAAGAGTATATATGAGGGATTATTTACAGAGGTTTATCACATTTTTGCTTAGAAGTTTCAAAGTTGTCTGCTGAAAATATGTTGTAAGAGGGTTAGGGTTCAAAGCTAAATGGTCGTTTTCTCACATATCAGTTTTTACATACAGAGTTCTGGATAAGGGAGGCAAGGTAATTAATTATCTAAAATCTTTATTCAACCTTCCAAGCCCATGATGTGGTTACTTTAACCCTTTCCCTCATACGACAATTCTGCAGCAGACGACATAGAACATATTTTGTCAAAATATAGAAAATCTCTATAATTGAATGGATAACCTATGACTAAAAGTGGAAAACATTGTGGCTAAAGAAGAAATTGCTCATTTTGAGCAATTTCTTCTTTTGTCACTTTGTTTTCAAATAGCTGTCTGCTGCAGAGGCGTTAGAAAGCGTCTATATGAGGGAAAGAGTTAAAGGACCTTGTCAGTCAGATGATTTGTGGGTGCACCAACAACATGGGTTTAACCCTTTCCCACCTTAAGGCGCATTCTGACACCTCTGCAGCAGACCCCTTTTGAAAACACTGTGACAAAAGAAGAAATTGCTCATAATGAGCAGTTTCTCCTTTCATCGATACAAGGTTTATCATATTTTTCACTAGAGATTTTTAAAATAGTAGTCTGCTGATGATTTGTTGTATGTTGGAATGGGTTAAATGAGTAACAACAAATAAATCATGCAGCAAAGACCTATTTACTCCTCCTTAACTAAGTTTTCTTTCAGATTTAAATATAACCAGAGATTCAGGAGATGCTAAATGCAACCTTTGACTTCTTACTCCGACCTTTAACTTGAGATGACAGGTTTAAACCCACTGCTTTGCAAAGTGTCTGTAGGAAAAGGAGTAATTTCTCAAATAATTTAATTTTCATTTTTATAGATTTTCCATATCTTCGCTGTAAATGTCATCTGTTTATTACAGATCTGTTGTATTGTGAGAAAAGATTTAAACCATTTCTTGGATAATGTTTATTCATTCCTGCTCAAAGATTTTAAAACACCTTACCATGACATCCTTTTTCAGCTTCGTTTGTCTCGTTCTTCGTGTAACCTGACTTGCAGACACATTCTAGACCGATGCATTCCTCATTTTTGTTACAGTTACTATCCATGGTACAGGTGTCTGAAATAAGTTTTATTTACTGGGATATTACTTCATTTTTGAACAGCTTTTCAGTTTTAATACATCCATAGAACGGTTATTCATGATCCCTGCGTTACTAAACAGTACTTGGCTAGGAAAAGTGCCTTGTCCAAAGTCTGCCATGACCGACCGATGCCCACACTGATTAATGAGCAATGGTCTATTTCTGTCTATAATGACAAGAAAGTATGGTAAGCACAATATTGCTTCTTAAAATATGATATTATACCCACTGAACAATGGACTGTACCAGCCTAGAATGACAGGAAAATATGGTTACTACAATGCTGCTTCCTAATGATGATATTGTCTCTGCTTTTATGACACAAAATGTTTTGATTTATAAGTTCGGTATGAGAATTAAACATTTTAAGCTTACGGAACTGTAGCAGACAGTAAAGGAGAAATGTTTAACAATTAGAATGATTTCCTATTCTAACCTACAACATTTTTATGTATAGTTACTGAAATGTGTCCGTATTTCTGTTTTCTTCCTGAGACATTTTAAACTTAAAAGTGTAAAAAGAAAGAATAAAGTAAATAAAAGAGTTTGTTGCTGATGATTTGCAAGCAGGAAAGGGTTTACCCTTTCCCTTTCCCACATGCAACAAATCTGAAGCTGATGACTTTGAAATCATGTTAGCAAAACTATCAAAAACATCTTTAGATTAAAATATATTCACATAATAAAGTTGAAAACATTTTGGCAAACGATGAAATTGTCCGTTATGAACAATAACTCATTTTGCCACAATGTTTAAAAAAATCTGTCTGCTGCAGAGAACTCGAACTGTTACTGCAAGTGGGAAAAGGTAAAAATAAAATCAAATCATACATACGTATACAGTGAGATCCATTTCCAAAATACCCATGGCGTTCATCACATGTACACCTAAAGGATCCAACGGTATTGTTGCAGTAAGCGTTAACATGACAAGGATTGAGACCCAAACATTCATCATTATCTGAAAGTAAATAATCAACCATGGACTGGTTATTTCCAAACAATATCATTCTTTTGACTCAACTTAACCCTATGTTGTGGGTACTCTAAAGAGTTGTCAATGAGACAATTCGTTTGGATACCGACAAGAAAGAGTTTGAGGGAAATAAGAATTGGGGATGTGAAATATTCTTCTTATCTCAAGCTCTGTGCATTGGTAGAGCGTCTGACACGCTACCAAAAGGTCCCAAGTTTGAATACTGTAATAAGCAGGTCCTGCTAAAACTTGTATCAGTACTGGTTAAGTTTTCAGGATGCTTACATAGAACTTGGTTAATATAAGCTGAAAGCTTGGTTAATAATAATATAAGCTGAAAGCTTGTTTAACAATCAAAGTGAAACAAATCAATTTTATATAAGCAAATGTTATCGCATCAGGGGTGTATTCATATTTACCCCATACAGTGTTATGAGAGTGCAATATCATAACAGTGTTAGGTATGTGTATTATCATAACAGTGTGAGGTGTGTGCAATATCAAAATAGTGTTAAGTGTGTGCAATATCATAACAGTGTTAGGTATGTGTATTATCATAATAGTGTCAAGTGTGTGCTTTATCATACCTGTGTTAAGTGTGTCCATTATCATACCAGTGTGAGGTGTTTCCATTATCATAACAGTGTTAGGTATGTGTATTATAATAACAGTGTGAGGTGTGTGCAATATCAAAATAGTGTTAAGTGTATGCAATATCATAACAGTGTTAGGTATGTGTATTATCATATTAGTGTCAAGTGTGTGTTTTATCATAACAGTGTTAGGTATGTGTATTATCATATTAATGTCAAGTGTGTGTTTTATCATAACAGTGTTAGGTATGTGTATTATCATAATAGTGTCAAGTGTGAGCAATATCATAAGTGTTAGGTATGTGTATTATCATTAATAGTGTTAAGTGTGTGTAATATCATAACAGTGTCAAGTGTGTTCTTTATCATAAGTGTGAGGTTTGTGTATTATCATACCAGTGTGAGGTGTGTGCATAATTATACCAGTGTGAGGTGTGTGTATTATCAGAACGGTGTTAAGTGTGTCCATTATCAGACCAGTGTTAAGTGTGTCCATTATCATACCTGTGTTAAGTGTGTCCATTATCATACCAGTGTGAGGTGTTTCCATTATCATAACAGTGTGAGGTGTGTCCATTAACATAACAGTGTTAAGTGTGTCCATTATCATACCAGTATTAAGTGTATCCATTATCATACCAGTTTTAGGTGTGTGCATTAACATAACAGTGTAAAGTGTGTCCATTATCATACCAGTGTTAAGTGTGTCCATTATCATACCTGTTAAGTGTGTCCATTATCATACCAGTGTGAGGTGTTTCCATTATCATAACAGTGTGAGGTGTGTCCATTAACATAACAGTGTTAAGTGTGTCCATTATCATACCAGTATTAAGTGTGTCCATTATCATACCAGTTTTAGGTGTGTGCATTAACATAACAGTGTTAAGTGTGTCCATTATCATAACAGTGTTAAGTGTGTCCATTATCATACCAGTGTTAAGTGTGTCCATTATCATACCTGTTAAGTGTGTCCATTATCATACCAGTTTTAGGTGTGTGCATTATCATTGCAATGTTAGGTGGGTGTATTGTCATAACAGTGTGAGGTGTATGTATTATCATAACAATGTTAGGTGTGTGCATTATCATAACAGTATAAGGTGTGTGTATTATCATAACAGTATGAGTTGTGTGCATTATCATGATAGTGTGAGGTGTGTGCATTATCATGATAGTGTGAGATGTGTGTATTATCACAACAGTGTGAGATTTGTGCATTATCATAACAGTGTTAGGTGTTAGGTGTGTGTATTATCATAACAGTGTTAGGTGTGTAATTGTTTGTAGGTGTGGGTGTGTGTGTTTATCATAACAGTGTTAAGTGTGTGCATATGCACTATCATAACAGATGTATGTGTCAGAAAGCATCTGTATGTGAGAAAGGGTTTACAATCAGTGTTATTTATACCTGTACAGTTGGTCCAGCCATCACCATGGTAACCTGGAAAACATACACACTTCCTCTCGGAGGTACAGTTAGCCAGTGGAAAACACTCAGGACTGAAATTACATTCTCTTTCTGAAACAAAACAAATCTTCACATAGAGTATCTGCATAAGGAGCAGACAGTTCAGTTTGAAAGTTTATAATGGTGGATAGTCGTGAGATCTAGAAGGTTAGTCATACATACCATCGAGTGTAGACTACCCGGGCCAAGCAAACCCTATGTTGTTTGTATACCTGAAACAATCTTTTATATGAGATTGAAATAATGCTTTAGGGACATGAACATTAGTTCTTGTCCCATAGAATATCAAGGTTAAAAATATATTCTTATTGTAGATATGAACTGCACAGAAAATTAGAATTACAAGTCGTGGCGTGGTCCCACATTCGTCTGATGTTTCCCGCCAAATGAAGCTGAACAATTCGGTTGGTTCCCGGCATATTTTAATTTTAATTTAAGAATCAGCGGTTTCATACCACATAGTTTTCGTACACTGTTATATGCTTTATTACTTTATTAGTTGAAAATCCTGTATAATACTTTTAATTATACTTAAAACAATATTGTGTTAACCCAGATGTACATTGCATCTAAATAAATGTCGGTTCCGATAGTAATCATAGAAATTTGTTTGTGATTGCATGAGCTCCTCGTGATTTTGTACACTGTATATTTTGCGGCCTACAAAAGCGACACGAGTCTCATATAGGAATATAAATGTTTCCATAACCATTTCCTTTTTATTTTGTTTCGAAAAGTGAAAATAATTAAATGACGAAAACAAGCTTATTGAGCTTTCAAATAAACATGCTTTACAAACATATTTAACCCTTTCCCTCATATAGACGCTTTCTGACGCCTCTGCAGCAGACGGCTTTTTGAAAACATAGTGACAAAAGAAGAAATTGCACAAAACGTGCAATTTCTCCTTTTGACACAATGTTTTCCAATTTTAGTCATAGGTTATCCATTCAATTATAGAGATTTTCCATGTTTTGACAAAATACGTTCAAAGTCGTCTGCTGCAGAATTGTCGTATGAGGGAAAGTGCTAAACTACAAAACATGATTCTATCCTCGATTATTAACCTTCTTTCTTTTTGTCCTCTATATACTTCATTCTTTTTCTCTTATTCTCAATTTCTCTCTCATATTGATTTAATTACTACGCCTTTTGTTGCCCTCTGATCACGTTGTATAATATATTGCAGAGCTGTTATTTAAGTAGTATGTACATACTCAGCATCGAAATAAAAAAATAGTGTATATTCCATTTTCACAAGAAACTTCTAAAAATAGTGTTATATTTTTCAAATGGATAAAACATTCATCAATCGTATCACTTTGAAATAGAGAATACTAGGAACAAATGAAATGAGCATTGTGGTGGAAGAAATCGATTAATAGATTTAGGAAGATGGTAACAGTCTTAAACCGTTATTGCTTAGTACGCAACCATGTATGGTGTGTTCGAATCTCGGCTCCGTCATTAAATATTTCCGATGATTGACTGTAAATTTATTCACTATGACCAGGGACGTAGCTAAGATCTTATCTACGTCCCTGCTATGATTACAAGGGTTATTCGTGCTAACACTATATAATGGGTGGTTTAATTAACCTGAGTAAAATCTTGTGTTGAGTTTAAGAACACATGGTCACGTGCTCTGGCCGCCGTAGTATGAGTGACATACTGTTTTAACCCTTTCCCACATACGACTTGTCGTTTAACCCATTTGCAGCAGACGACTTTTAAAAACATTGTGGCAATATCAACAATATCTTTCTTTATTCAAAACATTTCATATCTTTGCCTAGAAGTCTTCTGCTGCAAATTTCTTGCATGTGGGAAAGTGTTTACTCAAATTAATCCCCAATTTTACGTTGAACATAAGCCTAAATTGTTTGTTCGATAGAAGAGCTAGAGACAACTCAGTTCGTACCTCCACAACCAGTATGATTCTCTCCGTTTAGACCGTCCCCTTCCAGGTTATCTGTGCACTGGCACTCCCATTCATTCGTTTCTAGGTCCGTATCGATACAGATAGCTTTATCGTGGCACGAATACTTCTGGTGAAATGAACACCCATTCTCGCTGGCTTCGTCAGCAGCGCTCGCACAGAGCACACACAAACCTGCAATGAATAGTAAACCGGGATACTAACCGTGTCGAATGACCAACTTGTCGAAATTGATAAAAAAAAAAAAAAAAAAAAAGGAGTCCAAATGACGAAAAGGGAGATTATATAGTATACATTTAAACTTACCGTAACATTGTATACTTGAATAGAAAATTGAAGTTTCAGTTATAATACCATAACAAGAGAAAGTTGATGCAACGCATCAATGTCGCCGGATATCCATAGTGCAGTTATGCATAACACTAACATTATAGTAGTTGAATAAACAGTTATCAATTGAGGGGCATATTGGAACATCAGGGGTGGGGTCAAGTGAAAATGTATCATAACTTGCATTGTTTTGTCAACGAAGTGAATGATAATTGAAGCCTTTCATTGTTTATGATCAATCTCCATTCCAAAGTAGGTTGACCATACACACAACCAACTAATTATTGATCATAAACAGTAATCTTGCCAATCATTAGTCTTAGTATGTATACAGTGCTTTCATTAAGGAATAATTATAAGATTTGTGAATTCCACATACACTTTCCAAGATGTTTGTCAGAATATTTGAATTTTATTATTTTTCAATAAAACAAACAAAACAGACAATTTAGGATTTGCATGCAATAGCACGTCATTTTACCTTTCCTCTTTTAAAGTCAACAGTGGACACCTTTGCAGCAATCTACTTTTAAAACAATGAGATAAGGGTTAAATCACTGAAGACATGAGTTTTCTCTTTTTCTCAAAATGATATTAGCTTGGCATCCTAATTATATCATACTTTAACAAATGTTGAAATGTAGTCCAATATTTATAAATTAGACCACCTTCGAAATATAATATCAACTAAACAGTAAAATCTCATTGAAATTGTTGTATAATTTAAACTTAATTTCGAACATAAATTGAGCCCTACAACATGTTAATTTATTTTAATTCTTTCCTTTCTTTTTTATAATGAAAATAACAAACTACTCATGTTTTAAAATGATATTGTGATGAGCGCCCTTGTGTCAATGATGCATAACAATATGCAGATCGGAAGCAATATGCCTTTAGGGAATTAAATGACACATTTAAAATTGTCAAGGACAAAATAATTTTGTACGAAAGACCCGATTCTTTCTTATTCGCAGAGGTGTCGTTCTTTGAAAATCTCTTTATAGGCAGAGAGTGTTCGTTCAAAGTATTTTTTCTATTAAAACCAGTTTTATCTCGGTTTGTTCTTTTCTTCATTTGTTTCGAACCAAATAAACATTTTAAATCACCTATGATTTACTATTTGTAAGTGAGTGTAAAGAGCGGCTCTCTGCAAAGGAGATTGATCTACACAGTTGGTATTCGCGAGTCACGCGATCAACAGTTTTAGCTTAGAAACATTTCATATTTTAGATTTACATGGATAAACATGATAAAATGCCTTCTTCACAAATCAAGACATCTCTTTGAACATGAAAATAACATTCAGTAAGTTAAAATTGCCATTAGAAGGAAAATATTCGACGTCAATTTCAACTCGATATTTACACATAACAAACAATCTACTGCAGGTGCGCGTATGTAAACAAATTAGACTGTGCGACGTAAAGGTTTGTAGTTATCGCCTTTTGATTACATTTAGTATTTAGTGTAAAATAAAGTATACCAGTCTAGCTAATAGGGACTGTTTTGTTTTCGTAAATAAAACAAAAAAACATAAAGGGGGGATAGAGGTATATAGTCCCTGTTGTTGAAGCATAATAATTTGTTTGCAGCATTTTACATAGAGTAATATAACAGCATGTAACGTCCCGTGACCTATATAAGTTTAAATATATCTTAATAGTTTAAACTAACTAATTACTAATACATTTCTTTAGGTTTTTAGAAATTAATGCTTATAAGTTAAACAATTAAGTATATATGTATAAATAGTATATATAACCCTTTCCTACCTGAAGACGCATTTTGTTAACAATTAAGCTATCTTTTACGGTGATTTTTTCAGGTTTCTATCACTATGTTTTCAAAGTCGTCTGCTGCAGATTTGTTGTATGTGGTAAAGGGATACTTACATTATGGTCATTCGACATTTTGACTGTAATTCGGGTTTAAACCCCGTTCCCACATGCAACATGCAGACGCTGTCTGACGCCTCTGCAGTAGAAACTATTGAAAACAATGTGGAAAAAGCATTAATTGATCACTATGAATAATTTCCCCTTTTGCCACAAATGTTCACTCTATTTGATAGTTATACTTTCATTTATGGACAAAAATCCATATTTGTAAGTAGATGGTTTTTTTTAAGTCGTCTGCAGCAAATGTGTTTTATCTGGGAAAGGGTTAACGCCATTTCAACAATATTTCAGTCATATCACGGCGACCAGTTCACCTACCCATGTGTTACCTGGCTTTCTCACACCAATATATAGGTATATATAATATAATACAACAGTATTTCCAAGCAACTGGCTGCTTTTTCACATAAACTGTTAGCCCCATGTTGCAAGACGAATGACGTCTGTCGCACGCCGGAAAGAATATTGGCGGAGCTGGGATTTGAACACACAACCCCTGAATTGAACTCCGATATGGATTATAGCATAATGGGCACGATTTCATTAAATATCATTACATTTCTACGCTCACAGAAGAAGGAAAGTTATTCAGGATATCTCCAAGAACTGGCGAATGATAAATATTGATGACGAAATGAAACAGTATATGATATCCCGATGTAATAAACAAGTTTCATGAAAATGTCCAGTTATCGTGACGTTTTGGGCTGCTCAATTGGTTTTAGGATATGATTAAGAAGATTTCATGAAATAGAAAAACGCCAGGAAACACTTTGTGTTTACGTTGTTTATTTGTTTATTTGTTCATGGTCAACACAAAATTAGAACAGCAATTTATAATTAACGTGAATTCATCCAAGTTTTCACGAAAATTATCTGTTAACCTTTTCCCTCATATAGACGCTTTCTGACCGCCTCTGCAGCAGACGGCTTTTTGAAAACATAGTGACAAAAGAAGAAATTGCACAAAACGTGCAATTTCTCCTTTTGCCACAATGTTTTCCACTTTTAGTCATAGGTTATCCATTCAATTAAAGAGTTTTTCTATTTTTGTCAAAATATCTTCAAAGTCGTCTGCTGCAGAATTGTTGTATGAGGGAAAAGGTTTATTAATAGAGATTTTACATCAGTTTTCCTCCATATATTTAGCTTCGTCTGCTGCAGATTTCCCAGTGCAGACGACTTTTGAAAACATTGGCAAAGCGGATGTGTCTTCATTCGTGATTTTCACGGTATTTTCGATATGTAAAGACTATATACGTGTCTCGTTAGTGCATAAATAGCACTCATCAAGATGTTATACCAGAGATGCATACCATGTTCATATAGCTATAGCTTTAAGCCTTATAGCAAAACCATCCTAACGACATCACACTTTGGGATGGAGTTACACCCCATCGGAATGAAGTCAGCTCTATGTAAATCAAATAACGAACTATTAATTAACTGTTTTCAGCAATGAATACGTGTTTACGTCTCAATTATTTTCAATAGGAATAAACCGCCAGTGAACTTGATTTCCGCCCTGTGACAAACGTTCACTTTCTATGCATTTGCATAAGGAAACCAATGTCAGGAAATCGACAGCTTTTGCTGTTGTTGTGGTTTGTTATTTTTTCTTTATATTTCTTGTAAAAGTATATCAAACAAAGTATATATAAGAGATAACTTATAATTGTCTAATTTTCATCACACAAATCTGCTTTTAGCCAAGTTTTAAAGCGGCTGTTTACCAAAGACTCTTTCCCTCATATAGACGCTTTCTGATGCCTCTGCGGCAGACGGCTTTTTGAAAACCGAGCAAAACGAGCAATTTCTCCTTTTGCCACAATGTTTGCCACTTTTCAGTTATAAAGATTTTCTGACAAAATATATTCAAAGTCGTCTGCTGCAGAATTGTCGTATGAGGGAAAGGGTTAAACAATGGTAGTAAGGACTTCCATCCTTGGCGCTACAGGTTGCGAGGGAAGCCAAACATACGCCCGATACGTCTGTGTCAGAATAAATAATACCGATACTTCTGGTAAACTTAGCCAGGTAACGCCGTGATATAACTGAAATAGTGTTGAAAACGGCATGAAACACCATTCAAACAAAAGCTTATATATAACCATAAACTATTTGATTTCAGTCAGGCAACTATGTATTAAATTACTTTATGGACACTGGACCTGTATTTGTCATATTAGGAAGTGGCCAACGTAGCTGTTTTCTTTTTAGCACCGTTTTCTACAATTTTTCAGTCATATCTCGGCGGCCAGTTTACATACTCATGTGTTTCCTAGCTTTCTTACACCAGTACACCACACATCATACTTTCCAAGCAACTGGCTACTTTTCCACATAGACTATTAGCCTATTGAAGAAAGACGAATGACGCTGGTCACGGTGACTTTTGTCAAAAGTTGGAAAGAATGTTGGCCAAGGCTGAGCTGGGATTCGAATTCACAACTTGTGGATTGACAGCCCGCATCGCTACCGGGGCGCGGCCGACGTAAATTATCAGAGCTACACATGTGTGCTGTTGAATTTTTTTTTTTTGGGGGGGGGGGGGATGGTTTTACAAAAAATAGTGTTGAAATTGATTCAAGTTATAAATATTTAGGATTATACTTCACTAGTAAGCTATCATGGTCTAAAACATTTATTACGTTATCTTCACAAGCTAGAAAGGCAATATATTAAATGTTAAGACTTCAAAATGCAGAAGTGGGAAATGGGAAGAGGGGATAGAGGTATATAGTCCCTGTTGTTGAAGCATAATAATTTGTTTGCAGCATTTTACATAGAGTAATATAACAGCATGTAACGTCCCGTGACCTATATAAGTTTAAAATATATCTTAATAGTTTAAACTAACTAATTACTAATACATTTCTTTAGGTTTTTAGAAATTAATGCTTATAAGTTATAAGTTAAATATGTTTCTTAGGCGAATGTGAAAGATTGCCACTATGTATAACATGTATGCCAAACTGTATTAAATACTGGTTAAACGCATGGGCATAAAAAGGTATCCAGAACAATATTACTAATGTATGTTATTTCAACCTGATGAATATGGACGGCGTACTTGGGCTACTTTTATAAAAGTTTTTATCTAAGTATGGGTTTAGACATGTTTGGATATTTGACGATGTTGGAAATGACAAAAAGTTGTTAAGTGGTTTTACACAAAGAATGTAAGATGCTTTCACTCAGAAATGGCATACTGATATAAACGAAATACCAAAAGCAATACACTACAAACATTTCAAATCATTGTTAACTCCCGAAACTTATCTCAATTCCGATCTTTCCTTTGTATTAAAGAAAACTTTGTCAAGTTTTAGATGTTCGTCACACGGTTTTATGATTGAATTGGGTAGGCATTTATCCATAGATCGAAACTACTGATTCTGCCAAATATGTGAAAAACAAGGCATTTATGTCATTGAAGACGAGTTTCATTTCTTCCCTGAGTGTAATAGTTACGAAGAGCTGAGAAAGAAATACTTTAAAAAGAAATGGATTCAAAACAGATATGTTGAAATAATTTACTTAAATTTAGAATGTAGCATTAAAGACATTATATATAAAGTATCTAAACTTCTGTTCGAGGCATTTGAGCTGAAAAAGCATATTTTGAACGATATAGATCTATATCGGGCGCACACGCTGATCTGGATCTACACCGGCCGCAAATGCATTGCGGTTATGTTTCGATCAATCTCATTAAACCCAGACACAATCTTAGATTCGGTACAGTATGCCTAGTATGTCTCTTGAAACAAAATGGACGGAATCCAATAATCAAATATCTAAACTACAGGCTAGTCGCGCATTCGACTCATCGACTTGAGATGAAATCAAAACTACACAAACAAATATGTCAAACCAATTAACGGGAATAAACGAACTTACAGACGATCTGTCAAAAAACATGCATTTTGTGTCATCAGAAAATGAGAAACTGAAGGAACAGTTACTCGACTTACAATTTGTTAACAGCAATGAATGTCAATCCATAAAGGAAAGAAAAATTGAAAACTGCTTTTCCAAAATACAAGAATTTTGTGAGACAAAATTAGGCATTACGGATTCAAACAATATAAAACTTGACCATGTGCACATAATAGGGTTTTTTAGAAGTGACAAGACGATTGTAGTAAAGTTTAACTTTTACAAAGATAAAATGCGAGTAAAACAAGAAGCTGTAGAGAAATTAAGAGAGAGTGAGTACCGGGTCAGTGACCAGTACCCAAGGAAAATACAGGAGCGCAGACGCCAACTGGTACCAGCTCTAATTAAAGCAAAGAGGGAAAACAAGAAAGCAGTTTTTGAGCGAAGGGTCGCGAAGCGATCCGAAAGCTCATAGCATACCTGCTTTCGAAAATCCAACTTAAAGCTGCAACCACACTCGACCGCGGAAGGATTTGAGATTACTTCATTTGATTGGCTTTCATTCGCATCGCACTACTTTCGACACGCCTTTTTGTCCGAGTCCGCCTTCCTCATGAATGAATTCAAAAAGTAATTCCACTGTGGACTAGATTGTTATCAATATGTACAATGTCAAATACTTTTGATTTCATTCAATATTATCACACTGTAGACTAGTCACCCAGTCACTTTAAACAACGTTTTCTAATATCATAATGTATATACACAGAAAACTGATAAACTCACGTTTTCATTAATGAACTGTCAGTGTTCACCCTTTACATGATATATAACACTATACTAACTACTAAGTCTTAGGAGACTTCAATATCAGCTTTTCTATGCACGGGGATGTACCAAATTATGCCAATAAACTTTGGGGTGAAATTATATTGAGGTATGATTTGAATCAAATGATTAAATTGCCTACAAGAATTACGAAATCAAGTTCGACAATAATTGATCATATATACAGCACTCAATCTGATCTTATATCTGATGTACACGTGCCTGCGTTATGTATAAGCGATCACTTTCCAATATGTTTTACAAGAAATACCAATAAAATTAAACTGAAAAAATATCAACATCAAACTATAAAATATCGATGCTTTAAAACATTTTCAGAATCTCATTTTCTTACTGATCTCTCCAAATCGCATATAGAACTAGTTGAGTCTGTTTCGAATCCAAATGAAGCACTCGAAATGTTCTTTTCAGTATTAAACACCGTGCTCACAAAACATGCCCCAATAAAAGAATCAAAGCGCTGAAAGCGCTGACGGTATAGGGGCATATGTAATTTGAAAATATATGGCATAGATACTATAGACAAACATTGTTGAAACAATGACCTTTAAACAAACCAAACCAAAAATGTGCGAAGCACACATATTGCCTGCCTATACAATACAAATACCTAATTTATCAAAGTTTGACCCTTTTCTTGAATAAACAAAATAAAAAGATTGACAAAAAACTGAGCAGCGGCCCTTAATTAGAATATTTCAAGTTCAGAAATCACTAAAGATTCACAATGTATATTGTAATCATGCTGATAAATGAAAGACAATCGAAAGCATGCTAGAGTTATGTTTCTTTTGCACTGCACATCTGTAGCTCTGAGTTTCCTTTACAACACGTCTTAAATTGATACATTGGACATCTATTGAGACAATAACCGAAGAAATGAAAAATGAGTTTTACACCTAAAAAAACCAGATCAGATTTGTGTTCAAAATATTGTATCGATCTCTTAATCCCAATGTATACGTGTGACGACTTTGAAATGGATCCGCGAAACAAAAACAAAGTTTTGACCCATTAATGCAAACCGTAACGGAGAGACGGACGGACGGATGAACACAAAGACGGACAGACAGTCAGTCTCTCTGGACAAAGTACAACGCTTGGGAAACACTCATTAACGAAACAAGGGCATTTCACAAAGTCATATAATAAGTGAAAACATGGAAAGACAAAAATATACACACTCCAAACGCAGCATGCTAAAGTTATGGTAATGGTGCACTGCAAATGAGTAGGTCATAAGTTACCTACAAACCAAGTTTGAAATGGATACAATGGAAATTAATTGAGACAATCGCTGAACTAAATAAGGAAAAATGAAGATAACTAAGATAAGCAGACCAGAGTTATGTACCTAGTATTTTGCCGTTCTCCTGATCACATGGTATAAGTGTGACCACTTTCAAATAAATCTGCCATACAGAAACAACGTTTTGACCAATACATGCAATCCATGACGGACGGACGAATGCACATTCAGGCAGACAGCCGGCCGGACACCGGATTATACCTCCAAGCGTTACAGACAGAGACAACTTATAAAGTATTGATTACAGAAGACTGGTTCGATGCGTCAAAACACGTCTGTGCTTAGGAAAGCTTAGATTATGGTATTTGTAAAGTATTTGCAAATTGATTGTATCTCCGAAATGGGACCGTACAAGGTTAATTTACAAAAACCTATTTAGACTTTATTTCTAGTTTATTTGTCAACAGATACGTTTAGGACTAGATTACACGTTGACGAACGTTGAATCTTCAATTAGCGCAAATGCATATACATTATAAGTTTAGTCCCAAAATCGGTAGAAGCGCCTCAATTATAAAATAAATAATGACCTTGCGGTTATAACTCGTGTGTATGTTGACATTTTCGGCCAACTTTCTTTCCGACGTTTGACATAAGTCAATGCGACATGCGTCATTCGTCTTTCACAACTGGGCTAAGTCTATGTGAAAAAGAACCCAAATGGTTGGGAAGATTGTTGTGTGGAGTACTGGTGTGAGAAAACAAGGAAACACATTTGTAGATGAACTGGCCGCCGTGATATAACGTAGAAAATGTTAAAAACGGCGTTAAACCACAATCAATCAGTGTTGAAATCTTATCTCTAATTTGTAGATTTAATTCCTATGTCCTAGTTGGGTCGACATACAGCGACACGTGAGAATATTCAACACAACACGCGACCTGTTTTACCAACAATTCTCCAGTAGCGGTGAGACCGTTAGTACCATTCTTTTATGGCATGTATTCACAGTAGGACCTCTCTCTTTGGACGGATTATGTAATAACAAGTCCTTACCCTTGACCACGTAGACTAAATATACAGCAAACAACATTTAACTAAGCCTGAAAGTATTATTTCGAATAGTAATTCAAACATTGTGGAAAAAGACAAACTTGCTGATTATCATTTATCTGTTAAGGTTAGTCAAATGTGTCTAAAAGGGGCAAAGGTTAAAATAATAACTGTAGACAAATATTTTCGTTATCTAGGTTATAGAAAATCAAAGCGCCAATGGCACTGTAGTGGCGATCGTATGGAAAATCCTGCAAAGTAACAAGCAGTATATCGGTGTAGGGCTTGCGATGACTCTGGTGCGGGTATATTTGAGAATGTATCAACCCTGCATCTTTTGACAGTAGAATAATGTTAGTTTGCCAGAATGTTGTCTTGGTGATTATTTAGTTACGTTCTGAAATTGGTCATGATGTGTTCAAAATTAGGCCATTCCAAAGTTATGAAAAATCTAGTTGGTATTCGATAGACTACCGTTTTAGCTCATTAGAATGACTATTTGTAATCTAAATTGTTTGGGTAATCACATGTTTATCACCAGGTCGTTAGGCCATATTAAGATAAAATATATTTTACACTTTAGAAATGACTAAAGAAAGGAGAGAAAACAGTATCCATTAGTTTGGTGTTTGTTTCAATTATGTCCGATATTAAACAGGTCTGTTCAATTTAGTCCCTTCACATTGCATGATTGAGGGTTGTCACAGTGTATTTATATGTCTCTGAGGTTGTTAAACTGCTTCGTATAATGTGAGTGCAAAAACAAACACAAAACATGCTCCAAAAGCACAATTTCACTATTTGCCAAACTGTTTAATTTATGAAAATATAGGCATATATTATAATGCTAGATCTTCAAACTCAATTAGGCTACACTGTCAGCATTGATTGCTAATTGACTCTAGAACGTGCAGACGTGTATACATAACGTGTGTACACACTGCCATCGTGTGTCCTTTAAACCTTTGTAAACCAGTCTTATTATCTAGACGCTTTCATATATTTAAACAAGTACAAAATAAAGCGTTTATAATATTGAGATTTACAAGCTTTTCTGGTTTTTGGTCTCGCGAGCTATTTATAGAACCTTTTGGAATTTCCAGATTTGAGTATCACCAGAGTTGTCGTTATTTGCAAGGCAGAACGCGCAATGATATTTATTATCTGCCAAATCATGACGAAGATAATCAGAGTACAACCAACTCCTGCCGAATCAGGTTAAAGGTCAAAAGGTTACGGTTGACTACAGTAAAAATAAAACGAGGCACAGGAGTATCATGATACTCTGCATAGCGTACCCAAGACGCCCGATGATATTTATTATCTGCCCAAACATGAAGAAAGATAATATGTAAATAGTTTAACTCTATTTAGATATTTTCTCGATAAATCTCAAATATTAGTACCAATCCGGTATCAAAGTAGCACTAACATTATCATTATTAATCGTGTGCCTGCATCACTGATGGAACTATATATATATATGGCGGTTTAACGGAAGTGAGTAAATTGCCTTTGCAGAAATATCCAACCGATTGTTCAAATACGACTATATAATTTTTTTTTCGTTGTTGTTGTTTTGGTAGCACTGTGGCGATTGTCAACCAATCGCCACAAAAATTGATTCATGTTTCAAAGCATTGTTTGGAAAGGAGGAATTGCTCATTGTCAGCAGTTGCTCCGTAGGCAAATATACTTTCAACATTCGTATGTAACTAAGTAGCTATAACGGAAACGGTTCAATCTTTTCCCGTTTAAAGTCGCTTTTCGACGCATGTGCAGCAGACGGCTGCAGAATGGTTATTCGTGACCCATTTCCTCTTTTTCCACAAAGCTATGTATAAACTATATATTTTTCCTCTTGATGTAAGGCGAAATTGCTCGTTATCATTAATCTCTAGCATGTTATTCAAAATGTGTCCGGAAAGGAGATAGAGTAAAAGAATGTCCACAGTAAAACGTTTAAATATGAAAAGAATTAATTTGAAACGTGTTTGAAAGCATTGTGTGAAAAGGAGATATTGTTCATTGTCAGCAATAGCTCCATTTTCAACAATATTTCAATATTCGAACTGTTATATTATCACGGAAAGGGTTCCGCTTCCATGGGGAGGATGTAACCATTTCCCGCTTACAGACGCATGTGCAGCAGACGACAATCGGAAACATTGTGACAAAAGGAGAAATTGCTTATCGTAGGCAATTTATACTTTTGCCACAATGGTTTCAACTCCTTTCAATAATTTTATTTACAGTGGTTTGCACATTTGTCTATGTAAGTCGACTGTTGTAAACTAATGGGGTCACAGCACGGTCGACGTTACCTTACACCACTGACATTAAGGTCAATCATAGTTCAGAGTGTGTTTCACTCGTTTGAACTATTTTGTCTATTTAATTAATGCAAGCGGATGGTTTTTCGTGATTCGGTCGAACCAATGAAATCGTTGAAAAGGCAGATTATAACTCGATTCTGGTGTAGGTATACACATGTGGACTGTGGTTGCAGCTTTAATCCGACTTTTCGAAAGCAGCATTAGTATGGGATAGGCGCGAAACGCCCCTATCCCAAAAACGAGTAAAATATAGTTCACAACCAGCTTGGTTTAACTCCGATATAAAAGAAGCTATTCTTAAGCGTGATAATCTACACAAAAATAAACATTTTGATGCTTATAAAATACAAAGGAATAAAGTGTCATCGATGCTTAAACATAGCAAAAAGAATGTTTACAATGATGCCATTAAAGAAAACAAGAGCCCTAGTTATTTGTGGAAAAATTTGAATAATATAACCTGCTCAAGTAAAAGCAGGCATGGCTTTACTATTCCTGATATTATAAAAGTTGAAAACTCCAATATCTCAGGGTGTCCAAATATTTTTAATGAACTGAACAAACACTTTGCAAACATTTCTAATATCATTAAAAAAAACTGCGATCGTTACAGACCATTTCACAAAACTTCAACGTCATATCAATGCGACATTGACGTCAGACGTCACTTTCGAAATAAAGCACATCAATACGTTTGAAGTCAAAAAGCATCTAGATAGCTTGAATGTTAAAAAATCTGTAGGACTTGACGGTATTGGTCCAAGAATACTAAAATATTGCGGAGACTACATAACACCTGCTATATCGTCTATAATAAATAGCTGCATTGACAAAAATAATTTCCCTGAACTATTCAAGCATGCATGTGTTATTCCAATTCATAAGGGAGGAGACAAAAATGATCCCCATAATTACCGTCCCATATCAATTCTTCCAACTCTCTCTAAGATTTTTGAGCGGCATATATCAAATCAGCTGCAGGATTATTTTCAAAGAAATAATTTAATTCACGAATTTCAGTCATGTTTTCGAAAGAATCACTCATGTCACACTGCGCTGACATACCTCATCGATTCTTGGTTAAAAGACATTGATTCTGGTAAATATATTGGAGCGGTTTTTCTAGACTTGCGCAAGGCTTTCGACTTAGTAGATCATAATATTTTACTGCATAAATTAAAACTATATCATTCTTCTGAAAATGCTGTAGCATTTCTCTCTTCATATCTATCAAATAGAAAACAGCTAGTTAAATTAAAGAATGAAATGTCAAACAAGCTTCCAGTTACAAGCGGTGTTCCTCAGGGTTCTATACTAGGTCCACTTTTGTTCCTTCTTTACATCAATGATATATCACTTTCTTCTCATACTGGGAAAACAGATCTTTATGCGGACGATACCACTCTACATGAAGCTGGTAATGATATCAAAATCATCGAATCTAACCTGCAAGTTCGCTTATCATCTATCAATGACTGGTGTAGGATAAATAATATGGCGTTACATCCTAATAAAACGAAATGCATGATTATTGGTTCCAAATATAAAATGAGAAAAGGCCACCAAATGAAACTAAACATTGATAATTTACACATAGAAAATGTGACATCGCAAACAATCCTCGGAGTTATTGTAGATAATACACTCTCATGGGACGTACACGTGAACAGTGTACGTGCGAAAGTAAACTCTAAAATTAATCTTCTTAAAAGAATATCATTTTACGTATCCCATGATATGAAAGTACTATATTACAATGCGTATATTATGTCTACTTTTGACTATTGTTGTACAGTATGGGGTGGGATTTCTAAAGTCCAAAATATTATATTTAAAACCCAGAAAAGAGTTGCTAGACTTATATTAAACAAACCTGTACAAACCAGTTCTAAATCAATGTTTTCTGAGTTGCAGTGGTTGACTTTTGAACAAAGATATTACTATTATATTGCTTTATTGGTATTTAAAAGTAAGCATAACCTTACACCAAGTTACATTTGTAACCTTGTGTCCTTTGCAAACAACGAACATTACAATTTACGTTCTGCTAGTAAAAATAATTTGAATGTCATGAAATTTAAAACAAATAACTTGAAAACAAGCTTTACCCATAGCAGTGCTAAAATCTGGAACAGTCTGCCTTCAAATATTAAGAATATTACTAAGTTACAAACTTTTAAATACCAGTGTAAAAAGCACTTACTTAACATATCGAAGTTATAAGAAAAGTATTTACAACATTGTTCTCATTTGTTTCAATTTATATATGCTTATGGATACAAATATGTTCTGTATGAATGCCGAAATATGTGATATAATGTTGTTTTTAAAATCTGTATTTACTATTTACTTTAACATGATGGTGCTTGTCGTATAATTGAATGAATGATTTGTTAAAAATGTGTTTTGTTACAGAAGACCACATTGTAAATATGACTTTCTACATTTGTTAATTTGTATAAAATGCATAATGTGTTATCTTCTTAAAATAAAGAATTTATTATTATTATGATAGAATACGACACAAATGAAGCTGGTGAATTTTGAAAACTTTTCTAGAAAATGTAACATTTACTCAAAATGACTTATTCCTTCCTTTTACACAATGTCTCAAACCTGTAGCATGAAGATTAATTCAATATTCTAGATATCACACACTTTTCTACAGCTATTCTTATACCATTTTCCGCCACTTATCTGCGTTCATGTTATTAGGCAGGGACAGTGTATAACACTGTCCCTGTATTAGGGGAAATTAAGCAGAACACTTTTGCTTTATTCAGTTAAACTTATTATTCCCATATTTTTGTTTGGATATGTTCCAATTCGCCGGCCTCTAATTTCGGTTTAGAGAAAAAGGGTAAGTAAGTTGTAAAACTATCAGATATCATAAACGGTTATGAGGTCTCCTGTTACTATCTCGATTATATAACTGATTCTCGCTCAATAAGTTCAGAGAGCGGTCATACAGGGCATGAATAAATGGTCTCTTCCTTTATTCATTTCCTCTGTGTTTTGAATTAAGGTTTAATTAATGTCTTTCGGATAAACATACACAAGGATAATATAATATTTTGCATAACCTTTTTTTGTATCAAAAGTAGCACTTTCAACAATAAGGGTAAGTCCATATATGTTGATGCAAATAAGATGTAAAATGTTTTACATTCATGTATACAGTCAAATTGTTTCAACAACAATACACTTATCCATAATAATACCAAGGTAGTGTTATTGCATTATTTACTGCGAATGGACAGATACTCATCTTAAATCATTCTTTAAGGTCAATTAGCGCATCTGCGTATTCCGATCAGGATCTGCATTGCACACACAAATAAGTCATAGAAAGTTTAACCCTTTCCCTCATATAGACGCTTTCTGACGCATCTACAGCAGACGGCTTTTTGAAAACATAGTGACAAAAGGAGAAATTGCACAACACGTGCAATTTCTCCTTTTGACTCTCTGTTTTCAACTTTTAGTCTTATGTTTTCCATTCAAATATAGAGATTTTCCATTTTTTGTAAAAAATATGTTCAAAGTCGTCTGCTGCAGAATTGCCGTATGAGGGAAAGTGTTAAAGGGTTTTATTTTTGTAACACAGAATTTATTTGTTTCTTATGTGTTGAACCTAAGACAGGTCTTATTGGAAGCCAGGAGGCGGCTTCCTGTAGGGATGCTTTTAATTTTCGGTCAAGGAGAATATTTAGACCTGCCAGCGTGACCACATATCTTGATTTCTCTTTGTCCGTTCTAAGTACATTAATTTAAGGTAATGACTTTTAAAACATCCCTTTTACACTCTATATACATGTGTGAGTTTTACAAATTAAAAACAAAAGACAAAGGCCAGTATATTAATTGAATGTATGTACATTTTTATTTAAGCGAAATTCATACTGTATCTACTCTAGACAGTAAAATTGAGAACCCTTCTATTGAATTGGTAAATGTAGTCTGGTTCCTTAAAATTACATGCTATGATATATTACGCAGTAATTAGACGAAGAAGCCTCGTCCCGTATTCACTAAACTTTTCAATTTAGATATTTGTCTAAATCTAAATCTTAATATTTAGTCCACGTTTTAGATTTAATCCGTATTCACCAAGGCGTTTTAAACCGATCTCAATTTGGTCCAGTGTGTAAATGTCGTAAGCGGCCACGAAGCGACTCTGGTTCCCGAATCAAGTTAAGAGCTAAAATAAAAGACAGTACCATTCATCTATAGTCTATTTATAGATTTTCATTTTTATCGCAATTTCACATACATTTTTCATTTGCTTTGCTTTTAATAATCTGACTTTCTTGTTCAGTACATACTGGATTCAAAGTTAACTTTGTGTACAATTGTCATCGCAAAATGCAGACATGAAAATATTTAAACCACAGAAATATCTGTTTCAAGATCAATTTCGTTCTTTTTCGCTGTTGCAGTTCCACATTTTATGAATATTGCGGTAAACACGATATCGGTGTATTTTGCCTAGCCAACAACATGTTTTATCACGGATGCGCTGTGAACATCCAGAATACTTAAATGAAATGAAATCTTCTGGTTCTTACAAACAAAGTGTGATCGGATTAACTGAACTGTATTTAACTTATCACTGTAAATGTAGAGAGCATTTCAACTCTTATATCAACTGGTAAATTTACAGGTTGAGAAATAAATTCAAGTAAAATTTCAAGCACTGGTTTAACGTTTTCAAAAAAGAATGAAACTAGTTCCTATGTTAAGCCTTTCCCTTATACGTAGCACATTAAGTAAAAATTGGAACATCTTTCTAAATGAAGGTATAATTTATGGACATAAAGTAGAAAACATTGTAGCAAAAGGATAAATTCCTCGTGATCAATTTTTCTTTTTGTCACAATGTTTTCAAAAGTCGCTGCAGCTATTGTCAGTTCTTCAGATTACGTGTACATAGAAATACGTTTACTTGATTTTCTGAATGCTAATCACGACACGAGTTCACATCAGTTTCGTCAACTCGAGATTGTGCGTTTGTAATCCGAGATTCTGATTTTCAATTGCTCAATTTGCCAAAATAATTTCAACTCTTTTCAATTATCTTACTATCATTTATAGAGATTTTCTATGTTTTGTACTTGATGTTTTTAAATCGGTCAGAGTAAACATCATTGAAATCATTGTGGCAAAAGGAGAAATTGCTCATAATGAGCAATATCTGCATTTGCCACAATAATTCAGCACTTTTCAATTATCATACGATCATTTATAGAGATTTTTTTTTACTTGATAATTTCAAAGTCGTCTACTGCAGATTTGTTTTATATGGGAAACCCTTATCCATTATCATGACTTACCGATACAAGCGAAAAACAGATTTTCTGTGTGTCAGCATTATTTGATAAAACATTATCATAACAGGGCGTGTGTTCAATACAAATAGTTGATTGTTTTTGGTACTAATTTAAATTTATCATAACCTCTTGTCCATTTATCTTTAGTATTATATGTCACTTTTTATGATCAGCTTAACTCTAAATTATCTCATTCACTTAAAACACAGACCCTGCCTGGTTAAATATCCTACATACAACTTATATCTTCAATAATCGATATCAGCATTACTGACTACAGATTAAATTGTTCTAATGTTTGTGGATTTAAATGATCTTTTTTCTTAATTCTTCATGTGAAACGAAATATTGCGGCTTCTCTTTGATGCTTTGCATCAAACATCCGTCTTGTACTTATTGTCATGCTGGTTTTCACAGTTACAGCGTAAACATCAATGAAGGTACTTCGCTCATTAGTGCTATCAGCGCTTTGATTTCTTATGACAAACTGTACATCAACGGACAGACGTTCTCGGTCAATAACCCTCCACCTGGTTTTACTACAGATACCGGTACCTCTGGTCCCAGAAAAAGAGAATCGAGCAATCGAACAGTGGAATGTTAACGGTCTACGGACAAAGGTTAAGGATACTGACTTCTTCAATTGGTTTATGAGTACGACCTGCTTTTGCTTACAGAAACATGACATGCAGGAAGATCCAATATAAACATTAACGGTTTCAATCAATTTAGTTGTCATAGACCAAGATCGAATAAAAAGGCTAACAGATTTAGTGGTGGTATTATAGTATATTACAAAATATGGTTAAGTGGGAAAATTGACCTTATTAAAGTGAATCATAATGGAATTTTATGGTTTAGGTTACACAAAAGTCTCTTTAATGCTGATAATGACTTTTTTTTGTGTAACGTATATACCTCCAGAAGATTCGACTGTATATAAAAATGTGGAATCAGATCTATTTGACTATGATTTCTTTGCACAGATTAGTGATGACATAAGGAGCTACTGTGATTTAGGTAAAATTTACGTAACGGGAGATATGAATAGTAGAATAAGCAAACGTGATGATTTTGTTGAAAATTTGGAATTACACAACTATATTGATTTACCTGAGCAAAACGTTAGTCCATTGTCACAACGAAAATCACATGACAAAGTTGTAAACAAGTTTGGGTTAAAACTGCTCACCCTCTGCAAGGAGCATGATTTACAAATTGTTAACGGTAGGAAAGACGATAGTTTATGTACATGCATTTCAGGTTAACGTGGCGTTTCAGGGGCGAGTTTGATTGATTATTTAATCACGGGATACCATAATTTCGATATGATTAAGACATTTGAAGTGAAGGATCTTACGGAACATTCTGATCATTGTCCGTTTGTATTTTCTATGGATACGGATTTAAATTACACAATAAGCCATGAATCTGTTTTTTATCAGAAGATAGTGTGGGACTGTGAAAAGAAAAGTGATATTTTGTGCATACTTGAAAGCAGACGTGAGTCGTTTGAAATGTTGCATAATAATTTTGTAAATAATTATTAATAATTTATCAGAATTGATTCATGACATTTTCTTTTCGGTTTTTGGTAAATCATACCGGTATAATAATGCCCAGGCTTCTCATTTCTATACCAGTAATAGCAAGCATGCTGCTTGGTTTGATAATAATTGTAAAAACGCTAAACGTGATTTCTTTAAATGTAAGAGATTGTTTAAAACTAATCCTACTGTAAACAGTAGACATGATTTTTTACGAAGCAGAAACCAATATGCATATACCAAGAAAAAATATAAACACAATGTAAAACAGGGTAATATTTTCTCTTCTATATGTAAAACAAATCCGAAAAGGTTTTGGAAACATCTTAAAAAACTTTGAAATAGCAAATCATCTACATCAGGTCCAACCGCAGAGGATTTTGTAAAGTATTTAGCGAAATGAATTTGAATGAGGGCGTCTCTTCTTGTGATGATAATTCGTCTGATTTTGAAATAAACATAGATCTTTTAGATAAACCATTTGACCAAACAGAGAGTATGAATACCAAGAGGCATGTTGCGCGTTATAAGAGTAGTGGATACGACAAAATTGTTCCTGATTTTTTTTATAGATGCAAATGAATTTATTTCACCTATTTTAGTTACCACATTTAACCATATTTATGAAAGCGAAGAATATCCAGAATTATGGACGAAAGGAATAATAGTTCCAATTTACAAAAAGGGAGACTCTGATGACCCTTCTAACTAACATTAATATGTGCTCTCTGTAAAATATTCTCATTATCTTTGAGGAATAGACTTAATGCTTTTTATGAAAATGAAGCTATAATCAATGATTGCCAGTTTGGTTTCAGAGATAAAAAGAGCACAGTTGATTGCATTTTTATTCTTCAAAGGATCATAAAAAACATCCTAGTAAGTAAAAGCAAATTATTTTGCGCTTTTGTAGACTACAAAAGATGTTTCGATACTGTTCCCCATAGCTATCTATTGCAAGAACTACCGAAACTTGGTATTATATTAGCAACAAGTTTGTAAACATTATTTAATCAATACATAATAAATTGTCTTCATGTGTAAGATCTACAGATTTCAATTTGTCCGAGTTCTTTGATGTTTCGATAGGTTTGAAACAAGGGGAACCTCTTTCACCTATTTTATACATTTTATTTGTTAATGACATAAGCGAGAATATGAATTTTAATAATCTCACTGAATCTGATTTAAATCTTCTATCTATATATATATGTTGATCATTGCGGACGATATTGCCCTTTTTACGACTGATAAGTCTAGTTTACAGTCCCTTTTAGATAGTTTGTACGTATATTCTACAAAATGGGGCATAACCATAAATGTGAAAAAGACTAAAATTTGTATTTTTGAAAAAGGGAGCCAATCCTTAAATTATAATTGGTTTATCAATAATGAAATAGTTGAAGTAGTGGACAGTTTCACTTATCTTGGGATCAAATTTACAAAGAATTGAAATTTCAATAGCGCTGCTAAAGCCCTTAATAATAGCCTTAAAAGCAATGAATGGTCTTTTTATACTATTTAAGGGTATAAAGTTCGACATCAAAACTAAATTACTTCTTTTTGACAGTATGGTAACACATATTCTTCTTTATGCTTCCAAAGTCTTAGGTATTTATCAATTTTCTGAAATTGATAAGTTACATATTAAGTTTTGCAAATATATCCTTGGCGTTAAACAACAAACAATGCAGCAGTACTAGGAGAACTAGGGATATTTCCGTTATCTATTATAGGCACCGAACGTACACTTAAGTTCTGGTCAAAAATAAAAAAAAAATAAAAAATTCAATACTACATGATGTTTTCCTTAAGCAATGCTCTATTTAAAATAGCAATAATACTTTGTGGTCGACCAAAGTGAAACGGTATTTAGACAGATTAGGTATGAGCAACGTATGGTTAGAACAGAGCATATCTGCAGGAACAATAAAATTAGTTCAACAGAGAATTCGAGACAACTATATCCAATATTGGCATGCAGTAATTTATTCATCTCAAAAACTTGATTATTACCGCAAATTAAAGATTACTTTTGAACTTGAAAATCTACTAAATATTCAAAATGACAAACTAAGAAAACAATTAACACACTTTCAAATTTCTGGACATAAATTAGCCATTGAAACGGATAGATATTTAGGAATCGAACGGAGCAATATAACGTGCATTTTTTGTTCGCAAAAGGTTTTAGAATCCGAATACCATTTCCTTCTTGTATGTTTGAATTATAGAAACATACGTACACAATATATATCAACTTCATGGCCTTCTATTCTCGATTTATTAACTTATTATCTTCAAAAAGTAAAAAAGTTCAAATGAATATTGCAAATTATATTTCAAAAGCGTCTGAGTAAAGAGAATATTGTATTAATCAAAATATGGTGTTTAGTAATAACTAAGAATCATTTGCCAATGTTATTCGTTAACAATGATCCTTGGTTATCTAAACATAATAGTACTTATCTGAAATATTATAATTGATTTTTTGGTATTCGTGTATGTAAATGTAAATGTAATGTATTTTACGTCGTTGAGCCATATTCTTCACGTGTATATACTTGTAAATGGCCAATGGTACTTATATGCCGACTTGCCTGAATAAAATTGAATTGGATTGAATTGAATTGTTATCGCTCGAATAAGAATAAACGTTGCGAACTATTTAGGTCTCATTTAAAGAGATTGGAAGAAATCCGCTCCGCCATGGTCGAGTGGTTAGCGTATGGGATTTGCAACCGGGCGTCAATATAAATTTCCATTAATTATCCTTTAACATCCACTTAACAAACGCTCTAATTACACCGATCAATTAAATGTTAATTTATCCGAATCGAATCAAAGTATACTTTCTAAACCTTAAATTTTACAACATTTTCAAATCTGTTGAATTCCATTTCAATAAATATTGTTGCGACTTATAGGAAACCAAGTGCGTTTTATGAAAGTAAGGGAGACAACCGAAAAATAAATAAAATGTCATTATCCACAAAACTAGTCTCATACTCAAAATACGGTTTTTATGACGCAAGCATCTGGGAACAGCCTACAATGACGTCGATTCAAATGAGCATGGCCGTCGTAATGAAACCGTTTTAACCGTCCATTCTTGCAACACAATAAAAGCTGGTCAGTGTCAATCCAAGATTGGTATCATGTCTGTTCGCATTCAACAACCTGCACATAAGTACATACGTATACTTTCCGAACATATGTGGTGCCCATGGAGTCGTCTAGTGACTTATGTAATTGTTTGTAATGATAGAGAACAATTATTCTTCTTGAGCTTTAGCTTTTAAACTTATATAGACCCCTTTGATAGTGTACACTGTGTCTTGTACACGCATCTGACAAGTGCTGATACATTTAAGAGTTACATACAAGGCAGTCCGATGCAATACCCTAACTCTTTTCGATAAAACTCATTGTATCTTTAACGTGTTCAATGTATAGCACCTTTCTCTGGAAAGGACCAGTACTTGACCTCCAGTTGAGTAGGAGACACTTAAAAGCACATCCGAAAATTCCAGAACCGGGACCGGGATTTGGACACCGGACCTCTGGATTGATAATCTATCGTGTTAACCTCCAGACTACCGTGCCACTCAACATGTGGCTATACTAGTTCAATTGCGATACATTTCCAGTTCTGTACTCGACTCAGAATATTGAATATGACCTGCTTTGCAGCCTTTACAGGAATGTTTCTGGTGAACTTCCGGTTCGCCTCTATGTGGCTACCTAGTTGATGATACACCTCGTCTTTACGTTACATGTTCTCAACACACGTAAAGGATACTGTATATAATTACTGATCCCCTTCCCATATACAGACGCTTTCAGACGCTTTTGTATGATGGGACTTTTAACAACTCGGGTACAGATCTGTGATGTGAACTGACGTGAGTCAGCCTGCAAACGATCCACGACTTTGGTCCGTTTTTTAAATTGATAGATGGACTAATGAGATTGTTTTTTGTAGAAGGGGCATACGTCGTAGAAGACGTTTACAACGTGTGTTAACTTTACAATTGAACGTTACTTGAACGAGAATGTGAAAAACAAGTTTCGTCTCAGCCCGATTTCGGTCAAAATGACGGAATTATATATTGTTGTACCTGTAAAACGTTTAAAAAATGTGATAAACCACTATTGCTTTAAGAAACAAAAACAACAAACTTGATAACAAGGTAACTGGTAAATATATATTTAGCCCTTTCCCACAAACAACAAATGAATAACAAACGACGTTGAAAACATTAAGTCAATAATATTGAAAACAATATGAGGAAACCTCTTTCGTCACATTGCATTAAAAGGTCGACAGTGCATGGTCACGCATCCTTAATTGATTTGGCAAGCTTAAACACCCTTTAAAGGAAACAGCGGCCAGGTTAGGTGTATACTGTAGAGTAAAAAGCGGACGGCACAGGTATTGGTTTTCTCTGGAGCATTTAATCCTTTTATAATGCAAATGAATTCAAAAGCCTCTGAAGTCTGAAGCATGTTTCTTTTAAAGTGCTCATATAAATATTAGTACTGCCTTTTTCTACAATGTTTTCTACATGATTTCAATTACTCTTTCATTTGGATAGATGTTTCTTTTTAAGCTAACCTGAGCACGAAGTGCTGAAAGTTAGTTATTGTGATCTCCTTTTGTCCGGCGTCTGTCGCCCGTCAACATCTTCTCCTCAGTAACGAGTGGGTCAATTGGGGTGAAACTTCACAGAAAGCATCCTCTCATTGACCTCACCAGAATTCCTTCAAATGTTTGTGATTCATGTAGAATTATGGTTTCCATGGCAACGAAAATAAAAACTTTAAAACTCTTCTTCTACCAAACTGGTTGGCAGATTTTCAAATTATTTTAAAGAAGTGTTCCTTGGCCGCCAGGGAGCGGGGCTTTTTTGCCTTATATGGATAGTGCAAACTGAAAAAAATCTTCTCCTCCAAAAGTGTCAGGCCGATTTTCAAATAATTTTGTAGAAATGTTCCTAGGGTGACCCTCTATCAGATTCCTTCCCAGCCAAGTTGATTGGTCGAAAAACATGGCCGCCAGCGGGCGGGGCTTTTTTGCCTAATATGGCTATAGTAAAAACTTGAAAAATCTTCTCCTCCGAAAGTGTTTGGCCAATTTTCAATTCTTTTTGTAGAAATGTTCATTGGGAGACCATCTATCAGATTCCTCCAAGCCATGTTGATTGGTCTAAAAACATGGCCGCCAGGGGGCAGGGCTATTTGGCCTTTTATGGCTATAGTAAACACTTGAAAAATCTCTTGTTAAACAGGAAGCTTTTGAGTAAGATTTTAGAAAACCTTTGGTCAATTGTGATTTTTTTTTTGTAACAAAAATTGGCAAATACTTAGATGAGTGAGTCGGGGCCATAATGGTTATCCATTTGTTTTACATGTTTTTTGAAACTTGGAAATTAAATATAATATGCACATGTATGTCTCATGATTTATTTTTATAGACAACTAAAATGGCATTTAATTTTAACGGATGCGTCATTTATTCTTTTACCCGAAGTTGTAATATTTATAAACAATGCATAGTTTATAAATCACACATCTATGCAAAGGCAAATGTTTGAACAGTTTTATGTACCCAAACAAATGGAGTGCCTTCAGCGCTTTGATTAAACGCGTTGGTAAATACGATCTAAATCTAAATTACCGGGAATCCAAAAATTGAACTAAATATTAAGATTTAGCTTTAGTCAAAAGTCTAAATTGAAAAGTTTGGTGAATACGGGCCGTGGCTTTTTTTTTTATCTAATTACTGCGTAATATAAGTTTGATAAGTTTGATAAGTTTATTCATTCAAATTCCTTTAGGCTTCCAGCCCATGAGGATACATATTATATACACTGCTGACTGACAGTAACACAACAAGAGAAAATAAACATACATACATATTTACAAAGTTCCTGGTGGCGAAATATAAGTAAAGTTTTCATAAGTTAACCTTTAACCGCCGTCAACATGTTCGCTTGGAGATACTTGAAAATTGAAAACAAAATAGACCGTTACAACAATAACAATGTGACAAGAAGAGAAACCGCCTATTTGGACCAGTTCTCCTCTTTTCACAATGTTCCTATATCAGCAACGATTGATTTATATACGTTTCAATATGTCTAACACTAACTACAATAACTACAATAGTCCCAAACATGTATATGTACCATTAACACCCAAGCGGAGAAGAGAGCAACCCTAAAAAACAAAACATATATATTTGCATACAATTGTGCGTTTTTACTTGTATAATTGGTAAGAATCGGCCCTTTGAAAATCGTGAAAACATTTATATATATATGAGCCTTAAGAGAAACGTAGGAAGCTAACCCTTGACACGCGTTCTACCTTTTCCTTAATCTCTCTTAATTATAATCCTAACTAATTGAAACACTTTCTTGTAATGTTTAACCAGAAGTCAAATCTCCAACGAAACGAAAATTGGAGCTGTGACGAAGGTTTCAAAGTTTTGTTTTGTTTCACATTTAGATAAAATTGCATACACAATAATTATCGAAAAATATAAGTGCATTGTCAAACACAAGAAGATACACCCTTCCGGTATAAATAGCTGTGCTCTGTTATATATATTTAAACAGACCCAATAATCAATGGAAGATGTTAAAATTAATAAAAACATGTGTTGCGAATAAAGTATTCTGAACAACAACAAAGGTAAATTTCAATCTGACATATTGTAATATGCTTATATATTTATTAGGAGTTTATCTCATTTTACTGTAGTTGAATTAAACATTAACATTCTATACTAAGGCAATGTTTGTTTGATATCGAAAGATTTCGGAAAAACATATATGTTAATTAGTATTTTGATAAACATGTTCATTGCGTAATGTAAATGCTTTGTATATGAAAATTCCTAAATTTATAGTTACAGATTTGCTCGGGGAATTGAATAATGCCACAAGTTTCTGCATATTTGGTTTATTCCAAAAATATTTTTTAATATATTGCTTTCTTATATCAACATACAAAACGCATTCTAAAACAAAGTGATATTCGTCCTCTAGCAAGGAGCATGAATTGCAAATTATATCATTAACTGGTGTAGGGTTAGGTCTTCTCCATCTACCTGCTTCTATCTCTAGTCTATGAGAGGCTACTCTTAGTCTAGCAAATGCATAACGAATTTTGTCAGAAGCACAATGATTTAAATAGGTTTGAAATTTAAAAGAACTGATATTTCTATAAAACAATGCCCTAGAGGAGTTAAAAAGTCTGCTATTCCAGTCTTGCAAAGACATATCATTTATTCTTTATTTTACTAAAGATATAAGAACGTTTTTACATTTCCAACACCTTGTGCTAACCACACATGATTAAAACCAAGTTTGCAAAGAATATCACGTAATAGAGAGGCCCAATTAACAACATTATTATTATTTTCAATATCACTTAATAAAAGGTTGTAGACTTTGTTTATATATTTATGTTCAGTACAGTTTAAAATTTTGAACCAAAACTTGATAATAATAAAATATCTGTTACAAATAAGTGGTCCTCTGCCTAGTTCTCCATAAACAAAATCATTTTGTGTTGTTTTTTCACACCAAGTAAACGTTTATAAAATTTTAAAATCACTCTTTCAACTGCCTCTGCTTTACTAAATCCCCAAACTTCGGACCCATAATTCATTATTGGAAGAATCAATTTGTCTAATAATTCGAGTTTGTGGTTTATGGTTATAGTTGTAAACTTGTAAAGATATTTATTCATCTGGAATATTCCCTTCAAAGCCTGACCCGCAAGAGTATATCGGGCGTTTGAAAACGAGCCACCAGATGTAAAAACAATGCCCAAATAAGAAAATTTCTTGACTATATCTATTTCATAACCATTATAAGTAAAAAGAATGTCATTTCGTAACCTTCCACCTTTTTTAAATACCATAATTTTTGTTTTGGATGTGTTTACAGATAATTTCCATTTACAACAATAATCGTGCAACACATCAAGACTTTTTTGTAAAGCTGATTGTGAATTGGCAAATAATACTATATCATCCGCGTATAATATAAGAAAGACTTTAAACATATTTATATCTATACCCTCGACCCCATTTTGAATGAATCATAGCATGTAAGGAACCAGATTACATTTAGCGCGCGCCTCTTGTTTAATGGTTGCCGGTTTAACATACTATCGAACTAATAAAGCGTATGAGGCAGGTAACCAATTCTGGCCTTTGTCTTTTGTTTTTAATTTGTAAAACTCACACATGTATATATAGTGTAAAAGGGATTTTTTAAAAGTCATTACCTTAAATTAATGTACTTAGTAAGGACAAAGAGAAATCCCGATATGTAGTCACGCTGGCAGGTCTAAATATTCTCATTGTCCGAAATGTCTAAGCATCCCTACAGGAAGCCGCCTCCTGGCGGCTTCCAATGAGAATGATTGGTTACATTTTAATAGGTGTATGTATTTGTCTTTTATAAAATGTCAAAATAAATAACTAACATAATCAAGATCGCTAGCTGTTGCCGCGAAAAAACACATGTTCTCTTCAAAACAAGGTAGAAATAACTGGGTCTCTCACTTGCATCAGGCATTCAGATGATACGGATGAATTTGAAATCCGACAAGCAACATTTTTATTGTGTTTCTAAATAATACCACAAGAGAAAGTTGATGCAACGCATCAATGTCGCCGGAAATCCATACTGCAGTTATGCATAACACTTACATTATAGTAGTTGAAAAAACCAGTTATCAACTAAAGGCATATTGGAACATCAGGGGTGGGGTCAAGTGAAAATGTATCATTACTTGCATTTTTTTTGTCAACGAAGTGAATGTCCTTCATTGAAATATAAATAAAGATGATCAATCTCCATTCTAAGGTAGGTTGACCATATACACAGCCAACTAATTATTGAGCATAAACAGGACATGAGTAATCTTGCCAATCATTAGTCTACTCATGTTTTAAAATTATATAATTGTGTCAATGATGCATAAAAATATGTAGATCGCATGCAAAATGCCTGTAGGAAATCTAATGAAAAATCTAAAATTGTCAAGGAAGAAATAATTTTGTACGAAAGACCCAATTCGTTTCTTCTTCGCATAACTCTCGTTTTTTACACTCTTTTTACAGACAGAGAGTTTTCATTCAAAGTAATTTTTCGTCATTTGTTTCGAAACAAATATACATTTTAATTCACCTATAATTAACTATTTTAAAGTGATTGTAAAGAACGGCTCTCTGCAAAGGAGATTTATCTACGCAGTCGGTATTCGGTAGTCACTTGATCAACATATTTAGCTAAGAAACAGTTCTTATTTTAGATATTCATGGATTAACATTATTAAATGAATTCTACATAAATCAAGACATCTCTTTGAACATGAAAATAACATTTAGTAAGTTAAAATTGCTACTAAAAGGAGAATTCGACGTGATTTTTATCTCGATATTGACACATAACAGTCTGCAGCACGTCTAGCATGGACTCTTTTGCCTTCGTAAATAAGACAAAAAAACATAAATGCGAGTCAAAATAAAGAAACTGTAAATACTTAAAACATCGGATTATTCATTTCATTTTAGATGTGTCATAACTAACTGTTTTTAACCAATCACAATTGTAATATGTTCAAGACATTTAAATTTGTTTTTTTTCTAATAATAACTCTCCTTCCATGTCATTTCCGAAAAGCTATTCTGCCCTGCGACTAATAAAGTACTTACCTGCCAATTTATACACAACAATTTTGTCTAATAAATTAGTTAGCGTGCCTTGAACATTAAAGTGATCCAGCGTGCCTTGAACATTAAAGTGATCCGTTATTGGTTAGGATCCGCTAAGGGTTACTTGTCTGTATAAGGAAAGAAACTCTCATAATGAGCAATTTTTTTTTTTTTCAAAACAATAAAAAAAAAATCAACTTTATTCAATAAGAGTTCTTTCAGTCTTTGGAGGTTTCCCTATTTTTACTTTACCCTAGGCTTTCAAAGGCAATTCTCCTGAAATCAGAAAAGTGTGACATTGATGAAGGCATGAGTTCACAATGTGGGGAATCATGTTTGACATTGAGACCAAAAAGCATCTGTGTCATTGGTATTTATCACCCGGTGATGTGTATTTACAGTAAATAGCATTCCAATTAGAGACGGCTGTTTAGAGCGTGTTTTCTCAGACATAAGAGATTAATGTTTTAATGTTGTCTTATAACAAGCGAAGCAAAAAAGATGATAATAAAATTGCTTTGCAAAAACTAAAATATATTGACCGAGAAAGGACCTTTAAACTTGCTTGTTCAACCCATGTAACAATGCTGCAGCAGACAAATTTGAAAACATCTAGGTAAAACTATAACAAAATTATTTATAAAGTGAAATTAAATTAAATGAACAGATTTGAAAATATTCTGGAAGAAGGAAAGAGTGCTCATTATACCGTTTACCAAAATTGATCAAAGGTCCTCAGCTGCTGATACGACAAAATGCGTCTGCACCAGAAAAAGGAAAAGTTAACCCTCGCCTCTGCAGCAGACGGCTTTTTGAAAACATACTGATAAAAGAAGAAATTGCTCAAAACGAGCAATTTCTCATTTTGCCACAATGTTTTCCAATGTAAGTCATAGGTTATCCATTCAATTATGGAGATTTTCTATTTTTTGACAAAATATGTTCAAAATCGTCTGCTGCAGAATTGTCGTATGTGAGAAAGGGTTATTGGGTTATCATTTAGCCTTTTGATATATTAAGAATGATTAATTAAACCTATTTGAAGCTCTTTTTTTTGTTCGGATAATATTATATATTATATATAGATTCAGAGATGACGTATTTAGATGTACTTTACCGAATGAATAGTCATTAACCTTTTCCCTCATACGACAATTCTGCAGCAGATGATTTTGAACATATTTTGTCAAAAAATAGAAAATCTCTATAATTGAATGGACAACCTATGAGTAAAAGTGGAAGACATTGTGGCAAAAGGAGAAATTGCTCGTTCTAAGAAAATTTCTTCTTTTGTCATTATGTTTTCAAAAAGCCGTCTGCAGCAGAGGCGTCAGAAAGCGTATATATGAGGAAAAGGGTTATTTAATCATTCTTCAGGTATATCAAAAGGCTAAATGATAACCCAATACAGACTGTGAAGATCTGTCTTCGTGGTGACCCAGAAATTAACTAAAGTACCTCAAGTACGTAATTACTAATCCTATATTGGAATCCGTACGTTATGTAAACCCTTTCCCAATTACATACAATCTGCAGCAGACGCCTTTGAAACATCTTGTTAAAAATATGAAAAATCTCTATAATTGAAAATTGAATAGAGTTGAAAACATTATGGCAAAAGGAGAGATTGTTGATCATGAAAACTTTCTTCTTTTGCCAGAATTTTGTTTTAAAGGTGTTCTGCTCCAGAGGCGTCAGAAGGCGTCTGTGTGTGGAAAAGGGTTAACGTATACATAATTGCTTTAATTGTTCTCTCTTTAGAAACGCCCCATTACTGAAGATTCGTTTTAGGTTCAGGAAGATGTCTTGATTGTTTTAGATACGCCAAATATATCCGCTGTCATGCTGACCCAAATAGTCCCTAAACAAACTTTGTTTGCGTAGAAAAGAGTGTATACCATCAATATAAGTCATTGAGTTTAAATTCATTGTAAATGTGTATAGGATGCACTGGAAATGATTGATTTGATCACTTTTTGTATTTTGACTGTGTTTGAAAATAAAAGTAGAGAATGCAAAACACCGGTTTTGTCCGGGCCCGATTTGGTCTAAAATGACGGTATTGTTTTAAAGCTTAGAGATAACTCTTTTCAATGAAAGTGTGATAATTGAGGACTGAAACCCCGTTTTCAAAATCATTTCAGTTTATATCTAGGCGACATGTCACTTTTTCATGATGCCCTGTTAAACAAACCACTGCAAGGCTTCGAAATGTGCCTTGCCCAAAGGCACTCCACAATGGCCGGGCACTCCACAATGACCGGGCACTCCAAAATGACCGCCACGAGTAGGAATCGAACCCGGAACTCCTTGTTCTAAATTGCCGCCGCTAAATACACGGCCACGACGGATTACACGAACTTCAATTATTGACTCTCACTTAAGGCATCATAATAGGTACATTGACATAAAAAGGGATTTGGCTACAGCTCTCCATGTTTTGCCAAAATATACATCAGGAATAATTACTCTATACCTCTATCCCCCTGTAGCCAGTGGAAGCCAGTGGTACAGAGGTAGAGCGTCGGCCTCTTGTACCAAAGGTCCCGGGTTAGAATACCGTAATGACCGGGTTCTGCCTTTGGGATTTGTCCACACAAACGGCGCGAGTACTGGTTAAGTATCCAGGAAGCAGACACCGAGCGTGATTAATATAAGCTTAAAGCTTGTTTCGCTATCGATATAAAATAAATAAGTTTAAATATCCCCCTGAGACGGAATATATCGGCCCGGACCAGGCTGCGCGGACTGTGCATGCTGATCTAGGTCGATACATTACGCAGAGACCATTATGTTGATTTTCTCACGTGACGGCGATACCGTCCGGATACCCAGACTCACCCGTGTCTTCCTTGTACACAGATGCATTACGATTCAAGATCGCTAAACGCTTGTTCATATATGGAATTTGCCATATGAGCCGTCTCGCGAGAAAACCAACATTATGGAATCTGCGTAATGTATCGGCCAAGATCATCCTGCGCAGTCCGCGAAGGCTAATCCGGGCCGATACATTCCGTCTCAGGGGTATAGAGATATATAGTAATGATTCCTGAAACAGAAAATCCACTGGAGGCGAAAAGTTTCTGTCCGGGTTAGCCTGCGTTGCATAATTAGGCTGATCCGGGTCGATGCTTTACGCAGAGGCTACAATGTGTTTTCTTTTCGCGGGACGGCTCAATTATTAGAATTGAACATCATTGACAAGATGTCATCGGAAGCAACGATGACTTTTCGTTTGGAAGCTACACAGTTGAATGTTACTATAGAGCGAGCGCCTCAGTGGTATAGTCATTGACAGAGATTCTGCCTTGAGTACGAGAGGTAGAGGATTCGATACCAAACAGTTTTAAAAAAAGGTACTGAAGGCTTTTCCCCCTTTGCGCTCAGGGTTGTGGGGCTAGCATTTCTACATACTCGCTGGTGTCAGGAGAAAATGGATCGGTGGCACTGGTTAAATCGCCCCGAAAACGGAGTGGTGTAGATAAAAAAACACTGGCACTAGAGTAACAAACTCATGTTATTTGTTTTATATATTTTTTAACAATATAATTTTTCCAGCTAAAACGGTTGCATTAAGAGAAATTACTTTTCTTTTCTCTTTTTAATTGTTTAGCCCTTTCGATACACGCTTAGGCTTCATCGGGTTCCTTCTTATTGTAGTAATAGTGTAAGACAACCAACAAGTATGATATCCATTTTTTTTTTCATTTTAACCCTTACAGCGCCGAATTGTTTAAAGTAGACTCTTCCATGTTCAAACTCGGACGACTCTATTTTCATGTTATAGGATTTTTGGAATATTTTTATAACTCACAGCCAAACAATGCAGATTTCAGGTGAGACAGCTCGTTACGAGCTGACTCACCTGAATCTGTATTGTTTGCAAAAAGCTCAATATTGCCTTTGGCGCTGAAAGAGTTAACTCTAATCGTAAGAGTTAAAACAGGAAAGCCTCAATTTAATTCTCACTTTTTATTATAACATCATTTTTTTTTACTCTTTCGCCAGTGGTAAAAAACATAGATAGAACTATTATATCACTCGGTTCTTCTACTCGAAACTATATCATGCTGTTGTTCTGCTCTGACTTGATTGAGTGATTGCAGTGTAACTGCATAGTTATCTTAGTAAAACATAAACATTAAGTATGCAACATTCTTTTACCATTATGTAAAATGTATTTGATTATTCAGTCAGGGTGTCATTTAAACTTGCCGTTACTTCCTTAACTCGAACGTGTCATTATAACTTTATCTGAATCTGGTAAGATACAATTTCACAGTGATACAATGATGTTGATGATACTCATGTTCCCACAGACTATCAAATATCTCGACACTTGTAAAGGGATGAGTGGGTTTTTGTGACCATCTGCTGCTCTTACCGGTGTTGATTTCCTTTAATAAGAGGACTCAAATAACAACCGCGAATCAAATAAAACATGTTACATGCCTATTTCCTCCTTTAATGAATGGTCGTTATTGATAATCCATAAAAAACGTGGGTAAAAACATTTTACATAAATGCATCTGGAATGATTATCGAGGTAAAACATTGTTGTTGGAGTGTTATATATCGTTTATTATCTACAATGAATGAAAAACGTGACTTGTGTATAGACACATATGTATGTGGGCCGCGCCTGGCGATTTTGGGTCTCAATGTCAACCTGTTTGGCATCATTTAAAGTTATATGGGTGAATAACTACTGGTGCTACACCTATAGTGTTTTGTCAGAAGATGTATTCAGGTCTGTATAACATATAGGCGGACAGCCACGACTCTGGTGAGACTGAGTACCTGCACAGGCCCATCTGAGTCTACACTGTACGCAGATGAAACAAGACCCCACCAACATCGTCAGATGCGGCTCAATTGTATCACACAACATATCCTGTCCACGCTCAATGAGAGATACCTTTACTGGTATAGCCGGAATATCGCAATATGGTACATAAGAATTAATGTGAAAATGGTCAATTAAATCATATGCCTTTACAATATGTTATCTTTTGTAAATCTGTTTCGCATTCTATTTTTGGTAGACTTGCGCATGCGCAGAGGCTGCCATAGTCATAGCGAGTTTGAAGTCACGTGATGTATATGCCCTTCACCACCAACAATTAAGTGCAATTTTTGGTTTGACTAATTTACGAATGCTCACAAAAGCAAACATAGAGTAACGAAAAAAAATCCGATTATTCAAGCTTATAATAGAAAATAACAAGTCTTGTAAGTGTAAATATCATATTTAAAGTGTACACAATTATTTAGATATCACTACGCCAACTAGCACTGCACCGCGCAATTACCCTTTGTAACCCTTTCTTCACTCTCGGCAGAGATGTAAACATCCACTCGCCCGCTAGCATAAGCGAGTGGAATGAAGGATCGGCTAGTACGAAATTCTAGGCGCTAGTCCATACATATTCGTTCATGTCCTTATTCATAAAGATAGTATGCATTGCTAAGCCTTTTCTTTCTCTTTCTCTCAGTCCATCTATTCCTTCGACAACGATTAACGATGACTTGCATTTTGGATAGGTGCTTTCGACAAGGTCCGCGTCTAAAGAAACAAATTTCATTAAATGATTTGAGCGCTTTAAATCACTTGTTTATAAAGCGTTTATAATACTTTGATTATAATAGGCAGAACGAATAACGAATAAATCTTGCAAGAAATCGATCATTTCTTTCGGTCAAAATCAGGTAAATGACCCGCGGATATTGGTTGTTACAACATAACTGATTCATCCTTTTATTCTAAATTTGTATCACACAGTTCAAAATTAGATTTTGACAGTTTGTTCGTTATGATTTTGACGCGATTATTTTTGGCCGGATTGCTCTAGCAATTCCGGTCTATAGATTAGCGATGTCTGTCTCTCCGTCTGTCTGTTCGTCAACATTTTGTAAAATAAATATTCATATATGCACTTCTGTATCTCTTCTTAAACGATCGCAATTCTACCTTCAGTACTTCAGTACTTTCATTTTATTATTATTTTTGAGATGCGCTTGGTTCATGGTAAATATCACTTACAGCGGAATAGAAACGCGATACTCTTGTGAAAGCACATTGTGTTGTTGATTTTTATTATCATGCATCATTTTTGGAAGGTGATTATTATGTAATAATCTTCTTCCTGTGGGATTGCACACTGACCCAAATGGAATATGCCCTATAACATTTAATTCTACAGGAACTTTTTTATACATACGCTAATCAATATAGTGCGATGAATTCAAAGTAAAATCTACCTAATAGTCTTTTCATTTACAATCAGTTGAATGAAGAATATAAAGTTTATACTTTATTTTCAAACTGAAAATGTATTTGCGTCTTTTGTACAGTGAATTTTATTTTAAGAAATACAAATATTTCTGCAGTAAACATTACTATGTATATTCTTACGCGCCACGCTTTTGTGAACAACATCGATACACCGGATCAGATAAACATTACACGAACTAGGTCAATTCGAGGGCATATCGTGTCGTAGGGTAGTTTCCCCAAAATATGCTAATCTATCCTAAATTACGACTTTCAGTTATATTCTTTATATTTCCTCTAGTATATTCATTTATAGGTTTTTACATCATTTATATATATTATATATGTATATATATATTTACTAATTGAAACGTTGTGGGAAAAAAGGAAAAAATCCCTCTCAGATATTTTCAAAATCGTCTGCTGCATTTTGAGTCCTGGGATAAATTTCGTGTGTTTTGTCACAATGTTGTCAATAGTTGTGTGCTAGGGAGAAGTGTTAGCTGGTAATTCACGAATGGTGTGTTCTTCCGAACGACTACTCGACTAAATATGTATAAGGGGATTAGGGGGGCATTCTAAATGGTAAATTACAGAATGATTATATAAAAAGGATTTATTGATTAGGCTTTAACGCCGTTTTCAACAATTGTTCAGTCATATCACTGCGGCCAGTTCACCTATGTGTTGTCTGGCTTTCTCACACAAGTAATCCACACAACATTCTTTCCAAGCAACTGGCTCCTTTTCCAAATAGACTGTTAGCCCATTGGTGAAAGATGAATGACGCTTGTCACATTGACGGAAAGAATGATGGCCGAGCTTCGATTCGAACTTACAACTGCTGGATTGACAGCCCGCGTCGCTACCGACTGATTTACCGGGGGAAAGTTGAAAGATGTGGAAATCACTTTTCCTGAATTGGTATGGTAAAATCGAACTCATGCATACTAGATAAGCACCCTAACATGTTGCCTCTTTAGATATTGTAGCTCTTGAAAAAAATGTTGTGGGAAAAGAAGCCTTTGGTTTTAATATGCATCGGGTGGTTTTTTTTTAACAATTTGTTTCAATCAACCAGATTTTATCCGAATATCTAATTGTTTTAAATTGTAAAATATTTGGAAGTGTTTGAATCCACGCTTGACTCGTACGTAATACACATCAAATACAATTATTTCTATAAAAATCTGATCATCGTGAGATGTCATGATATTATTTAGATTTTACAACACTTTCTTAATGTTCTTGTTATGTGAGAATTTATTTAAATTGAGGGCACACCTATACTTAATTAAGCTTTTATACAAGGAGAAAACATTACGTTCTACGTTGTATCCTCATTAAGACACAGTTTATCGAACATTGTTGCAAATGTAAAATTAATTCATGTTTTCATATTTTCATTCATAGCACTTGTATACGTTCATTCATAGCATTTGTTCGCTTGTGAAAAGCAAATTTGAAAGACAGTGGCTATCATAGATTTTTTATGACGAGTAAGTTCTCCTATTGTTACAATGTTTTAACTATATATTTATGTTCTCACTTTTGTAATGTTTAATATGAAATGTACTTGCTCTTCAAATTTGGAAGAAATAAAGAATATCTATCTATATATCTTTGTCCTTATACAGACGCATAGAAAGATAGCAGTAGCTATTGACGGATATGACTGAATTTTATTCTTTCCTGTACATTTCTGTCTAAATATGAAAAAATGCTTTCTATATTTTTTGCAAAAATTTCTTTCTATATTTTTTACCAAAAATATATTTTGTTTCAATGCAATTTCTAAATGAATCGTATGTATGCAATACTCCTCACTTCTTGACAGTGTTTGCTAACTATTGTGAATATAATATAATGGTCAGCTGTCAACAGTTTTGAAGTTTTTATTCTTTCTTTATTATTGTATTCTACTGATGAAGGCGTTCTTCCGAAATTATATAGTATAACCGTATAAACTAAACAACAAGTGTTTGTGTTTTTTATTATATTTGTTTGATTTATTCTTTTTATACAATTTTACCTATTCCGAAACTGCAGCAAAATAAAGAAGTTTTAAAGACTTAAATTATTTCATTCATTTATTTTCCAACATATTTGCTCTCGTTTGTTCCTATCCATATATCCTAGCCATGATCTGTTCATACCTTGCATACAATTCATTATCCCATCTGCACCTGGCTGACATCACTCTAAAATCACCTTCCAGTAGTACTTTCAGTACTTTGATTTATCTTGTCCGTGACACTAGATATCTTTAATGGTCTTCTTTTATTTGTAGTATTGTGACGGGATACATTTTGATATAGTCATTCGACGCAATTAGATATCGTCAAAAAACGCCGCTTGCAATATATAGCTTTCGTAAGATATCGATTTTTCCACGCTACTTGTCGTGCAATACGAACCCATTTATCGCTCCCGCAACGTAATATTCCGAATATATCAGGGCGTTTCCTGGTTAAGTTAACAGTACTACTACTGGTCTATTCAACCTGACACCAGCGAGTTAGTCTTGAGCGCCTACGATGGATAACCATTTTTAAAAATACGTTGTATAATTCTTCCGGTTATCGAACCCGCGACCGAGGCGGATGTTCTACCACTATACAATCGAGGCGGTATCTTGATATTAACGCACACGTGTACGTTTCTTATATATATGAGCCAGACCACGACAAAACCTGTATTAGCCATTACTACCATTTTTAAAAATACGTTGTATAATTCTTCCGGTTATCGAACCCACGACCGAGGCGGATGCTCAACCACTACACAACAAAGGTGGTATCTTGATATTAATGCACACGTTTACGTTTCTTATAATATATATATTTAATATGTATGTATATATATCTTCGAGTCTCGTTAAACGATTAACGAACAGTTCTAATTGTGGCAACAGTGAAGATTCATGTGAGCCGATGCATCCCGCACAGTTTTACCAAAAACTTTCACTGTCTGCCTTACTATAGTATAGTTCTAGATGCATCCCGCACAGTTTTACCAAAAACCTTCACTGTCTGCCATCCTATAGTATAGTTCTAGATGCATCCCGCACAGTTTTACCAAAAACCTTCACTGTCTGCCTTACTATAGTATAGTTCTAGATGCATCCTGCACAGTTTTACCAAAAACCTTCACTGTCTGCCATCCTATAGTATAGTTCTAGATGCATCCCGCACAGTTTTACTAAAAACCTTCACTGTCTGCCATCCTATAGTATAGTTCTAGATGCATCCTGCACAGTTTTACCAAAAACCTTCACTGTCTGCCATCCTATAGTATAGTTCTAGATGCATCCCGCACAGTTTTACTAAAAACCTTCACTGTCTGCCATCCTATAGTATAGTTCTAGATGCATCCTGCACAGTTTTACCAAAAACCTTCACTGTCTGCCTTACTATAGTATAGTTCTAGATGCATCCCGAAAAGTTTTACTAAAAACCTTCACTGTCTGCCATCCTATAGTATAGTTCTAGATGCATCCTGCACAGTTTTACCAAAAACCTTCACTGTCTGCCTTACTATAATATAGTTCTAGATGCATCCCGAAAAGTTTTACTAAAAACCTTCACTGTCTGCCATCCTATAGTATAGTTCTAGATGCATCCTGCACAGTTTTACCAAAAACCTTCACTGTCTGCCATCCTATAGTATAGTTCTAGATGCATCCCGCACAGTTTTACTAAAAACCTTCACTGTCTGCCATCCTATAGTATAGTTCTAGATGCATCCTGCACAGTTTTACCAAAAACCTTCACTGTCTGCCATCCTATAGTATAGTTCTAGATGCATCCCGAAAAGTTTTACTAAAAACCTTCACTGTCTGCCATCCTATAGTATAGTTCTAGATGCATCCTGCACAGTTTTACTGAAAACCTTCACTGTCTGCCATCCTATAGTATAGTTCTAGATGCATCCCGCACAGTTTTACCAAAAACCTTCACTGTCTGCCATCCTATAGTACAGTTCTAGATGCATCCCGAACAGTTTTACCAAAAACCTTCACTGTCTGCCATCCTATAGTATAGTTCTAGATGCATCCCGCACAGTTTTACCAAAAACCTTCACTGTCTGCCATCCTATAGTATAGTTCTAGATGCATCCCGCACAGTTTTACCAAAAACTTTCACTGTCTGCCTTACTATAGTATAGTTCTAGATGCATCCCGCACAGTTTTACCAAAAACCTTCACTGTCTGCCATCCTATAGTATAGTTCTAGATGCATCCCGCACAGTTTTACCAAAAACCTTCACTGTCTGCCTTACTATAGTATAGTTCTAGATGCATCCCGCACAGTTTTACCAAAAACCTTCACTGTCTGCCTTACTATAGTATAGTTATAGATGCAGATTTTGTTAAAAAGAAAACCAAGCCCAAACAAACACGGAAATGTAACCCAACCAGTTGTATGCCAATGAAATTTAAAACCAAACCAAACCGGATAATTAATTATAATACCACACCTAAGGCTCACGTGCATATATTAACTCTTTCAGCGCCGAATTGTTTAAAGTAGACTCTTCCATGTTCAAAATCGGGTGTGTCCATTTCTCAATTTATGAAAGTTGTGGACTATTTTGGTAACTAAAAGGCAAACAATGCTGATTTCAGGTGAGACAGCTCGTTACGAGCTGACTCACCTGAAATCAGCATTGTTTGCAAAAACCTCAATATTTCCTGTGGCGCTGAAAGAGTTAAAGCAACATATCTGCTTACTTGGAAAACATAATACTATTATTTAACTTTTGTGGTATACTCGCTTCAATATCTTCGAAATTTCCAAACACTTTTCTCCCAAACAGTGTTTAAGTGTATCATAAGGTGACGACAAGCACATGAACACATTAAAGGTTTACGTTCTTTTAAGCATTTCTGTTCTTGAATATGTCAAGCTGGTTGATAAATATATATCATACACAATACCGTTTGACAGTTGATGGGTGCCCAAAACGGAACACATGGGAAATATGTCTCGTCTTTGGACATGATTTATATGCGACAAAAATGTCTTGTAAATGATATTTCGATTCAGGATTTGTTAATAGAAAATGATAGAATAGATTCATTTTTGTCGTCCATATCCATCCTTTTTTTTTGACAGAACACATCAACTGCTCTTGCACCGGGGATGCAATAAGACCCTAATTTGCCAGACGCGGTTCATATCTATGGACGCATATCTGGAAGAGATAAATGCGAGTTCTGTATGGAAATGGTAAATCTGTAATTGCTTTAAGGTAAGACGTCATGGTAATTGATTTATGAAAAAGCAAAAAAAGGAGAATGAGAGAATCAAACATCAGTCCTTATTCTTTAACTAGAAATGTCGTCTACATGTAAGTTAATGTACCTTTAAATGATGTCCTGAAATGTCGTCCATTTGTAAGATAATGTACCTTTAAATGATGTCCTGTAATATCGTCTAGTTGTAAGATAATGTACATTTAAATGATGTCCTGAAATATCGTCTAGTTGTAAGATAATGTACATTTAAATGATGTCCTGAAATATCGTCTAGTTGTAAGATAATGTACATTTAAATGATGTCCTGAAATATCGTCTAGTTGTAAGATAATGTACCTTTAAATGATGTCCTTAAATATCGTCTAGTTGTAAGATAATGTACCTATAAATGATGTCCTAAAATGCAATAAGACCCCAAATCGCCAGACGCGGCTCGTGTATATTAACGTATATCGGGAAGAGATAAATATGAGTTATGTATGGAAAAAGGAAATCTCTAATTGCTTTAAGATAAGACGTGATCGTAATTTGATTCATAAAAAAAGGCTACAAAGGAGAATGAGAGAATCAAACATCAGTCCTTACTCTTTATTCAACTCCAATCCACGTAAACCAACATTTGCTAATTATGTATGTAAAGTTCAGCCTTATCGCCTGCTGCTTCCGCGAAGCTAAATGTAATGACTTTGTCAAACCCCCACACACACGGGGTAATATAACTCTCTCGAATTCAACAATACAAATGTTAAATCAACAGGTTTAGGACCCGGAAACGATGCTGTCATCGCCCGTCTCAAATCGAGATCATCGTTGTCAACAAACATATCTACTTACGCATTTAAAATTTTTTTTTTAGCTATAAACAATGTTGTTGTTTTCGTAAATTTAATTGGTTTAGCTTTGCTGCGTTCTTTCCCCGTTTATCTGGTAAGTGATATACTTTATTGTCCAGCACAACTCTCCGGCACAAGAAATGTCAGGTAGTGCAGACAACTATTCAAAATCAGTTTCTACGCTAACTGGACTCAGCGCCTTGCGATTTTACCTATTTTCCCTAAAAGATTGAGGGGAAAACTTTCGGAAAGAAGCATATTCAAGGTTATATGTTAACGTTTGAAGAACGGTACAATCGAATGTATGAACAGAGAGGGACGTCGCCAATGTGTAACAATGTACGGTGGTTATTTCGTGAACAAAAGACCGTATCGATGGCTTGGAGCAAGACTGGTCCAAGTCACTTTTTACAAATTGTTCAGGAGAAGCAAAAAACTGATTATCTGAACAAAGAAGATGTAATTAAGCATATTTATACTTCAACCTTACAGCATTTTCGATTTTGGGATTTTTACATGTTCATATAGTCCAACCTGTCTAGTTTTGCATGATATATATGTGGACTTCGTATGACACATATTGACGCCGTAATGGACGTCAATAATAGACGTGTGTTACTAATTGCTGAAATGACGTCGACGTCATTTTCATGATTTATGTTCGACGCTCAAACATTTACGTCATTTACAGCAAAGTTATCCTTAATTGTATCAAAATGGTTTGAGTACATTTTAAGTCATGCAGCGTATAACTTCACCTGTAAAACAGTACTACATGGAATGGTAGTGCACTTTAAGTCACGGCGTTTTGAACAAGATGTTAGGGTCGTGCTGAAATAAAAGTACATGTATGTCATGGTGTTGGTATTTCCTGTGCTGCGCGAACAATAATTATACGTATCAACATGATTATTTGAATGCCGTCGGGTGCATCGATTGCTTACAAACTTGGGAACAAATCCGGAAAATATATTAAATCTAGATCTACTATATCGAAGGAATTGAATCGCATATATTTAGATTCGGCTTTTCTTATAGTAATCGTTTAACGAGTACTTATTTCAAATGTATCAAATTTCCTCAAACCTGTGTGGTTTGAGATTATAGCGACTTCATAAAGATCTGAGATCAGTGTCCGAGATCATGTCGGTGCACTACCAATTATCAATTGACAATAGTCAAACCAACTCTTTAGTACTCTTGGTTGTTTGGATAGTACTACGAAAGCTCCGGTCTGTCTGTGTTGTATAACTATAGTGTTGAATGACATTTAACAAATAACAACAACAAACTTGCATCACAATCAGAGTAGTTCTAGTTATATAAGTAAATTTAATTTAACAAATGATGATAATTGTTACCATTTTCTCTTATTTAAATTCAGATACGCAACATTCTGCTTTAATTTGTTATAATCAAACAACACTTGGTTCATTAGTGGAGGAAGACATGGCAGTTGGGATAAATAGATAACAACATGTTCAGGTGTGGTTTTGTCAAATAAAACATTCAGATCTGCATTATTCTGAATTCATGACAGCTGGTATAAATCGATAACAACATGTTCAGGTGTGTTTTTGTCAATTAAAATATTCATATCTGCAATATTCTGCATTCGTGACAGCTGGGACAACACAAGTCGATGTGTCATGCAATACCAAACCAACCAATAGAGATTTTCAATTAATACCGATTTCATTTATATTTCATACTTAAGTTGGCTTTTAAAATTTCTTTCAAACTTACTCTCAGGAAGAATGTAAAACTGCTTGGACAAGGGCGACCTTGACCAGACTGAACAAATGCATAAGCTTATCAGGATTTCATTTGTCACAAATTCATGAAGATGATATTACCATATATATATAATATAGCATAACTCTACATCATGTCCTATGTCATGTACCATGTAACATCTTGATTTGGATGCAGAATAAATAACAACCACCAGGCAGATCTTTCATGTTGGCATCATGTAAAAGTGTACACCACCGCTGCAAGGCGGCTTTACATTGTATTGAAAAGAAATAAATACCGTTTACATTTACAGACAGTCAGTTGCCTAGAATGAATAATGGGTTGAATATTGCTAGAAAATCCTCATAGTAAAAACTACATGTTATCACCGTATAAACAGAAGTATCGTTGAAAGTGCAATTATCAAACCTGAGTCACAGGATACAGCATAAACCAAACAACTGGTCAAGATCCTAGCTTTCATCAAACTGCGTTTTCTCCATGGTTTAAACAATATTTAGAATCATTGTTGCTTTATGAATTCATTAGATTACAACATAAACAGTTATTCCAGGATTCTTCTTGCCATCTTATACAAACCATTTTGATATAAGATCCATTTCTCCATGATCTCAATCTGAGAAAAGACTGGTCTATGCAATCGTGTAATTGGATTCAAACGTAAACTTCTCGAAAGCATTGATAACTATATATCCAATGGTTGAAGTTAAGATCATACTGAGATACGCGGATTGATCTAGATCTACACTGGTTCAATATACCACGAACGTTTGTTTTTTATCTGGTCAAATAATTGAAAAACGAAACTGAAAATGTGATAACTTGGCTTGTAATGTATTGTACCGTATGTATTTTTCATGTATACATAATCCATGTACATGTATGTAAGTCTATGAAAATTGAAACCCGATTGTTTATGGCTTTCACGAATGAAACCCGCCTCTTAAACAGATTATACATATTATATATCTTCTATTATAAATGCAGATTGATGTAGTACATGTAGAATGGAACAAACATATTTCCAGGTCAGCCTCCTGCAAGTGCAACACCGGTTGAGAAATTATTTCATGATCAATATTTCTTACAAATCACGTATTAAAGCATTAACACAATATAGTACTAATAGCACCGTTTATCTGGTGTCGGTATGTTGTGTACATAATAGATTGAGCTGTTTTCTACTGTCTATGATGTTTTCGACAAGTGTATATTAAGATCTACCCGCACATACATCACACATGAGCCAGGTGTATACTGTTTGTCAGAAGTATAACAAAGGGTTCTACATATACACCTAGATGCGGATTAAATTGTATGGATTTGCACGCTGATCTGTTTCTTTAACGCTCGCAAATGCATGAAGGTTTGTTTTCGTTAAGCAACGCTCAGTTATACATCTATTATTGAATAATAATGACACAAAACAATATGTTTTGTATCTGCAAATTCATCCGATTCACACGGTTTTATTTCATAGACTTTTGTTTTTCTATGACTTTAAGTTCAACACCTTATTGAGGGCTATATATTATATTTACTTTTCGCAGATGCAGATAAACTTTTTTCATACAGTCATGTATAACATCATAGCAGCGTTAAAATATATTCAGTATGTATTTAAATTGATAGTTGATGGCAATGAATAGGTATTATATACACACAAATTTCACTTGATAAAACCCCCAAAAAAAAAAAACGAAAATGCGTATGTCTCAATGGTAAAAACCATTTCAAGACAACCTCAGAAACATATTTTTAATTCTTAAACATAAATGGATCATTGAAAGGGGGAATATTCACACACTAAATAGTTATAAACATATTGATAAACATATTGATAGACAAATATATCTGTTTACTAATCTTACACGCTCGTGTTTGTTGGATGTTTTGAATTAATAATAAAGTTTTCTAATAAATTGGGCACAAATGACGTCAAACTTTGAGTGATGATTACGTAATTTCTTATGCTATGTCACTATCACCGGTTTTCCCATGGAGCGGCCCATATAATCTCATACCGATTAATTCCACCCAGAAAGAATCCGCGTAGCTCCCATGATGTGCAATACATTACGGGTGCCAGCATGTGCGCTGCACTAATGCGCACATGTTGCTTTTAATTTCTGAACATCCGACATACAGACTAAATTTATGCTATTCTCTGAATTGAGTTATTGGGTCCTTGTATATAGAAGGGCCGTCACACAAAAAATCCCTCTATTAAACCTTCCTGCAAATGTTATTGTATAAAATAACTTGTTTGCTTAATCACAGCTCATTATTAAACCTCTCTCATTGACCTTCACAGGTCGGTTTACCCCACGTACCCATTTACATTTTCAGTACTCGCCATTAGCCATTTCCAATTACTGACTCGAGTCTACCTTACGACCTAAACAGTTATATATATAAAACCACAACGGTTCCCTTTATTAACTGTTTTTCTTGTATCTAAATTGTATTTACATGTAAAAGTCTCTCAAGGATGATCAGGTGCATGACTCATGTGGTCATTTTAAGGCCACTTTGGACACGCATCGGACCTGCATTTCGTGCACTATGTGCACGCAGGATACGCCTTGTTCTCTCTGCAAGCCTTGGACTTCTTCCCCTTGGATGGAGCGCAATAAACTCAGAACGTATAGATAGGAAAAGGTGCACCATTTCTAAGGAGTTGATGTCTACTTCCGAGAGTAGCTCGGAGTTTGACAGCTTCTCCGCTCTGTGAGCTCGAAGGGCAAGAGTGTTAGAGCTGTTCACTCTTCGCCCTTCCCTGGGTTTAGCCGGACAGTCGACTGTAGGTAGCCCTACTATTCATCAGTCACCGGTGGCCTCTACAGGTCATCCTTGCTCTCCTGGTACTGACTGATTACCGGGTAGGGATAGGGGTAGTGTGAGAAATCACCTACCTACCAAGGGTTTTTATATGCCACCGGGCATTGAGGCCCAATCTTCAGATTGGGCCCCAATAGTGCTAACCCCTGAATGTAGACATTTGAGTCTTACTTACAGGATTCCCATGCTTGACCGCAACCGGGCATTATTCACCACCGGGATTACTACCGGACAGGTGAACCTTTTCACACTAGTGTATGGGACAACGGTCAACTTTCCCTGTGAATTGGGTACTTGGAGTACCGGTCAGACCCTACACTGATTGAGACAAGTAGGATTTACAGTCCTCCCCAGTCCGTCACAAACAGCGAGCTCGTGGCCCCTTAATATGACCCTCCGGGGTCTTTTTTCTCCGAAAATGACCTGTTGGTTCTGCAACCGGTTAGAGTCAAGACCTCGCGACTGGCGAGACCCATCCCCCTTTCTTTATCTGACGAGGAGGCGGATAGATCAGGGTCAGTGCCCCTCTGATAGCGAGCCTTCTCTTGAGCCTACTCTTGAGCACTTGACTCCAAAGAAGGCCATTAATGAGGTATTTTGGGTGATGTCTGCCTCCATCAAACTTTTTGGACGCCAAGGAGTTGACTGCGGAGGATTCTCATCCCCAGCTCTTGCTACCACAGGCTAATAATGTGGACAGGCTACTCGAACAGGTCCAGGCCACCAGGTTGCTCGACTCTTGCATGTCAGTGTGGAGCGTACCTTCTTCTTTGTCCAAGGAGAGTTTCCCGCTGAAGGTACCCGTCTTGAACGCTTCATCTCTAGGCCTGACCGCCCCCCACTTCAGTAACAGTACCTCTGAAGGTGTTTGAGAAGTGAGAAGGCCAGGGCGCGACTGGGCATCATGGTTTCGTTCCATAATGACCATTTCGCAGCAGCCCTGTCCCTTTTGCTCAAAGAGGAGAAGTTAGACAGTCAAGGCATTTCTAGAATTCTAGAAGCCTTGGAAAATGGAAACCGGCATCTGATGGCCCTAAATTTACAGAGCTACAGAGCTGTTTTTCTCTGAGAGTAGACGCGACATTAAGTAATGGATTCTGAACCAAAGCGTAGTGAACTCTGTGTTCATATGTGTCGGGACCCCTCTTATGGATCTTTTCGTCACCAGGGTGAACCATCAGCTTCCACTCTATGTGTCCCCGATGTACGATCCTACACCTTAGGTATTGGACGCACTGACCCTCAATTGGAACTTTTTGTTAGGGTATGCCCGTCCATTCTTGTTCCGATTGTCCTACAGAAGATCCTGCACTCTCAGCCTTGCAGGAGACTGCTAAATTAGTGCCATTTTGGCCCCAGAGGTCATGGTTCATCGAATTTCTGGCCTGCCCATTGGCCCTGCCTCTATGTGTTCCTATTCAGGACGACATACTGTTCCAGCAACCAGGTCGGCGCCTACATCCCAACCCGCTATGCTACACCTATACGTTATCATGCGTTCAGTCGGAGAGAAAAACAAATCTGAGAGGGTTGCCCTTCGCATAGCCGAATATATACACGGCAGTCCACTAGAATCGTCTATGATTCAAAATGGACAGTTTTCTCAGATTGGTGTACTACAAGGTCGGTTAATCCAGAGTATCCCTCTATGACTTGTCTAGCAAATTTCTTTCTTTTTTTTCAAAGAAAAAGACCTTGCAGTCAGTACAATTGAAGGGTATCGGTCGATGCTTTTAAATACGCTTAAGTTCAAAGTAGGGGGAGAGAGTATTGGTTCTTATCCATTCCTCTCTGAGCTTATGCGTTCCTTTGAATAACAAAACGAGTTTAACTCCAAAATGGGTTCTTTTGTGTGTATTTTGGTCTCTTACAAAGTCCCTATACAAACTACTGTCTTCTGCTTCTTCAAAGTCTTTAACTTTAAAGACAGTTTGCCACTGCTCGCCGTAGAAACGAGCTTTATGCCCTCTCTGTAGAGATGGATTTTCTCAGATTTAATCAATCTGATGGGTCAGTTACCCTTATTTGTCAACCTTGTTTCTTAGCTAAACACCAGTTGCATTCTATTCAACCTAAGCCTATCACTGTTCCCAGCCTGTCTGCGAAATGTGGCCACTCAGACTTAGACAGGGTTCTGTGCCTTCTCAGTTCTACCTTAAGAGAGTCAAGGGTTTTAGGGGCCGCAGAAAGCTTTTGTTTCTACCCCTTATAGGGGAAAAGGACATCTCGGCGGCAACTATTTCCCACTGGATATCCTCTGTTATTAACCCTTTCCCACCTATACACGCATTTTGACGCATAAGCAATTTCTCGTTTTGCCACAACATTTCAACTTTTTCAGTAATTATACCTACATTTATAGAGATTTTTCCAAATTCTTTAGTAGACATTCTCATAGTCTTCAGTTGCAGATTTGTCATATGCGGGAAAGGGTTAAGTTAGCCTATACAGATCTTTCTGAGATTAGGGCCCTGTCTTCTAGCTTGGCTTTTTCTAACAATGTCCCACTAGAGGACATACGTATAAGCGCAGCGGTGTGGAATTCTCAGTCAACTTTCTCCTCCTTTTATCTGCACTCTTTGTCATAATAATCTGAAAACCTATTCTCTTTGGGTCCACTTGTGCCCTCTCAGAGAATCATAACTTAATCATAAGACCCACAAATTCTTATTAAACTCACAACTCGTTAATAACTGTCTAAGGTTACGATTTCTTTCTTGCCTTAGCTGTGTCCTTGTTGAGTTAAGTAGTGCTTAAAGCTTTCATAGATGGTTCCAGGTAGCTACGTTTATTCTTTGGGACCAAGTATTGTATTGTATGATCCCTCCCGGCCGATGCTACAAATCAGGTATTAAATGACTGGTAACGTATTTTTGACATAAAAAATGAAGTTTTGAAAATAGTAACCATTGTAAGACAACTGTATGAAAAGTTTGTGGCAAATTTGCTGCAAACCTCATTACCTGAGGGCCTTTTTTTCCAGAAATTGGGAAGAGGCCTTAGCCTTTCATTTTGGGAAATTTTAGCGCGATTTTCGCTCAAATTGGGAAAAATTAGACATATAACATATGGCTATATAAATAGTCCTTTTTACAATAACTTAAAACTTTTGCTTTATATAATGCAATAAAACAATCACTTCACTTTACTTATTTTTTTCCGTTTTTTCAATTGGGAAGCCACCGAAGTTCGGCCCCAGTTATATAGGGCAAAAAAGCCCTGCAATGATTACCATGGTAAAAGTTCAAATAAAAAGATAAAACTGTTGCGGCAAACTTGTTGCAAATTCGCAAATTCGCAAGAAAGTTTGCAGAAGGTCAATATTTTTGGTAAGGGAAGTCCAACTCATGTTTTGGAATAGAATTTAAATGCAAGACAAGACCAACTCTACTTGGTCTACTCTTGCATCTATGAAAATCAGGTTTAGCAGATAGACTTTTCTGTTACTTAGCAACAAATTAATAATAAGCAAGAAATAAAGGGTATTTTTTTCACACAATGTGCATTTCTTTGTGCTTTATTCAAATATGCAAAAAAATGATTTTGTGAAAAAAGAGACTTAGACCAGTCTTGCACCAAGCCATCGGTATGTTGACGTCGTTGAAATTGTCGAGGCAATATACACATAATGTCGTTCTGGTATTCGTGCACATACTTTCTTTAAAAAAAAAAAAAAAAAAAAAAAACATTTCTTCAGGGTTAGTAAAGAAATTGTGTTGAAAATGTCATGTAAATTATTTCATTCGTTTTTATTTTATTTTATAAATTCAGTTTATCATCCTAAAATTATTAAAAAAATATGTTGAAATGTTCATTTAAACAATGTTATTCGTTGTTTAGCTTTCCTGCACACGAAGTGCGAGATGGGCCATTGTAGTCACTCAACGTCCGTCGTTCGACGTAGTATGTCCTTCTGTCTGTCTGTCCGTCAGTTTACATTTTTTTACAAACAATTTCTCTTCATAAAAGAATGGACAAATTTCAAAATAAGTTTGCAGGAATGTCCCTTAGGTGGTCCTTATTCAACGTTGTTAAAGTAATGTTATTCCAATAGCACTTTGGTTGCTGCGGTATCAGAATTAGGGATAACATGCCAAGGCTTTGAACATATTCTTGTCCTAAAGTTCTGGTCCGATTTTAATTTGTTTTTGGACCAAATATTTAATTTTCAACCCTCTACCACTATTGTTCAAATTATTCCGAACAGGAGGCGGTGGTTGTTTTCCTAATATGTGCATAGTGCATTCGAGGGCTTGGTGTGAAACGGTTGTAAAACCCTGGTTTAGGGGCAATTTTGACCCCTTTGTAAACAATGCAAATGTAGGTGCCATTGCTCAGAACCAAGAAAAATGATTTAACGCTTATAAAGACTTTATCGCGAGGTGATTAACCTTGGTAAAAAGATACCAATTTAAAATTACAACCGTTTCACCCCAAGCCCTCGATAAACTGTTAGTTCATTGTTGGAAGGCCGAGTCCCGGTAGTTCCGTCGGAAACGACGCGGGTTTTGAATCCCGGGGATGTGAATTCGAACCCCAGCTCGGTCAAAATTATTTTTGAAGTTGGATAAAAAGTCACTGTGACAAGCGGCATTCGTCTTCCACCAATGGGCTTACAGTACATGTGGAAAATCAGCCAGTTGCTTGAAAAGAATGTTGTGTGGAGTGCTGGTGTGAGAAAGCCAGGAAACACAAGAGAAGGTGAACTGGCCGCCGTGATATGACTGATTTTTTCTTGCTGAAAACGGCGTCAAGCGTCATTCAACCAATCTTTGTTGGAATACTGATGACGCTTGTCAATTTTTTTTAATTTAAGAGCAACGACAAATACATACTATATTGATCATACAGTGAAACCTTTCGATAGCTATATCTGACGTATGCAAAGAAACACAGCCTTTATAGAGAGGTGTTGCTCTTCTTTAAAGTTTCATTCATTCACTGTTAGAATCGCACTAAAGCATACAACGAAGGAACGCATTATAGGAAATTCGAAATTGCTGTTACAAGCCAGTTATTCTCCCGGATCAGGAGCTATACATTACGCAGAGGCCATAATGTTGGTTTTCTCGCGGGACGGCTTAAATGCGGAATTCGCCTCCATGGTATAGAGGTTTAGCGTCGACCTATGCAGCGGGAGACCAGGGTACGATGCCCGGTCATGCTAAATATATGAACAATGGAAGTATTGGATTCCCACCTTGGTTCTGAGGGTTGCGAGGATAACAGTTCGACTGATCCGCATGCGTCAGTTTAAATACAGAACAGAAGCTTTATTTATTGACCGACTTGAACACATATGGCATCGTTAAAATAAACATAATTATACATATGCATACCAAACAAAAATAGGCATACAATAGGTGAATTCCTCGAAGTCGGAAACAAACCTATCAATGAAAGGCATATCTATATACAGAATTCGGATAACAATGCTTCAGTGACCTCAATATGAAGGAGAATAATAACCTAACCAGCTGTGCAGGTATTTAACTCCGGAAACGACGTAATAAAACTGAACACTTTTGGAAGCGGCAAAAAGCATCATATTTTTGGCGAAAACAAATACTATGGCATTTGCAACCTGTGAATATCCGTGCAATTTGTTCTGCCTCTGCACAGTTCACCAATTGATCAAACTTATTGGAAAGCGGTATATATGCTCAGATCTGTCGTTTTAATTGGATAGCATGAAAATGACAACAGATATGTGCCTTCACTGTTCATAAATACGCTAAGATTGGCTTTATTGGAGCGACCTTCGAGCCGCGGTAGCTCAGACGGTAACGACGAAGGCTATCAATCCAGAGGTCGTGAGCTCGCACCCTGTTTCGAGTTTTACCGGTGATTGAGCTAACAAATAATTGAGACTAGAGGAAATCGTCTTCCACAAATGGGGTTAAAATAAACTATTTGAGAAAGTAGTCAGCTGTTTAGGAAAAATGTTATGAGTAGACTACTGGTACGGAAAGAAAGAAAAAACAGGAAAAACACGTGACCAGATTAATTGACGGCTGTGATCAAACTGAAACACTGTGGAAAACGGCGTTCAACGCCAATCAATCAAATCCTATACAAGATTGAAAGACGAAAGTATTTACCTGCTAGCACGATGAAGATCAAATTCATGTCTGTACGACTCACTCGTGTCAGCATCCTGTGAGACAATAAAACATCGATTATATAACCATTTATCAGAGATACTGTTAGACAATAAAACAACGATTACATGACCATTTATCAGAGATACTGTGAGTATTTTTTAAACCGCGGACTCGTTAATACATCATTGGGACAACTGCACTCGACACAATGGCGATATGGTACCTACGTAATACACAGTCACGCTAGCGGCTTCCATTGCGGGGAGAGCATTACGGTCGGTATGCTGGTTTCGTGATCAATATACCAGTAGTACTGGTAATTTACCGTTGAAACACCGTGATATGATTATAATACCGTTTAACGTCGTGTCAAACACCATTCAGAGAGGGACGATCAATAACGGCGGCAGCGTTTTATAACCTATTTTTTAGCTATGATTGTATTGGTTCGAATGATTTGTTCGTGAATGCGTAGATAGCAAATGTTCACAATATAATTTTTCAAGAATTGAAAGAAAATCTGGTAAATATTATTATAACGAAATAGAACGCTGTGTGATGAAATGAACATGTTTTCCTTTACCTATACATTTAAACAAAGTCATCTACGTCATGTGCAGCTACTATAGCCCGTATGGATTCATTGGCTGACCCGATTCATAACACATCTGTTATGTACAACAGGTACTATTAAGCCTATTCATTTGAGCATCTATTTGCGATTTGGGTTTTATTGCATCTCCGTAACGGGATACGGGATGGATTTTGATCCTATCCGCGGAACTACAGTTCTAATTCAGAAATTAGATCTGGTTCCTCGCTATATTCATGCGGGCATTAAAGACTCTGGTGAGACTGTGTGTTTACATACATACTGATCTGAGTCTTCAGCGTACGGAGATGAAACAATACCCAAAATAATCCGCGTCTAGCGGTTTGGAGTTTTAATGACATTCCAATTCGACACCAATCAAAGTTATATTGGCATACAACTAGTGGGGCTACATTTCATGTGTTTTTGCAGAAGATGCACTTAGGTATATACATAACATATATGAACCGTCCTGCGAGAAAACCAGCATTGTGGACTGCGTAAAGTATCGACTCGGATCTGCTTAAGCATGCCGCGCAGGCTGACCCAGAAAGAAAATGTTCAACTCCTGTGGATTTTCTGTTTCAGGAATCATTACTCTATACCTATATCCCCCTGAGACGGATTGTGTCGGCCCGGATCAGTCTGCGCGGACTGCATAGACTGATCTGGGTCGATACATTACGCAGAGGCCATACTGTTAGTTTTCTCGCGGGACAGATCGTATACGGACGGTGAAGACTCTGGTGAGACTGTGCGGATACATAGGCTCGCCTGAGTCTTCACTGTACGCAGATGCATTAAGACGCCAAATGGCTTTAATGCGGCTCATATGTTGATAAATATATATATGAACGCAGTAAGCATTTAGAAAACAATTGCACTCGATGGTGATATATAAAATTCAGATGCCACATAAAATAATATTCATGCATTTTATTGTTATATTTTTCAATTAAAAGACGTCAACTGTACGCAGATACTATGATACCCTTAATCGCCAAATACAGGTCATACGTGAATGTAATAACACCGATTTTCGCCTCATTTCAAAATATGATTTCATGAAGATTTCAGTGAAAGATTCAATTGTCTTATGCGAAAAGTAAAATAAGGTTTTTTTCAACTAGCGATGTATAATTATTTTAGATTTAGATAAATATATTTTTTGACCTCGTCGCGTATGTTAAATCATTAAATTTATAATCCTTTGAGTAACTTTGCAATCTATTTGGAAAGCCAGATCTCGTGTGATTCCTACAACTTATCAGTTCAGATTTCAAACATTTTATATCATTAAATATTAATTATTATGAAGATATTTATAAATTAAAATTACATGTTATTAAATAATACTAATTACCTACCCCAACATGATAACACTGAGCACTGTAGGCGACAAACTGAGGAAGATATTAGCACGTGTGAGTATTTATTATACGAGATCGTTGACATCCCCCTGTGGGCGATCTCGCGCATGCGTAGATATTAGAAATAGGACAAGTAGTGCACGAACTCGCATATGGCGCAGGGCTTTTTGTTTGCACAAATTAATATTTCATTAGCAAAAACTTACAGCTGTGACTGTTTCCTAAGGACAAATTCAAAGTGGTCGTAATCACACGTATATGGCGTTTTAACATCTAAGTAAATATAGGGTCGGTACATGTTTACTGTAAGAGGACAACGTGGCCCAATAAGGTATACTGCTAGTGGGAACATATCGCTTAAAGGATGATACATGTATTTAATCTATAAGATTTGAACAAGGCGCGTTTGTGTTGAATTTCCGTACAATACGCATTCACAATATTTGGAATATTTGTATACATGTATATTTCATATTTTGATTATAAGTTACTTTTAACCCTTGCGAATCATAATCACAATATTTGGAATATTTTGATTATAATTTACTTTTAACCCTTGCGAATCATAATACATTACTGAAGTCATAACAACGAAGGACGTAACGAAAAGGGCCCATTTAAGTCTTTAGGAAACGTTTTCAACCGTAAACCAACTATTTAAGGATGCTGAGTATCGACTTTCGCATGACGATTAATGTATATAAAGATTGATTGGAGATTAACGCCGTTTTCAGCAGGTTTTTTTCCTCCCAGCTATATCACGGTATATTGCATGGCTACCTTCTAACATAGATTGTTATCAACCCAGTTAATGGAAGAAGAATAACGCTGGTCACAAATAATTTTGTCAATCATTGGAAAATACCAAAGGCCCAGCCGGGATTCAATCTCACTAGGCATGTATTGATAGACGTCTATATTAGAGGAAGAGTTATTTTTTCAATTCAATTCAATTCAATTCAATTCTTATTGGGGCTCAACGTTCGAGTTCCGTCACACACATATGAATCGAATCGGGGTCGTATTGCCTCTTCTCTTTGGCATCACTTAAAGTTACATTGGCGTACGAGGATACATCTTTTAAATCACATGACAATGCTTGTTTCCGATCTAATATACCCATTACGTATTTCTTTATATGCACACGTGTAATATAACATGACCGAATCACTATTTTTGTATTCGTCCGCAAATGTTAACACAATGGTTGAGAACGTGTATCCGGTAAACACAAACGTCACGATAGATGGATGAGGTAAAGGGATCATTATCGGTCATAAAAGTATTTGTTTGTGTGATTAGTTACCAGTTTATTAAGTGTTACATGTTGGGACTATTTTCTGACAACTAAAAACCGATTTTCAGTTTGTGTTTCGTCATGTGATAAAAAGAATCTGGCATTCGTTGTCATCTCATAAAGTGTTATTGAACTCGTTTAATAAAACTTAATATTAATTGACAACTCATATCATATATTGTTTACATTATTATCATTGCATTATTTATAGTATAATCGCCTTCTAAGGAATTGCAGTCTTCATGCAACAAAGTATTTTGTGAAACCGCATGTCTATTATGTTCGTATGCACATGTCTATTATGTTTGTATGCACATGTATATTATGTTCGTATGTACATGTCTATTATGTTCGTATGCACATGTATATTATGTTCGTATGCACATGTATAGTATGTTTGTATGCACATGTATATTATGTTCGTATGCACATGTATATTATGTTTGTATGCACATGCATATTATGTTCGTATGTACATGTATACTATGTTTGTATGCACATGTATATTATGTTCGTATGCACATGTATATTATGTTCGTATGCACATGTATATTGTGTTTGTATGCACATGTATATTATGTTCGTATGCACATGTATATTGTGTTTGTATGCACATGCATACTATGTTCGTATGCACATGTATATTATGTTCGTATGCGCATGTTTATTATGTTCGTATGCACATGTGTATTATGTTCGTATGCACATGTATATTGTGTTCGTATGTACATGTATATTGTGTTTGTATATACATGTATATTGTGTTCGTATGCACATGTCTATTATGTTCGTATGCACATGTATACACGCATTTCAACACATCTGCAGCAGAGGATTTTTGAAAACATTGTGGAAAAAGCAGAAAGTACTCATTATTCCGTTTGCCACGCTGGTTTCTATACTCTATTCAATAATTGTATACGTTTATTTCCATTCTTTCGAAGTCGTCTGCGCAAATTTGTTGTTTGTTGGTAAGGGGGTTAAACCATATTCCTCTAAATTCCCAACAACTGGTATTTCAACGAGTTCTTACATATGTATAGACGCGTTTTTACTAAATGTTGATAAATGAGAACCTCATAATGAATACAATGAATACTTAGATCAGACTGAATATATATGCAGTCCTATCTTGGTCTTGTCTTTAGATAACGTGCACAACTGAACACATAAATAACCCTTTTCCATTTGCAGACACATATTTACAAATCTGCTGCAACCGGCTATTGAAAACATTTTCTCAAAAGACTAAATATTTCACTGAAAACTGCATATTCAGGTGAGCTGTAAATGTTAGTTAATTAACGCTTTCCCACATGTAGACGATTTCTAACGCCTCTGCAGTAGACGACATTTGAAAACATTGTGGCAAAAGAGAAATACCACAATATTTTCAACATTCTACAGTAAATTTACCTTTCATTTAAAGAGAATTCCTATATCTGATTGTAGAAGTCGTCTGCTGGAGAATTTTGTTTATGGGGAAAAGAGTCCAGAAGATGATACGTGTAATTGCACGTGACTCATACATATGCATCGGGCGTTATTAACCCGATACGTATATCCTGGACTCTTCCAAATAAAGGGTATTAACCCATTTTCCACTTGCAGACGTATATTGACGCATCTGCAGCAGATGCAAATCAGAATCAGCAATATCACCTTCGGTAAGAATGAGTCCAACTCGTGTTAATACCCTGGATCTCCCAGATGATATAGTTTAGAGTACGACGGCTTACCTGAGATAGTAAACAAGTCCATCAAATAGTTTATGTAGGCATAAAATAACCTTTATGGATATTTTAGATAATTTACCTCAATATTTTCATTGTCATTTGCTGCAGTGAGTTTTATGTTCGGGACAAGGCTATCGGAAGTAGACGGGAACATACCGTTGTATTAAATAAAAAGCATCTGAAGCTTCAGAAGTATCGGAAGTAGACGGGAACATACCGTTGTATAAAATAAAAAGCATATGAAGCTTCAGAAGTATCGGAAGTAGACGAGAACATACCGTTGTATTAAATAAAAAGCATCTGAAGCTTCAGAAGTATCGGAAGTAGACGGGAACATACCGTTGTATTAAATAAAAAGCATATGAAGCTTCAGAAGTATCGGAAGTAGACGGGAACATACCGTTGTATTAAATAAAAAGCATCTGAAGCTTCAGAAGTATCGGAAGTAGACGGGAACATACCGTTGTATTAAATAAAAAGCATCTGAAGCTTCAGAAGTATCGGAAGTAGACGGGAACATACCGTTGTATTAAATAAAAAACATCTGAAGCTTCAGAAGTATCGGAAGTAGACGGGAACATACGTTGTATTAAATAAAAAGCATCTGAAGCTTCAGAAGTATCGGAAGTAGACGGGAACATACCGTTGTATTAAATAAAAAACATCTGAAGCTTCAGAAGTATCGGAAGTAGACGGGAACATACCGTTGTATTAAATAAAAAGCATCTGAAGCTTCAGATGCCTTATAAGTAATCTGGACATAAACTGTAATACTCGACAACATCATATGAAAACCTGACTTTTTTAAGTATTTATAAATAATGAAAACTTTTGATTTAAAGCATGTACTTGTTCGCCGTCTAATAAGCATCTTCATGCCCTTACGGACAAATTTTTCGGAATTTCCCGAAGGCTATTTAAGCACAAGCTTGAATTGTTATTGCAATTCCATTCTAGGTAAATACTTCGGTGATGTATATTTTATTGCATTTAGGAATACACTTGCCACTCTAGATATGCCACGAACGCTGACAAAAGACTGCAACGTGTTTTTAACCCTTTCCCTCATACAACAATTCTGCAGCAGACGACTTTGAACATATTTTGTCAAAAAATGGAATATCTCTATAATTGAATGGATAACCTATGACTTAAAGTGGAAAACATTGTGTCAAAAGGAGAAATTGCACGTTTTGTGCAATTTCTTCTTTTGTCACTATGTTTTCAAAACGCCGTCTGCTGCAGAGGCGTCAGAAAGCGTCTATATGAGGGAAAGGGTTAAAAAGGATAAACTAGACTAATGTCACGTACGTATGGAATATCATCCGACAATATTGACCTTTTTCTAACATTTGTGTTGAGATGTCAATTATCATTACGTATATGTCTTTTTATCAATACTTGTAGTAATTGCTTTCCCTGCTTGAGGCTTGTGAGGTTATCATTACGATGAACGTTCTGGTGTCAGGGTAAATGGACCAGCAAGTACTAGTATCTAACTTCGTAAAGACTTAATAGCTAAGATGGAAAGGAAAGCATATAAGCCGTCCCGCGAGATAACTAACATCTATGACCTTCGCGTAATGTAATGCAGACTGATCCGGGCCGACACATTCCGTCTCAGGGGGGTGGGAATAGAGGTATAGTGTAAGTTCCTGAAACAGAAAATCAACAGGAGGCGAACAGTGTCTATCCGGGTAAGCCTGCGCGGCATGCTAAGGCTGATATCCGGGTCGATACTTTACTCAACAATGCTGGTGTTCTCGCCGGACGGCTCATATGGGGATGCACACATTGTGGATTGTTTGATTGAAATTTAAAAGATAATTTAGTTTACGGCGGCCAGTTCATCTAATGTTTGCTTCCTTTGCTTTCTTGCATCAGTAGGCCTTCTCCACAGACAAGGAATATAGACAATTTGGCCCATTGAAGGAAAAACGAATAACGCTAGTCACCATGAATTATGTCACTCATCGGAAACAATGAATAGCCGAGCCGGGGTTCGAGCACACGATCCCTCCATTGAAAGCATTCGTTGTTACCGACTGAGCTATCCGTGGCTCGACTGTATTCATATTGAAAACACCAGACAATTTAACGGAAATTACAAAATATGACATAATCCTACTCATTTAAAGTTCTTTCCATAGTCAGAATTGACAACATATGACATAATCCTACTCATTTAAAGTTCTTTCCATAGTCAGAATTGACAACATATGACATAATCCCACTCATTTAAAGTTCTTTCTATAGTCAGAATTGACAACATATGACATAATCCCACTCATTTAAAGTTCTTTCCATAGTCAGAATTGACAAAATATGACATAATCCCACTCATTTAAAGTTCTTTCCATAGTCAGAATTGACAAAATATGACATAATCCCACTCATTTAAAGTTCTTTCCATAGTCAGAATTGGTTGAATTTTTTCTTTTTCTTATTATCATCGACTTGAGCACGATACATTGACGAACGTCAATGCGGCTAGCCTCATATATCTTCCATCAATGGAAAAAGTCTACGTGAAAAAAACAGCCAGTTACTTTGAAAGACTGTGGTGTGGAGTATTGATGGATAAAGCCTGGAAACAGATTGGTAGGTGAACTGGCCGCCATTATATGACTGGAGAATTGTTGAAATGGCGTAAGTAGGTGAACTGGCCGCCATTATATGACTGGTGAATTGTTGAAATGGCGTAACACCCCAATCAATCAATAAATCAATCAATACATCAATCAATAAATCAATCAATAAATCAATCAATGATACTTGATGATGGAAATGTAGGTACTAAACGAGCACCGTCTAGCGATTTGAGGTCTCATACGACAATTCTGCAGCAGACGACATTGAACTTATTTTTTATCAAATAATGGAAAATCTCTATAATTGAATGGATAACCTATGACTAAAGGTGGAAAACATTGTGACAAGAGGAGAAATTGCACGTTTTGTGCACTTTCTTCTTTTGTTACTATGTTTTCAAAAAGCCGTCTGCTGCAAAGGCGTCAGAAAGCGTCTATATGAGGGAAAGGGTTAATGTGTTAGTCTTACATGCCTGTCTACACATGTTGAAGTCCTAGTGGAACCTTTTGACTAAAAACTCAAACTGTAACCTTATTAGTTTAACGCTAAGTTACATATAAAGGATCCCTGTTACGGCGAGGCAATCAGAGGCAAATATAGTTCTAACTTGAATATATTGATTTATATTTGAGATGATACGTGTTTATTTTCTTGTGTCACTCGTCGTTCGTTATTAGACAGGGGAGGAAATTAGTAATAAAAGGGACAATTCTAGTTACTTCCCTTGCATGTAGAAATCATGCTAGTTCCGTATCGGATAATTAATTAATTTGTTATTTTGTTTCAACATACGACATTTTTTTTAATGACGAGGGGCATTGTTGACCCATCATTGCTTTTCCAACATTGTCTGTTTTAGATATGTCAAACGTTATTATAACAAACTATTGATTAACAACACCTCTCTAGAAAAGCTGCCTCTGCCTGATGTTGCCCCGAAGATTTTGTACTGTAATAACGGTACGGAGAGGTACAACGAGACTCAGTCGTAATGCTAACCCCGTAACCGTGAGCGCCTATGATGGCAGCCACTACTTCCATTTTTAAAGTATTTGGTATGACCCGGCCGGGGATCGAACCCGCGACCTCCTTCTCTACCACTACACAAACGAGGCTGTTGATTAACTGAATGATTAAAGTTTAACGCCGTTTTCAACGGTGTTTCAGCTATATACAGGCGGTGATTTCACCTAACGTGTGTTTCAGTGTGTTCACCTAACGTGTGTTTTGGTGTGTTCACATAACGTGTGTTTTGGTGTGTTCACCAAACGTGTGTTTTGGTGTGTTCACCAAACGTGTGTTTTGGTGTGTTCACCAAACGTGTGTTTCGGTTTGTTCACATAACGTCTGTTTCGGTGTTCACCAAACGCGTGTTTCAGTGTGTTCAACTAACGTCTGTTTCTGTGTGTTCAGCTAACGTGTGTTTCAGTGTGTTCACCTGACGTGTGTTTCGGTGTGTTCACCTAACGTGTTTTTCGATGAGTTCACCTAACATTTGTTTCGGTGTGCTCACATAACGTGTGTTTTGGTTTGTTCACCTAACATGTGTTTCGGTTTGTTCACATAACATGCGTTTTGGTGTGTTCACATAACGTGTGTTTCGGTGTGTTCACCAAACGTGTGTTTCGGTGTGTTTACATAACTTGTGTTTCGATGAGTTCACCACCTAACATATGTTTCGGTGTATTCACCAAACGTGTGTTTTGGTGTGTTCACCAAACGTGTGCTTCGGTTTGTTCACATAACGTGTGTTTCGGTGTGTTCACCAAACGCGTGTTTCAGTGTGTTCAACTAACGTGTGTTTCTGTGTGTTCAACTAACGTGTGTTTCAGTGTGTTCACCTGACGTGTGTTTCGGTGTGTTCACCTAACGTGTTTTTCGATGAGTTCACCTAACATTTGTTTCGGTGTATTCATATAACGTGTGTTTTGGTGTGTTCACCTAACATGTGTTTCGGTTTGTTCACATACCGTGTGTTTTAGTGTGTTCACATAACATGCGTTTTAGTGTGTTCACATAACATGCGTTTTGGTGTGTTCACATACCGTGTGTTTTGGTGTGTACACATAACTGGTGTTTTGGTTTGTTCACATAACGTGTGTTTTAGTGTATTCACCTAACATGTGTTTCAGTGTATTCATCTAACGTGTGTTTTGGTGTGCTCAACTAACATGTGTTTCGGCGTGTTCACCTAACGAGTGTTTTGGTGTGTTCACCTCACGTTTGTTTCGGTGTGTTCAACTAACGTGTGTTTTGGTGTGTTCACCTAACGTGTATTTCGGTGTGTTCAACTAACGTGTGTTTCGGTGTATTCAACGAACGTGTGTTTCGGTGTGTTCACCTAACATGTGTTTCGGTGTGTTCACCTCACGTGTGTTTCGGTGTGTTCAACTAACGTGTGTTTTGGAGTGTTCACATAACGTGTCTTTCGATGAGTTCACCCAACATGTGTTTCGCTGTATTCACATAACGTGTGTTTCGGTGTGTTCACCTAACGTGTGTTTCGATGTGTTCAACTAACGTGTGTTTCGGTGTATTCAACGAACGTGTGTTTCGGTGTGTTCAACTAACGTGTGTTTCGGTGTATTCAACGAACGTGTGTTTCGGTGTGTTCACCTAACATGTGTTTCGGTGTGTTCACCTCACGTGTGTTTCGGTGTGTTCAACTAACGCGTGTTTTGGAGTGTTCACATAACGTGTCTTTCGATGAGTTCACCCAACATGTGTTTCGCTGTGTTCAAACTAACGTGTGTTTCGGTGTGTTCACCTAACGTGTGTTTCGGTGTGTTCAACTAACGTGTGTTTCGGTGTATTCAACGAACGTGTGTTTCGGTGTGTTCACCTAACATGTGTTTCGGTGTGTTCACCTCACGTGTGTTTCGGTGTGTTCAACTAACGTGTGTTTTGGAGTGTTCACATAACGTGTCTTTCGATGAGTTCACCCAACATGTGTTTCGCTGTGTTCACATAACGTGTGTTTCGGTGTGTTCAACTAACGTGTGTTTCGGTGTGTTCACATAACGTGTGTTTCGATGTGTTCAACTAACGTTTGTTTCGGTGTATTCAACGAACGTGTGTTTCGGTGTGTTCAACTAACGTGTGTTTCGGTGTATTCAACGAACGTGTGTTTCGGTGTGTTCACCTAACATGTGTTTCGGTGTGTTCAACTAACGTGTGTGTTGGAGTGTTCACATAACGTGTCTTTCGATGAGTTCACCCAACATGTGTTTCGCTGTGTTCACATAACGTGTGTTTCGGTGTGTTCACCTAACGTGTGTTTCGATGTGTTCAATTAACGTGTGTTTCGGTGTATTCAACGAACGTGTGTTTCGGTGTGTTCAACTAACGTGTGTTTCGGTGTATTCAACGAACGTGTGTTTCGGTGTGTTCACCTAACATGTGTTTCGGTGTGTTCACATCACGTGTGTTTCGGTGTGTTCAACTAACGTGTGTTTTGGAGTGTTCACATAATGTGTCTTTCGATGAGTTCACCCAACATGTGTTTCGCTGTGTTCACATAACGTGTGTTTCGGTGTGTTCAACTAATGTATGTTTCGGTGTGTTCACCTAACGTGTGTTTCGGTGTATTCACCTAATGTGTGTTTCAGTGTGTTCAACTAACGTGTGTTTCTGTGTGTTCACCTAACGTGTGTTTCTGTGTGTTCAACTAACGTGTGTTTCAGTGTGTTCACCTGACGTGTGTTTCAGTGTGTTCACCTAACGTGTTTTCTGTGTGTTCAACTAACGTGTGTTTTTGTGTGTTCAACTAACGTTTGTTTCAGTGTGTTCAACTAACGTTTGTTTCTGTGTGTTCAACTAACGTGTGTTTTAGTGTGTGCACATAACGTGTGTGTTGGTGTGTTCAACTAACGTGTGTTTCGGTGTGTTCACATAACGTGTGTATTGGTGTGTTCAACTAACGTGTGTGTCGGTGTGTTCAACTAACATGTGTTTCGATGAGGTCACCTAACATGTGGTTCGGTGTCTTCACCTTACGTGTGTTTCATAGTGTTCATCTAACATGTGTTTCGGTGTGTTCACATAACGTGCGTTTCGGTGTGTTCACATAACGTGTGTTTCAGTGCGTTCATCTAACATGTGTTTCGGTGTGTTCACATAACGTGTGTTTTGGTATGTTCACATGTCGTGTGTTTCGATGTGTTCACATAACGTGTGTTTCGGTGTGTTCACATACATAAAATCTCAATTAAGGGAAACCATGCGTCACGAAAATATTGAAAACTCTAATATGGTTGTGCACAAACCAATTTGAATTTCGCTGTTAGAATACATCAACTGATCAAAATCCTTGTGTTGTTTTTGTACGTACATGTGCATGTACATCTTTTTCGACAATATCAAAACCGTTTGCAAACATTGAAATGATCTACAGCAGACGACTTTCAAAACATGGGAAATCCATCCACATGAAAGTACAATTATAGAATACTGTTGAATATGTTTTGAATTCGTCTGCTGTAAAAGCGTCAAAATAAGCTGACATGTGGGAAAGCGTTGATTATAAAAAGATATTTTTAAAAGTCACATCTGCAGGTTTGGATGGGTCATATTTCAGACTATTGAACGGCTAGATAAGACGTAATTCGTGTTGTTTATTAATTGCATAAGTGCAAAACATTTGATGATTTATTGTTTAAATAGTGCAAAACGTGTTAGTGAACGATGCTTATGATGTTCTTGTAATAAACTAATTTGATAAAATGCATGATACTTCATCAAACATTGAAGTTTATTATAGTCATATACAACACCTAGACACTGGCTATTACGTATATATAGAAACATGCCACATCGTTGAAAATAGCCTGCATGCGCGCGCACTAATTGTGTAACGCCTATGGCAGTTCAGCCAGGAATCGAAAGTATTATACTAAAGTTGAACATCGACTCGGCCAACGTTCTTTGCAACGAATGAAAATATTGATTTTCCTAGGAACATTATTGCTTCGAATTCAGAAAAAAATTGTTGCTTTTAACCCTTTCCCTCATATAGACGCATTCTGACGTCTCTGCAGCAGACGGCTTTTTGAAAACATAGTGACAAAAGAAGAAATTGCACAAAACGTTCAATTTCTCCTTTTTCCACAATGTTTTCCACTTTTTGTCATAGGTTATCCATTCAATTATAAAGATTTTCTATGTTTTGACAAAATATGTTCAAAGTCGTCTGCTGCAGAATTGTCGTATGAGGGAAAAGGTTAAAGTCTCGACAACATTTTTTTTAGACCTACGAGGGGAGCATACAATTGATGGTTTACACTATCGGGTTCGGGCCAATCATTTTATCATCCCTTTCCCATAAAGAACAAATCTGCAGCAGGGGACTGAGAAAACTTATTTGAAATATTAACACATATCTACATATCTACAAGTTAAGGTACAGTTATAGAATATAGTTGAGAACAATGAGTCAATAAAGGGAATTTTATCATTTAAGCCATAATATTTCAAAAGTCGTCTAATTCAGATGAGCCAGAATGCGTCTGCAAGTGGAAAAGGATTATTTTCAATACAACATGTGTGTCTCAAGGAGATTGTTAACCCTTTCCCACATACAAAAAGTCTCCAGAAGACGACTTTGAAAGCATGTTGGCAAAAATGTGAAAAATCTTTATTAATGGCAGTTTAATTGTTAAATTGAGTTGAAAACATTGTGGCAAATGGTGAAATTGCTCACCAAGAGCAATTTCACCTTTGCCACAGTGTTTTCAAAAGTCGTCTGCTGCAGAGGCGTCAAAAAGCATCTATATGTGGGAAAGAGTTAAGTTTAAACTTACTTGTTTTGCATCGATCACGTGACAAGCTTTCAGCTGATATAAACCACACTCGATGTCTGCTTCCAAGATACCTAACCAGTACTCGCACACCGTTGGTGAAAAATATTCCAAAGCCAGAACCTGCTTATTACAGGATTCGTACCCGGGACCTTTTGTTTGAGAGGCATATGTTCTACCGATGCACAACTGTCATTCAAATGACTTTTGTTTTTACGCCAACACTTTACATAATGTTCTTACGAAGCAGCTATCCATTTAAATCCATTTTTTTAATTCCTCTGTCAAAAATTTCTTTGGTGATACATTTCGTTCGTCATACTAGCATGATAATAGTCAGGGAATGTACTTTCGGTGGCGAATAGATTCGCGCTTACAACCTCTTGATATAAAGTACACGTTGTCACTAACTGATCTGCGGGTACTGGACACTGAACATTGTGCTTATTCCTAAACTGTTTTCATTAATGTTGAGTAATGCTTTACTATTTCTAATATATTTCTAAGAGTTCTCTCTTAATTAAGACCAGAGGCGTATTCAGGTAGTCTTTACAAACCGATAACTCGGGCATGTGACAGCCGAATCAACCAATCAAATTAAAACTTTGGACTAGCACTCGCCGGGCACTCGGTGTGTTATGACAAATTTGAATAGACCTTGTTTTATATAGACGCGTATGAGATAAGAACCGGCTTTAATATGACTAAAGGTGGCACCTACCTAATGGGCTCGGCGATTCTCGTTTGATGTCGTTATAGATCGGTTTTGATTTGTGGGCTTGTCGGTCATTTCCAATGGACGAGCAATACCGATCTGTAATGAATTCTGGCGGAAATCACCGAGTCAATTATATATGTGTTCTATCTTAAATTATATTATAAATCAAGATCAGAATATATACTGGCACATCCTTCTTGTAGCTAGAGATTTAACCATTATCTACGAAGTCTCTACAATGCCCGAACATTTCCTTGATATGAGTCATTTGCTTTGAAAATCAGATTGATCAGACAGATCATAAAACTGCAACACTAGAAACGTGGTGAAGTGTATATTGTCTTTGGAATCGGATAAAAGACTTGTTGGAAAATAATGAAATGGAGTACTCTTTGGCCTGGGGTTTTAGCCCTGGTCACAGTAGTAATACCATGTTTTCGGAGTTGGCAGCCTGCCAATTGCTGTTAATACCCTACAACGCATTTTAGGTTGAGACTGCGCTAGAAAAACAGTTCATAATGGATTTATCAAAACACTGCATTTAAAAGGTTAAGATCACCCCACAAAAATCAGTATAATGTTGTTGGAACATCAGTGAAAAACTTACGGCGCCGAGAGGTCAAATATGGAAGCTTATTATCGTCTTCGTGAAGTGGAACGGAAAAGTACGACTATGTTCGAGTATTTACGGAGATTGTCCAATTCAGTTTAAATGGAGTAATTTGCCATTGGGAAACAAATCATCATGCCTGATTTTACCATTAAGGTTTCGCATTTTACATTATTTTATATTCTGCAATTTCAAATTCCACAATATATTTTACAAACAAAAACATAAGTTTGCGAATATTCCCGGAAGATTGCGACGAAAATTAAATGGTAAACAAAGAAGTCACGAGTGGATTTGTGCCTTAGCTCCATAACACCGCATTTCCCCGCACCCAATAAAGCAGTCATTAGAAAACAGTGGACGAGCTGTATAACATTGTAGGAAGAGTTCAGACTGCTCGTTCCTGCAATGTTATCCACTTTATCAGTAAATGGAACCACAATTCACTTATAACTGATAAGTGGTGAATTACTGCTTTCAATTTGGATGAGTCCAAGAAAATGCTTGTGGAACAATGGGTTAAATATTTGTCATATGAGTCAAAACAAGGTCACTTGCAAGAAGCATAGTAATGGTACATCTGATCTTCGGTCAGTCATATAGTGCATTTTTCGCATGTCTTATATTGAGACTTTGTTCCATAAATACATATTCCATGCACCCAAAACAGAAAGTCATTACACAACTGGAAAGGCAGATTTCAGAATGCCCATAATGAGCCATATGATCTATCCATGCACTGTTTTCCAGATTGTAAATAATGGCCGAACTCGCCCATAACTGATAAGTGATGAATTCTTTGAATTTGTAGAGGTAGGAAAATGCGTATGGAGCAAAGTGTTTAAGTCTTTGTAAAATAAGCATTTTCTTGGATTTCAAATTGAAAGTATTCATTCCTCACTTATAAGTAATGTGTTAATTACGCTCACATTTACGGAAGATTTCAGAGTACTCATTACAAGCAATCTAAAGTCTCCCAACACTGTTTTCAAATGCCTGCTGTCATTGGCTGCAGGCAAGTGCAGTATTATGGAGCAAAGGGTTACTACCACATATCGGGAATAGATGACCATGGTGCATTGTTCACACGAATGCTACATAGCCATGTGCTCCATAAATACACATTTTCCCAGTAAGGGATTGCTGGATCCAATTGCATACATATTTTCTTGTTTACCAAATACCTCGCTAAATTACACTTATCAGTTTCGACCACATCTGTGGTCATCCTTAAACAAGAAATTATGTATTCAATATACTAGGTATTTTTTTTCTGTGGTCCTGTAACCTTATATTTTTTTAATCACCTGAGCCCAAAGCTCTAGATGATCTATTGGACGCACTCACTATCCGTAGCTCTCCTCAAAAACCACTGGCTGCAAGTTGATAAAACTTGTGATTGATGTTCCTTACATATCACCACTTGTACAGTGTTAACATAATTCCATTCAGTGCAAAACTTGTTACCATGGCGACGAAAAGAAAAAAATAATTCTTCTTGTCAGAAACTACTGGTTCAGCCGGATTTCAAAATAGTTTCTCTGAAATGTTCCTTGACTGAACCTCTCTGAACCTCCACCAAGTTTGCTCGAGTGTGTGCAATTTGTAAAACACACATAAACTACTTGATGGAAGTTGATTTAACATTGACATATTTCTCAATATAATAAGGCAGAAACTTCCAAATGTTTCTGCCTAAACCTGCTGTCGAATTTTCCTTTGATTCATCATGTCTTTAATGTGTATACTTGTGAGCTCTTGCACTCAGGTGACCGATATAGGACCAACAAGGGGTCCTCCTGTTTTCCAATTGACAGTTTCATAATATTTACTATATTTGATATGATCGTTCAACTTCTTAACTATAAATACATAAATGTAAGCTGCAATTGTTATTTCCTTTCACATTTTCCCTTCTTCTCGAACCTTCCTGCAGCCCCCAGGCCGTCAGCACTTTCAGTGCTTTGATTTATACCGGTATGTGTATCGCTAAATTATTGTATAATCACAACATAACCTCTTAGTCCGGTACCTCTCTGGAATGAAAACCACTTTAGAACAACAGGCTTAATTTTCGCAATATTGGCAAACATGGAACATTTTGAAAAAAAAAGGCTATATCGAAATGGAATCGAAATCATTTTTGGTAAAGGAGAAATGAATTGCTCGTTACGAAAAATTACTCCTGTCCGCATATGTTTTCCCAAGTTGTCTAATTAAATATGAGTCAAATTGTGTTTATATCACGGTAAGTTCTAACCTCTCAATACCTCTTACCTCTTTAGAACAGATACATTTCTTTGTCCCGACCAGCTGTTGCTCTGGAGAGGGTAACCCTGTAGAAAGGGAGACAAAGATCGGACTGTATGATTGTACAGACCGATCTAGATTGTAAAATTATCACAGAGTTTGGAATGGCGTTATTCGACTGACGGGACGCTATTATAATGTTAGTACACTCGAACCTTTTTTTACACGCATGAAACACATTTGCAAGCAGACGAATTCGAAAACTTCTAGACACAAATATGGAAAATCTTTATAAATAAAATAATTGTAATTCAAAAGAGTTGTAAACAATTGTGGCAAAATGAGAAATTGCTCATGATGAGCAATTTCTCATTTTGCAACAATGTTTTCCAAACGGTCGTCTGCTGCAAACGCATCAAAATGCATCAACACAAAGAGAAGTGTTAACACAATTAATGTACCTCGATAGGTAGAATGACTTATGCAAACATAAAGTACTAAAACTTTAACTATATACAAATAATTCAAATCCATGTTATATATGAACAAAACTGTTTTAATTTACAGAAGGATTTTCATTCGATAATGTTGTTGAATGAAGGATTGATTCAGACAAGTTTAGAAACACATTTGCATGATCCACACGTGTTTAAAAGGATAATGGCATACATATAAAGTTATAATGACTAAACGGAATGAAGTATTTTTCAAATTGTGTGTTCACCAACACTATATGTAGATGACAGAGATATGAATAGTAAAACACTTTTCATCTATAATACACATATGCAGCTGACGGATTCAAAATCATGATTGGGAAAAAAATGAGGAAACCTTTAAATGAAAATAGAATTAACAAAAAAAAAAATCTAAAACATTATTCAGGCTATGGAGAATATTTGCCATGCTTTCTCCTTTTGCCACAACGTTTTAAATGTCGTTTGCTACAGGTGAATTAAATACGTCTGCAAGTGGGAAAGTGTTAAGAAAACTAAAGATAAGGTTTAAATGCAATTGTGTTGCTTTGTTGCGTGTCTGTTTTTCGCAATTACTTGAAAAAGTATATCATAGATCATAGTTTAACATGATGTACATCAAGGGGAAAGAAGGGGGGTTTAAAATAACAAGATATTTCTAAAACAAAATGGCTACTGTATTAACTCTAGAGGTTTCGTTAAGTGAACGTTAATTGAATTTTGAACCCCGTCAATCGGTATGTAAACATAGACAGGAACCCCGGTTTTCAACACGAAAGCCTTGACCAAACTTTAAACAATAAATACAATCCAGTCACGGCAGCCTATAATCGCCATATGATGTATCTCCGTTTTGAAAATCATATTTCAAAGCGCGCGCTAGAAATAACCAGATGATTCGTAATGTTGATCTTTTTCGTGAATCGCATCTAGGATTCTTGTACATGTATCTGTGTGATAACTTGTGAAGACTGGGACGAGTCCTTGTGATACAAAAACTCCTCCAAAGCTTAACAATTCGCTTTTTTGCAGGTGGGTCGTTTATTTCTGGCGCGTCCCTATGTTAACGCAACTGGTTAAGCCTTCTACCAACACTTTCCCCTTACAATGGACGGTTAGCGCGAAATATGTCGGGTGGAAGCGGAAAACGACATAATCGCCAATAATATTGAAACAATTTCTTTGTACATTTTTACGAAAGTGGTCGACACTACGTAGCATTTACCCTTTGTTCTTCATTGACCGTTCTGATTTATAGCAACAGGACTTCGATTTGCTAATTCAGATGCTGTTTAACGCCCTTTTCAACAGTATTCAGTTATATCTTGGCGTTGCCTGGACACATTACCTGTATAATTGATATCATTTATCCCGACATGTTTAAGTTCTAATTAGAAGAAGATGCGGATAATTCTGTGATATGACCCGACCAGGGATCGAACTCTGTTCCCCAGCTCCTGCGACGGACGCTCTTGCAACTACACCAATGAGACGGTCTAGAGCTTAACAAACTGAAAAATAATAATATTTGTACATAAAAAACAGATTTTGAAACATTTCAACGGGGAAAATGTATCATTGTTCCCATTGTCAGCTACATTAGATGTGTAACTGTTTCCCCAATGTAGACAGATGTTGACAACATTTGAAAACATTGTGATAAAGTGCAAAAATTCCTATAATGAGCAATTTCTCCTTTTGCCACAACACTTTCAACTCTATTCAATATATATAGTTTCATTAATAGAGATGTTTCATACTTTCGCCTAGATGTTTTTAAAGCCGTATGCATAGTATTCATGCCTGCCATTATAACATCATCTTCACCATGAGTATCGGCCTTTTGTTCCCCCAGCGGGCCTAGTAGAAAATAATTATTTCCTTGATTTTACGAAAATGAGGTCTTCATGTGCGCTTCTAACACAAATAAAGAGACAGTCATTAAGATTATTATTTCAATTCCAGAGGACATTATAAACATGTACAGTCAAACGTGTGCAATAGACCACACTGGAATAGCAATTCCCTGTCTATAGCAACCACACTTTTAGTTTCCCAATTAGTCATTTTCTGCATAAATGACCCTGCAATTAAAGACCACCTGTAAAGAAAGACCAGAACATTGCCTTCCCAAGGGTGGTCTTTATACACAGGTTCCACTGTATTCCTTGATTTATAGTATCATTGGGAAATAATAAATATATGTGTATTACTTGATAATATTTAGTTTGTATATAACTGGCTGATCTTTTTACGATGTTCGACAAAAGGTTTTGAAAATACAGGTTTGTCTGTTTCTTTATATCTTTCACGTATGACCCGTGAGGCGAGAAAACCAACATTGTGAACTCTGCGTAAAGTATCGATCCGGACCAGCATAAGCTTACCCGGATAGACACTTTTCGCCTGGATTTTCTGTTTCAGGAATCCTAACTCTATACCTCTCTCCCCCTGATACGGAATGTGTCGGCTCGGATCAGTCAGTCTGCGCGAATTGCGCAGGCTGATCTGGGTCGATACATTACACGGAGGCCATAATGTTGGTTTTCTCGCGGGGACGTCTCATATATATATTAATCAGGAAACACGTTTAAAAGAATTTTCTCTTATCACTTTCTTTGTCTATTTATAATATGACTCATGCTTTACAAATACAACACTCATAGCATTTGCGATTTGTATAGATCCAGATCAACACACGCATCCGCACAGGTTAATATGAGGATGGCACTGTTCGCCAGTTTGTTGCTATATGTATCATGACATTAAAAATCCTCGAGTAGGAGATCCCCTGCGTCAAAGGATTCGAACCTATGACCTTGTGTGCTGTCGGGAGGTTTTCACTTGCATATACAATGTGTATCTACAACAGACGACTTTTGGAAACATTGTTGCAGAGGAGAAATTGCTCATAATGATTTTCTCTTATCACTTTCTTTGTCTATTTATAATATGACTCATGCTTTACAAATACAACACTCATAGTATTTGCGATTTGTATAGATCCAGATCAACACACGCATCCGCACAGGTTAATATGAGGATGGCACTGTTCGCCAGTTTGTTGCTATATGTATCATGACATTAAAAATCCTCGAGTAGGAGATCCCCTGCGTCAAAGGATTCGAACCTATGACCTTGTGTGCTGTCGGGAGGTTTTCACTTGCATATACAATGTGTATCTACAACAGACGACTTTTGGAAACATTGTTGCAGAGGAGAAATTGCTCATAATGATTAATTTCTCATTTTGTCCCAATATTTTCAACTCTATTCAAGAATTATACTTTCATGTATAGAGCTTTTCCATTCGTTTACCAAGTCGTCCACAGGAGATTTGTCGTATGTGTGATAGGTAAGGAGATTTTTGGAGCCGATCATTATAATTTGCGGCATCCCATTTGTTTTCAAACTGAGGCTAATTTTCTGGCAAATTGTGTATAGATAGAATTCGCTTTCCCTTCATTGCCAAAATATGTAAATCAACAGTCAGGGCAGTATAAAATGGGAAAGGGAGAATGAGAACTTCTCAATACTATCCTTTCAGAATGTTTTACACGTAAGCCGAGAATTCTTTGAAAAAATATTTCCACTAAATTTAAAAGCATTATTTCATTATTTTATTCTTTGTATTATTAAATGCATATTCATTTATCTCTCTTTGTCATGGTTACCTAAAATTCAGTCATATAGTCATAGAACAGAACAGAACAGAACAGAATATTTATTTACATCTGACTTGAACAAAATGTTCATCGTCATATACAGAATGTGTTAACATACATGCAACAATGGCAATTGTATAATATAGTCATGGAATAACACAATTTCAATTTCAATTAAAATATAGATAAAGATGTTGTATGCGGAAGTAACCATACTATTTTAAAGCTTTTAATCTGACATTACTTTATAAATAGATAGACTTTTCCGGTATCCTATGATTTCCAAATATAACAAAACACATATCAAATTTGAGCAACAGACTTTTGGAAAACAACCGGACATGCACACTCGTATCAAACGTAATTATCTCCCTTTAGAAGTGACACACGCGGTCGGGCACACAAAAGGTGGTGGTAGTGCGGAAGTTCGGGTTGTTGGATAGTGCTGCAAAGTGTCCTTGAAGAGAACAATGTAAATATAAAACACAATGGTGTACGTGATCATTGTCCCTTTCTGTGCATTATCATTTATTCATTTTGCTTTGCAAATAGTTATTCGGGCAGCTATTTTCTAAAGATTGAAAACCGCAATTGCGCAATCTATTACCAATGCATTTTTTTTGACAGCATACTCGTACTTTAAGTAAAAGTCGTAATGGTAATATTTGCACACAAATGATTTCTATTTATTGAATTATTTTGTATCAAACCGCCTTTGTGGTGTTGTACCAGATTGTCTGCCTCGGGTGCACGAGGTCGCGGGTTCGAATCCCGGCCGGGGTCATCATACCAAAGACTTTAAACATGGCAGTAATGAATTTCCTTCCTGTGCGCACAGGGTTGTAGGGTTAGCATTACAACTGACTCGCTGGGGTGTCCGGATAAATGGACAAGTAGTACTGGTAACTAACCCAGGAAATGTCTGATATAACTGATATTTGTCAGAAATACTTTAGTCCACTTTTAAAAAATAATATGTCACATAAACCGGTTATATAGTTCGAAAAGGACATCCGCCGTTCACCAGTAATAATGAGCAACTTCCCCTTTTGTCACAATGTTTTCAACTCTATTAAAGAAGTATCCTTTATCTATACAAATATTTCTTCTATTTTTCCCAAAACGTGTTCAAAGTCGTCTGCTACATATGACACTGAGCCATCACGCGAAAAAAACAACATTATGGCTTCTGCGTAATGTATCGATCCAGATGAGCCTGCGCAGTTCACGAAGTTTTATCCGGGCCGACACATTCCGTCTAAGGGGTATAAATGTATAGAGTAATAATCCTTGAAACAGAAAATTCACAGTAGGCAAAAAAGTGTATATCCGGGTAAGCCTGCACGGCATGTTTGGACTGATTCGGGTCGATACTTAACGCAGAGGCCATTATGTCGGTTTTCTCGCGGGACGGCTCACATTGTGTTGTATTTGGGTTAATGGGTTACATGCGTATTGTGTCGTTACATGCGTATTGTGTTGTTACATGCGTATTGCGTTGTTACATGCGTATTGTGTCGTTACATACGCATTGTATCGTTACATGCGTATTGTGTCGTTACATGCGTATTGTGACGTTACATGCGTATTGTGACGTTACATGCATAGTGTGTCGTTACATGCGTATTGTGTCGTTATATGCGTATTGTGTCGTTACATGCGTATTTTGTCGTCACATGCATATTGTGTAGTTACATGCGTATTGTGTCGTTACATGCGTATTGTGTATTGTTTTGTTATATGCGTATTGTGTTGTTGCATGCGTATTGTGTCGTTACATGCGTAGTGTGTCGTTACATGCGTATTGTGTTGTTACATGCGTATTGTGTCGTTACATACGCATTGTGTTGTTACATGCGTATTGTGTCGTTACATGCGTATTGTGTCGTTACATGCGTAGTGTGACGTTACATGCATATTGTGTCGTTACATGTGTATTTTGTCGTTAAATGCGTATTGTGTTGTGTTGCATACGTATTGTGTATGCGTTGTTACATGCGTATTGTGTATTGTGTTGTTACATGCGTATTGTGTCGTTACATGCGTATTGTGTTGTTACATGCGTATTGCGTTGTTACATGCGTATTATGTCGTTACATACGCATTGTGTCGTTACATGCGTAATCTTGTGTATTGCATTGTTACATGCGTATTGTGTGGTTACATGCGTATTGTGTCGTTCGATGCATATTGTGTCGTTACATGCGTATTGTGTATTGTGTTGTTACATGCATATTATGTTGTTACATGCGTATTGTGTTGTTACATGCGTATTGTGTCGTTACATGCGTAGTGTGTTGTTACATGCGTATTGTGTCGTTACATGCGTAGTGTGTGGTTACATGCGTATTGTGTCGTTACATGCGTATTGTGTTGTTACGTGCGTATTGTGTTGTTACATGCGTATTGTGTTGTTAAATGCGAATTGTGTTGTTACATGCGTATTGTGTATTGTGTTGTTACATGCATATTGTGTCGTTACATGCGTATTATGTTGTTACATGCGTATTGTGTTGTTACATGCGTATTGTGTATTGTGTTGTTACATGCATATTGTGTCGTTACATGCGTATTATGTTGTTACATGCGTATTGTGTTGTTACATGCGTATTGTGTCGTTACATGCCTAGTGTGTTGTTACATGCGTATTGTGTCGTTACATGCGTATTGTGTATTGTTATGTGATATGCGTATTGTGTTGTTACATGCGTATTGTGTTGTTGCATGCGTATTGCGTTGTTACATGCGTATTATGTCGTTACATGCGTAATATTGTGTATTGCATTGTTACATGCGTATTGTGTATTGTTTTGTTATATGCGTATTGTGTTGTGTTGCATACGTATTGTATATGCGTTGTTACATGCGTATTGTGTATTGTGTTGTTACATGCGTATTGTGTCGTTACATGCGTATTGCGTTGTTACATGCGTATTGCATTGTTGCATGCGTATTATGTCGTTACATACGCATTGTGTCGTTACATGCGTAATCTTGTGTATTGCATTGTTACATGCGTATTGTGTGGTTACATGCGTATTGTGTCGTTACATGCGTATTATGTTGTTACATGCGTATTGTGTCGTTACATGCGTAGTGTGTGGTTACATGCGTAGTGTATCGTTACATGCGTAGTGTGTTGTTACATGCGTATTGTGTATTGTGTTGTTACATGCATATTGTGTCGTTACATGCGTATTATGTTGTTACATGCGTATTGTGTTGTTACATGCGTATTGTGTCGTTACATGCATAGTGTGTTGTTACATGCGTATTGTGTCGTTACATGCGTATTGTGTATTGTGATGTGCTATGCGTATTGTGTTGTTACATGCGTAGTGTGTCGTTACATGCGTATTGTGTTGTTACATGCGTATTGTGTTGTTACATGCGTATTGTGTCGTTACATGCGTATTGTGTCGTTACATGCATATTGTGTCGTTACATGCATATTGTGTTGTTACATGCGTAGTGTGTCGTTACATGCGTATTGTGTCGTTGCATGCGTATTGTGTTGTTACATGCGTATTGTGTCGTTACATGCGTATTGTGTTGTTACATGCGTATTGTGTCGTTACATGCGTATTGTGTTGTTACATGGACATCTAATTCATATCAAACAATATGCTTATAGTTAGTTACCTAACTCTTGCAATTAGACACATACAGAACAAAAATAAATTAACAAATGCTGCTCAATAAAGAGCAACGGCTTCTTTTTCAACAGTGTTTTTATTTATCCGTTTGCTTCTTCCGACGTTTACATGATAACATATTATAATAATTACGATGTAAAAGGGTTAATACTTAAAAAAAATCCTTTTTTGCGGTCACTTGATTTTCTCCATAGTTAATCCCTCAAAATCACATCATCATAATCGTTAATTCCTTCAAGGGTTTAACGGTTGGTAATGGGCGGCTCTTTTGTGTTTTCGGCAGCGTTTATGTCGTTAAACTTGTAGTTTGGATTAATAACTCTTCACACACATACACACACACATATACAGCAGTCGCATTTCAAAACATATGTGGGCAAATATATTGAAAACATCTTAATAAATGAAAGAAAAGTTATAGAATATAGTTGAAAAACATTGTGGCGAAAGGAGAGTTCATCATGAATATGTTTTCCTTTAGCATATAACGTTTTCAATTATCATCTGCGGCAAAGGCGTCGATAAAGTACACCTGTATGTTGGAAAAGGATAAGAGAATATTATTACACAATTACCTCTGATTCCATTATTCGACTTGAAAGGCCGTACTAATAGGTCCTAGAAAGAACCAACGATAATCCGTCCTGTGGTATTCCTGATATAAATAGTTTCTTTAATTAATGCCGTAAATATTTTAATTCGTTTTCAGCGTTTTTCGCTCCATGTTTACATATACCCGGTAGGTACAGCGTTTCTCGCCCCATAGTTTACATATATCCGGTAGGTACAGCGTTTATCTCCCCATAGTTTATATATATCCGGTAGGTACAGCATTTCTCTCCCCATAGTTTACATATATCCGGTAGGTACAGCGTTTATCTCCCCATAGTTTACATATACCCGATAGATACAGCGTTTATCGCTCCATAGTTTATATATACCCGGTAGGTACAGCGTTTATCTCCCCATAGTTTACATATATCCGGTAGGTACAGCGTTTATCTCTCCATAGTTTATATATACCCGATAGGTACAGCGTTTATCGCTCCATAGTTTACATATATCCGGTAGGTACAGCGTGTATCTCCCCATAGTTTACATATACCCGATAGGTACAGCGTGTATCTCCCCATAGTTTATATATACCCGATAGGTACAGCGTTTATCGCTCCATAGTTTATATATACCCGATAGGTACAGCGTTTATCTCCCCATAGTTTACATATATCCGATAGGTACAGCATTTATCTCCCCATAGTTTATATATACCCGATAGGTAAAGCGTTTCTCTCCCCATAGTTTACATATATCCGGTAGGTACAGCGTTTATCTCCCCATAGTTTATATATATCCGATAGGTACAGCGTTTATCTCCCCATAGTTTATATATACCCGATAGGTACAGCGTTTAACTCCCCATAGTTTATATATACCCGATAGGTACAGCGTTTATCTCCCCATAATTTATAAATACCCGATAGGTACAGCGTTTTTCTCCCCATAGTTTATATATACCCGATAGGTACAGCGTTTATCTCCCCATAGTTTACATATACCCGGTAGGTACAGCGTTTCTCGCCCTATAGTTTACATATACCCGATAGGTACAGCGTTTCTCGCCCCATAGTTTATATATACCCGATAGGTACAGCGTTTATCTCCCCATAGTTTACATATACCCGATAGGTACAGCGTGTATCGCTCCATAGTTTATATATACCCGATAGGTACAGCGTTTATCTCCCCATAGTTTACATATATCCGGTAGGTACAGCGTTTATCTCCCCATAGTTTATATATACCCGATAGGTACAGCGTTTCTCGCCCCATAGTTTATATATACCCGATAGGTACAGCGTTTCTCGCCCCATAGTTTATATATACCCGATAGGTACAGCGTTTATCTCCCCATAGTTTATATATACCCGATAGGTACAGCGTTTATCTCCCCATATTTTACATATATCCGCTAGGTACAGCGTTTATCTCCCCATAGTTTATATATATCCGATAGGTACAGCGTTTATCTCCCCATAGGTTATATATACCCGATAGGTACAGCGTTTATCTCCCCATAGTTTATATATACCCGATAGGTACAGCGTTTATCTCCCCATAGTTTACATATACCCGATAGGTACAGCGTTTATCTCCCCATAGATTATATATACCCGATAGGTACAGCGTTTAACTCCCCATAGTTTATATATACCCGATAGGTACAGCGTTTATCTCCCCATAGTTTACATATACCCGGTAGGTACAGCGTTTCTCGCCCTATAGTTTACATATACCCGATAGGTACAGCGTTTCTCGCCCCATAGTTTATATATACCCGATAGGTACAGCGTTTATCTCCCCATAGTTTACATATACCCGATAGGTACAGCGTGTATCGCTCCATAGTTTATATATACCCGATAGGTACAGCGTGTATCTCCCCATAGTTTACATATATCCGGTAGGTACAGCGTTTATCTCCCCATAGTTTATATATACCCGATAGGTACAGCGTTTCTCGCCCCATAGTTTATATATACCCGATAGGTACAGCGTTTCTCGCCCCATAGTTTACATATACCCGATAGGTACAGCGTTTCTCGCCCCATAGTTTATATATACCCGATAGGTACAGCGTTTCTCGCCCCATAGTTTACATATACCCGATAGGTACAGCGTTTCTCGCCCCATAGTTTATATATACCCGATATGTACAGCGTTTATCTCCCCATAGTTTACATATACCCGATAGGTACAGCGTGTATCGCTCCATAGTTTATATATACCCGATAGGTACAGCGTTTATCTCCCCATAGTTTACATATATCCGGTAGGTACAGCGTTTATCTCCCCATAGTTTATATATACCCGATAGGTACAGCGTTTATCTCCCCATATTTTATATATACCCGATAGGTACAGCGTTTATCGCTCCATAGTTTACATATATCCGGTAGGTACAGCGTTTATCTCCCCATAGTTTACATATACCCAATAGGTACAGCGTTTATCTCCCCATAGTTTATATATACCCGATAGGTACAGCGTTTATCGCTCCATAGTTTATATATACCCGATAGGTACAGCGTTTATCTCCCCATAGTTTACATATATCCGATAGGTACAGCGTTTATCTCCCCATAGTTTATATATACCCGATAGGTACAGCGTTTCTCTCCCCATAGTTTACATATACCCGATAGGTACAGCGTGTATCGCTCCATAGTTTATATATACCTGATAGGTACAGCGTTTATCTCCCCATAGTTTACATATATCCGTTAGGTACAGCGTTTATCTCCCCATAGTTTATATATACCCGATAGGTACAGCGTTTCTCGCCCCATAGTTTATATATACCCGATAGGTACAGCGCTTCTCGCCCCATAGTTTATATATACCCGATAGGTACAGCGTTTCTCGCCCCATAGTTTATATATACCCGATAGGTACAGCGTTTCTCGCCCCATAGTTTACATATACCCGATAGGTACAGCGTTTCTCGCCCCATAGTTTACATATATCCGGTAGGTACAGCGTTTATCTCCCCATAGTTTATATATACCCGATAGGTACAGCGTTTATCTCCCCATAGTTTATATATACCCGATAGGTACAGCGTTTATCGCTCCATAGTTTACCAAAATCCGGTAGGTACAGCGTTTATCTCCCCATAGTTTACATATACCCGATAGGTACAGCGTTTATCTCCCCATAGTTTATATATACCCGATAGGTACAGCATTTCTCTCCCCATAGTTTACATATATCCGGTAGGTACAGCGTTTATCTCCCCATAGTTTACATATACCCGATAGATACAGCGTTTATCGCTCCATAGTTTATATATACCCGGTAGGTACAGCGTTTATCTCCCCATAGTTTACATATATCCGATAGGTACAGCGTTTATCTCCCCATAGTTTATATATACCCGATAGGTACAGCGTTTCTCGCCCTATAGTTTACATATACCCGGTAGGTACAGTGTTTCTCGCCCCATAGTTTATATATACCCGATAGGTACAGCGTTTATCTCCCCATAGTTTATATATACCCGATAGGTACAGCGTTTCTCGCCCCATAGTTTATATATACCCGATAGGTACAGCGTTTCTCGCCCCATAGTTTATATATACCCGATAGGTACAGCGTTTATCTCCCCATAGTTTACATATACCCGATAGGTACAGCGTTTATCTCCCCATAGTTTATATATACCCGATAGGTACAGCGTTTATCGCACCATTGTTTATATATACCCGATAGGTACAGCGTTTATCTCCCCATAGTTTACATATACCCGATAGGTACAGCGTTTATCTCCCCATAGTTTATATATACACGATAGGTAAAGCGTTTCTCGCCCCATAGTTTATATATACCCGATAGGTACAGCGTTTCTCGCCCCATAGTTTATATATACCCGATAGGTACAGCGTTTCTCGCCCCATAGTTTATATATACCCGATAGGTACAGCGTTTCTCGCCCCATAGTTTATATATACCCGATAGGTACAACGTTTATCTCCCCATAGTTTACATATACCCGATAGGTACAGCGTTTATCTCCCCATAGTTTACATATACCCGATAGGTACAGCGTTTATCTCCCCATAGTTTACATATATCCGGTAGGTACAGCGTTTATCTCCCCATAGTTTATATATATCTGGTAGGTACAGCGTTTCTCGCCCCATAGTTTACATATATCCGATAGGTACAGCGTTTATCTCCCCATAGTTTACATATACCCGGTAGGTACAGCGTTTATCTCCCCATAGTTTACATATACCCGATAGGTACAGCTTTTATCTCCCCATAGTTTACATATACCCGATAGGTACAGCGTTTATCTCCCCATAGTTACATATATCCGGTAGGTACAGCGTTTATCGCTCCATAGTTTACATATACCCGGTAGGTACAGCGTTTATCGCTCCATAGTTTACATATACCCGGTAGGTACAGCGTTTATCGCTCCATAGTTTACATATACCCGGTAGGTACAGTGTTTCTTATATCATATTATAGTGTACTCCTTAACTAAGTTAACCCTTTCCCACATGCAGACGCGTTTTGACGCATTCGCAGAAGACGACTTTTGACAACTTTGTGGCAATGGGAGAACTATCTCAATATGAGCAATTGTTCAACACTATTAAATGATAAAACTTAATTATCTAGAGCCTTTCCATTTTTTGCCTAGATTTTCTTCCAATTGTTTGCTTCAGTTTTGTAATATGTGGGTAAGGGTTTAAGTATCACCCATATGCACTTAAAGGCCCATCCGGTACTGACTTATGAGAAACCTTAGCAAGTTTACTTTCCATTGTACAAGGCATCAGGCGGGCAGACATTCGCATCCATTATTTAACTAGCGGACGTTTTACCAACCGGCTATATCAGAACGGACCTAACATCGCCCCTTGAATTTGAACCTGCGACCTCCTGCTCCCGGAGTGGATGCCTTAATCGATAGGCTATCGAACCGGTATATGTGTAGTTCAGACACTTTTAATTCTAATATGGCTATACATCAAGATAAAAATACACATGTCTGTTTGTTCGTATCGGGTATTCTATTGCTCCTCCACAGAATTCCAGTTAATGACGGCGTTTGCGAAGTTAGTTCTCCGTTTCTCACAATGTGTTCAAACGTTGTATGCTGGATGCGTCAAAACATTGTTTTCCCTAATTGGCGCCCAGGGTTGTGGGGTTAGCATTACGACTGACTCGCTGGCTACTGGATGAATGGTAATTGATCCTGGAAACACCTTGATATAGGTAACTGACACATAGTTGAAAGCGGCGTAAATCACCACAAAAAACGATATGAGCCGTCCAACAGTATGGCCTCTGCGTAATGTATCGATTCAGATCAGCCTGCGCAGTCCGCGCAGACTGATCAGAGCCGACACATTCCGTCTCAGGTGGATAGAGGTATAGAGTAATAGTTCCAGAAACAGAAAATCCACAGGAGGTGAAACGTGTCTATCCGGGTAAGCCTGCGCAGCATGCTTAGGCTGATCCGGGTCGATACTTTACGTAGAGTCCGCAATGTTGGTGTTCTCACAAACAACCTTTGGATCACACATTGTAGGTTATATAAAAGGTGGACACGCACGAATGAGTTTCATCTTTTATTTCACATAGTATAAACAAAAACAACTAATATCGATGTTTTTCATATTCAATATACAAACAAAACAGTATCATGTTTTACAACTAAGCACATACACAAAACATTATACAACAATCAACATATTCATTTTTTATAACTGAGCACTGAAATTCTATAATAATGACCATGAAACATGCGTTATATGTACTAAACGCATTTAAGGTGTGTTCTAGTTAACCTACAAGAGGACATTTTTAACATGTGAAATTCCAGATTGTCGATGCAGTTTCATCTGACTCAGTATTGTTAGCCGGTAAATGACTGAAGCTATTTTCGTAGCCAATCGGTTATAATCGCTCTTCATAATACAAGTGTGTTAACCTTTTCCCTCATACGACAATTCTGCAGCAGACGACTTTGAACTTATTTTGTCAAAACATAGAAAATCTCCATAATTGAATGGTGATAACCTATGACAAAAAGTGGAAAACATTGTGGAAAAAGGAGAAATTGCACGTTTTGTGCAATTTCTTCTTTTGTCACTATGTTTTCAAAAAGCCGTCTGCTACAGAGGCGTCAGAAAGCGTCTATATGAGGAAAAGGGTTAAGTGAATACCGTGAAAATTGCTCAACATAAGTAGTTTACCCTTTTGTCTCACTGTTTTCAAAAATCGTCAGCTGCAGATCAGTCAAAACGCGTATGCATTTTGTTCATGATGAGCAATTTCTCCTTTAGTCATAGCGTTTTCGGTATTCACTCATTTCTTTGGAATGATGATGATAGTTTAACTTCAACGCAGGAAAACATTTGGTGTTATAATATGTGTAGCGACTGTAGGCTCAGATCAGTTTGTACACCATTACTGTTTGATATGACAATCGTTTGTGAACCAGTCACAAAACCTGTAGGTCAAAATTTAGCAATTGTATTCCATTTATTTGCTGGTCAATAAAAATAATTAAACAGATTTCAACCCTCAATGGTCACAATTTCTTCAATTGGTACAGGTAGGACAAAATAAAGTATATTAGAGATACCTCCCAGCAATAAAGATTGACCTGTATAAAAGCATTGGGCGAGCTGACACAGATACGATTACACCGATGCGCAGAAAGCTCCGGTCCAGGACTAATTTTTCTGCAACGAGCCGTATGTGTCATTTGACAGATTAAACCTTTTTCCTGATATTTCTGTAAGATATATTGTTTTATTGCATGAAATGAGCTGTGTCTACCGATTTTGGATATAATGGCAACTGCGTACAGTGAAGTCTCAGACGAAAAATGTGCATCCACTTTAGTCTGGTTTATAAAGGTGTAACGCCGTTTTCAACATTATTTCAGGTATATCGCGGCAAAATATCACTGATTAATAATCCTTGGGTAAACAAACTAGTACTAGACAAATGTACCTTGCTCAAGGGCGCTCCACCATGACTGCCGCATTTAAAGATCGATCCCGGGACACCCGGTTTCAAATCCCCGACGCTAATCACTCGGTCACGACGGATTCTAACATGTGCATACACACGGTCTCACCAGAGCTTCACTGTACGACTACATGTTATCTAGTCCAAGATGCAGGTTCTTGACAAAAAACTAGAACTGTAGTCCAATTAGTTCTAGGTGAATTTCCCTTTTTATGATCCGAAATCGCATAACACTACTCAGATAATTCCGTGTATATATGTTTGAACAAAGGTAAAGATCAGTTCTATATTGTCATATGACACTATTCGGTTTTACACAAATAACTTTCTTTTGTAATCGTGGACAACACACATATAAGATGACAAAGTTATTTATCAAAATCGAAGAGACATCTTTTCTTAATACTTATGGCACGTCAAATCATTTATTTATTAAATATTTAATGGATACAACGGGTTATAACTGAGCCTAATTTGTAATACCGAGTTGAATGCAATGTTCGTATAATGGGAAATTGCTCGTTTTGAACGTATACATACATTTATAGTATACAATCATAATATAACAATCTGTAATACTGAGTATGGTGTCAAAGAGTCTCTCTGAAAATGCTCGTTTTGAACTTGTACATACATTTATAGTATACAATTATATAACAATCTTTAATACTGAGTATGGTGTCAAAGACTCTCTCTGCACGGTCTTTGGAGAACCGCGTGAATTCTAATAAAACTTGGCACGATTTACCTTCGTATACAGTGGACCCATGATAATTGGAGAATTACGATAACTCAAATATATCGCTTATCTTGAACCATTTACTGGAATTGATCTGCATTTGGAAATGTGGAATACCCTTGGGCAAGGCATATTTCCTAGCCTAGTGTGTTTTACCCAGGGATCATGAATAGGTGAACTGTCGCAATATATCTGAAATAATGTTGAAAATGACGTAAAATCCCAATAAAACAAATCTTTTGAAATCAGTGCAGCTGCAGTCTGATTGCTCTCGATGAAAACGATAGGAGTAGCGCTGTGTTCTGAAAAGGATATCAATACTGACCAACTGTTCACAATAGACACGTAAGCATTAAGGATTTCCGACAGTAACAATACATGAACTAATTTAGAATACATTCAGTGATCTCTCGAACACGTCACTTTCAAACGAAATATAATTATGAAAACAAAAACAAAAAACACAAAAAATAATAATATGGATTGTTTTTTGTTTTTTTGTATCGTTCTACTTCATAACGACAATATAACATAGGCAGGTATGGGCCGTAAAAATCGAAACATTCATACTAGTGACTTTTTCTCTAAAAGACAAATATGGTAGATATTGAATGAAAGTCAATATAAGTACGTATAATTATGAATGAGATCTCCCCAGCAAAAATGAAAACGTAAACATTTTCCCATACTTGTTTATGCTCAATAATCAAGTCGCAATATATATACTCAAGTCTCGCAATAACTCGAAGGGAAAAGGGATCCGGAAAACCCCCTCGAGTTATCAACGTATTCGAGTGATCCCTGAATGTATTCTGTACCCATGGGCCCGGGTGTTATTTATTACTTGTTGTACTATTGTTTTGTTTCATGTCACTATAATAAAATATTTACTTACTTTCCTTATTGTATACATACGTTCCTTTAACTTTTTTTATTACAGCATTATGAATGTCACCGGTTAAATAACTACTTTTAAAACTACTCTACTTTTGGCCATCAACATCCTTTTATCAGTAGTAGAACTGTATGTATCCATAGGTCCAGATAAGGAGGGCTATAAGGAGGGCTTAATAGCTCTTTCCCCCACAATATATCTCTTATTATCCAACCAAACCATATGTTGTAGGTACTCAAAAGATTCGTCTCATAGCTAATAATATATAACATTTCATTACTCGGTCTCGTAAATAGGTTTGCGCTTCCTTAAATATCGAATAAATTTGAATACCACTGTTGAAAATGAACTGATTGTTTTATAAGGAAAACGAGAAATTCACAAGACATCTCTTTGGTGTTACTGTATAACCAAAATATATTTTGACGTATCAAGGCTTTTTAAAAAAATCAAAAATATCATTTTGAACCGTGCTAAAAGAAAACCAACCAACCTAAACAGTGTAGATGTGTCTGTGAATTCTAGCAATCTAATCCATATATGAGCCGTCCCGGGAGAAAACCAACACTGTGTACTCTGCGTAAAGTATCGACCCGGATCAGCTTAAGCATGCCGCACAGGCTTACCCGGACAGACACGTTTCGCCTCCTGTAGATTTTCTGTTTTAGGAATCATTACTCTATACATCTATCCCCCGAAGACGGAATGTGGCGGCCCGGATAAAAGTTCACGGACTGCGCAGACTAATCTTTGTCGATACATTACGCAGAGACCATAATGTTGGTTTTCTCGTGGGTCGGCTCATATACACTATCATCAGAAATGTTAAGCATTTAACCATTTCGCTGCCAAAGGCAATTAAAGGCTTTTGCAAACAATGCAGATTCAGGTGAGACAGCTCATCGTGAAATCTGCATTGTTTGCTACTAAGACATTAAATTTTACCAAATGTCCTGTTGGACGAAAAATTAAGTGGTCAAATGTTCAACATAGAAGAGTCGAATTTGTGAAATGTGGCAGTGAAAGAGTTAAAGATAGTAATTTGCAGATCTATAATCAGATTATGTAATAACGCATGTTGAACTAGATATTCACTGTCCGCCCTGCATGTTGGTTGGTGTTTCTTAAGTACGGAATAACTTCAAGTTATTGATTCAGGTTAGTATCTTAACCCTTTCCCACATACAACTCATATTCAACACACGGCTTTCAAAACATCCAAACATAAAAAAGACAAAAATCTCCATAGCTGAAAGTATAACTATTGAGTAGAGTTAAAAACATTAATACAAAGGGATAAAATGCTCATAATTATCTTTTTACCCCTTTTGTCAAATATTTCAAAAGGCATGTGAAAGCAGATGCGTCAAAATGTGTCTGCATTTGGGAAAGAGTTAAACTTAAATATTAGTATTATTGTCAGTAAATAATATCATATATATAAATTGTGTATTCATTGCTTATCACAGATAAAATAAATTGAATTTTTGCTTTCACACAAAAATGTTGTCAATCAAAGTTTACTTTAACTTTAAAAAAAAAGAGAGTAAATATTTCAACCGAATATCTTAGTTTCATTAATTTTATAATGCAAACAAGCACATTCAATAAATGCTTTAAAATAGTCCTAATATTCCACGAACATTAATTTCACGTTGAAAGTTAACTATTCATAAACACTAACTACCACTTAAAACGTTACAGATGCACTAACTGTTTCACTTTCTATCGATGATACACAATCAACATCTATTAAGGTAAATGAACGAAGGCTTCGTCGATATTCTGCAAACATAATGAAACTGAAAATCGCTGGACCGTTTCTGACTTGGACCCTTTACTTTTTAACCCATTTTCACATACGACAAATATGCAGCAGACCAGTTTGAAACATGTAGAGGAAAATAGGAACTATTTCTATAAATGAAAGTTTAATGATCTGATAAAGTTGAAATGTTGTTTTGCGGCAAAAGGAGGAATGTCACCTTTGTTCACATTTTATCTATTAATCGAGTGTTACAAATGCGTCCGCATGGCTCACGGTTGTATTTCTAAAACAGATACGTATTAACCCCACTCCTGCTGAACCCACTGGTATCATCAGCGTTGATTGTAAACCCTCTCCCACATATGAAAATCTGCATCAGACGACTTTAAAATTATCTTGTTAAACATATGTTAAACTTCAAAGTTTAATAATTGAACTGATTGAAAACATTGCGGCAAAAGGGTAAATTGCTCATCATGAGCAAGTTCACATTTTGCAACAATGTTTTCAAATGCCATCTGACGCAGAGGCGTCATCAAGCGTCTGTATGTGGGAAGGGTTAACAAGTTCTTACATACTGATGAAGTCGATTTTGATACATACTGTAACATGTAGCGATCAAAATCTAAATTAGACTGCATGAATGAATGCTGGTCTTTGGTTTCCATTGTTCGTAAATGTACATATCACGCGTGCTTAACGACATATTTAAATATTGTTTAAGTCGCATATAGCGCGATATCGGTGGAATATCTACCATACACATAAGTATGGTTGTTTAAAGTCGCATATAGTGCGATATCGGTCAAATATCTATCATACCCATAAGTATGTCTGTTTAAAGTCGCATATAGCCCAATATCGGTGGAATATCTATCATACCCATAAGTATGATTGTTCAAAGTCACATATGGCCCGATATCGGTGGAATATCTATCAACACATAATTATGGTAGTTAACGACTCACTAACGCACGAATCTATCACTTATTAGAATTACATGCTTTCAAGAGTTCTCAGTGTCTGATTCGACAACATCTATCTCTTCCTCGATTTCTTGTTCTTTATCCTCATCGCATCGACTCAAGTCGGTGGTTGCAGTAGCTAATGGAATGAATGAACTTTGATCTTTCACAATACTATTTACGTCATATCCGGTATAAGCTTTATTTGCAGTTGATTGGCTAAGCGCTTCGTTATTCATTGAACTGTCCTCAAAACTTAAATTGTCACTTCCTTCCGGTACGTCCGAGAGATCGTCTGAGTCGTCTGGACCTTTCTTCTGCAGTTTCTTGTGTTTCATCCGCCTGTTTTGAAACCACGTTTTCACCTGATCAATAAAGCAAAATAAGTTATAAAATGATATGAGTGGTTTACGGAAAGTCGCGACTTTTTATTTTTTTATTTTTGTTTTATAAGTTTAATCCACCTTTTCCTACATACAGACGCATAGTATGTTTACAACATACTATTTTTGGAAACGTTACTTGACAAAAAGTAAATTACAAATGGTGAGCAAGTTTGCCTTTTGTCTCAATGTTTTCATCTTTATTCAGTGATATCAGCACTTTTTCCCCCTATATATTTGCAATCTATTTTCCCTGGTGGTATCAAAGACGTCTGCTTGAGATGTATTGGGTTTTGGGAGTGACGACTTTCGAAAACATTATGGACAAAAGAAGCATTACTCAAAATGAACAGTTTCCCCTTTTGCCACAATGTTTTCAACTTTATTCAGTGATATCAACACGTTAATTCGTAGAAATATTCAATGTATTTGCCCTGATGGTATCAAAGACGTCTGCTTCAGATTTATTGGATATCGATGGCTTAGCGGGAAACGGTTGTAAATGTATATAATTTAAGAAGCAGTTACAACTTTAAGCCAACGATATGGAAAATAGTTTAGATTTAGCCCCACTCAGAGACGTTTAGTCAGTACACGTTCCGATTTGTACGAGCTTTATTATAGCATTTCGTGTTACATTTCTAGACGAAATTGATGGAATAAAATTTAAATGTTTCTCGGCGGCCTGCTTATGCCGGGTTTAACTGATTAGATGTCTCCGTTTGGTTCCCCGTGTTTTATTTCTATTTCCGACGGAATGTGTCGCATTTTCCCATTAATTAACACGTTTTCCCATTCCACACCTGATACCCACGTCTAAATCGGAAACGATTGGAACAGTATTCCTGAACATAATTTTATCATTCAAACGAACTGACCCTTTTAAAAATGTCTGCCATTAAATAATTGCAACAGTCGGTTTGTGCTGTTAGCATTGAAACAATTCTTTCATAAATGGTGACATGCTATCTATTCACAGAAGCTTGGATGCGAGCACAGTACAGTGGTTTGATATTTTAAGATTTCAAAAAGAAATGTAAATAGTAAGCAAACAGAAATATTAATTAATTGACATTATTATGGAAGAAGTAGAACTTGTTTGTTTTTAACACTGATGGACCATTTTATCACAATGCTTTCAAAAACATTGCGTTGTGGGGTCGACAAGAGTCGTCTATATCAAGTAAATGGTTAATCCTTTCCAACAAGTAGCCCTTTCCCTTATACGACAATTCTGCAGCAGACGACTTTGAACACATTTTGTCGAAAAATAGAAAATCTCTATAATTGAACCTATACATAACCTATGTATGACTTAAAGCGGAAAACATTGTGACAAAAGGAGAAATTGCTCGTTTTGAGCAATTTCTTCTTTTGTCACTATGTTTTCAAAAAGTCGTCTGCTGCAGAGGCGTCAGAAAGCGTCCATATGAGGGAAAAGGGTTAATGATTTACTAACTATACAAAACTATTAAAATGGCTCGATAAAGGAAAGTATAAATTTTGAATGGAGTTGAAAAATTAAAGACAAAAGTAGAAAATACTCGTTTCGAGAAACGTCTTCCTTCTGCCACAATGTTTTCAGAAGTCTGCTGCATACGCTTCATTATGCGCCAAGCATGTTCGAAATGATTACTGGAGTACGTACCTGTGTTTCAGAAAGGCTGAGTTGATTGGCCAACTCGACACGTTCCGGCGTTGACAGGTACCTCTGGGTTTCGAACCGCTTCTCCAGGCCGTTGAGTTGCTGGTCGCTAAATACAGTCCGGGCTTTCCGGCGGCGGCAGTGTTTTCCCGGACTGTCGTGTTGAAACAGAGGCGCTAACGGCAAACCTGTCAATGAATAAAGTGATATTCAATGTTTACTCTTTCCCACATACAACACGTCTTGAGCAGACGTCTTTGTAAACGTCAAGGGAAACATATTCATACGCTTTATAAGTAAACGGACTATTATTTTTTTGAGAAGTTAAGCAATTTCCTCTTTTGCCACAATATTTTCAGCTGCCGAGACGTCAGACAGTGTCTTTATATGAGCAAAGGTTTAACCCTTAATCCGGCTTTCGTGACTTCAAGCCTTTCCCCAAGGCTGACAACCATGTTGACGCAATGATCTACAACATATGACCTTTGAAATCATTGTGACAAAACGGGAAATTGCTTGTAATGAGTAAAGTTCTTCTTTTGTCACAATGTTTTCAAATATACATGTATTGTAAAAGCATAGTTTGAATCATGAAGATTATATTGATGTTTACAAATTCTTCTGCATATTCTCATTTATCAAATAGTTAACAAATACATATACATATATGTGCAATGACTTGTCAAATTGCATATATAGTCGGTAAAAAACCAGTGGCATAAATACAGCGGGGTGAGTGTTTACTCGAGGCAAACATATATGACATATTTTGAACTGAAAGAGTTACATTTGATTTCAGGTAGAAATTGCTCATAATGAACCAGTTCCCATTTTCCCACAATGTCTTCAAACGTCGTCTGCTGCAAATGCTTCAAAATGCGTTTGCATGAAGAACCGGGTTTAATTGATTTCATAGCCACCTTGTTTATAATGTAGGACTTGTTATTGCAATCAGTCTGTCTACATCAAAATAACGTCTGCTTTGGAATTGTTTAATTGCAATCATAAGTCACAACAAATCGTTAATAAGCGCTATTAAGTCCATTTTTACAGCAATTGGTATACATTTCTGTTTTCTGAAGCGTTAGAATCGCTATGCTATAGCTAACACTTTATTCAATTATTTCACAGTCTATCTGGAATGTGCCAACATTTTAATTTTCACGTGGTCATGTTGATGACGTCATGTCGCGAAACCCGACTGTTTTTGTCACATTGAAACGAGGGTTGTCGCGAAACCCGACTGTTTTTCGTCACAGTGAAACGCGGGTTGTCGCGTCAGTCAAGCATGTTACAGAACAAAACAAAACAATTATTGACATAAACCCTTTCCCTCATATAGACGCTTTCTGACGCCTCTGCAGCATACGGCTTTTTGAAAACAATTTCTCCTTTTGCCACAATGTGTTCCACTTTTAGTCATAGGTTATCGATTCAATTATAGAGATTTTCTATGTTTTGACAAAATATGTTCAAAGTCCTCTGCTGCAGCATTGTCGTATGAGGGGAAGGGTTAAGCATATTAGCTCGCTGTCAAAAAAAATAAAATGATATACATATTATAGAAAGGGCATATCATATAATGCACACACAATTAAGCCCTTATCACATACAACAAATCTGCAGCAGACGATTTTGAAATAATCTCAGCAAGAAAAAGAGAATATCTCTATAACGAATAGTTTAATTATTGAAAAGAATTTATAAAATTGTAACAAAAGGAGAAACTTCTCATTATAAGCAATTTAATCTTTTGTCACAATGTTGTCAAACGTCATCTTCTGCAGAGGCGTCTGAAAATATTTTAATTATTAAATATTATACTATTTTGCTAGATATTTTTAATCAAGAAATCTGCCTTCCATTAAATGTTTTAAGCTCCTTTTGTGGATCGTTAAAACGCGTGCATGTTGTATTTATCTCAAACATTTTGAAATAAAAAATGCACGACTTTAATCAAAATTATATTTCCTTTAATTGGGAAAATAGTATTGTATTTCGTTGCCAATATTAGAAAGAAAAAGAAAACGACATAATAAATATGTGTTTGTGCATTTAAGAAATTGATTATTGTTATATTCTACAAATAATTCTGCCAATCGTTACAATATCTGAGAAATTTAGCTCGAGACCCGAGTGTTAACATTCATACGTAGTATGTATGTATCTTTCTAGGAATTAACTACAAGGGATTTTTTCTTTCTCCTTCTTTACTATATTATTATATTTACGAATCAACAAAATAGTCTATACCAGAGAGGATGTCGTCATAGAAAGATAGGAACTCTATGATTAGAGATGGCCGCTGTTTCATTTATGTTTTGAAAATTGAAAATGTTCACGTGAACCTATTATGTAATATGACATCTAAATAACAAATAGTTCACCAGGAGAATACATACGTTTTAGTTTATTGTAATTTATAATGTAAAATAACAAAACTCAATAGGATCTTGCCCATGAGAAAATTGATTGATTGTTTGTTTTTATGTTGTTTTGTTTTAGTGTGGTTTTACGCCGCTTTCAACATTATGTCAGTTATATCAAGGCGACAGTTCACTTATTCATGATCCCTGGGTAAACAAACCAGTACAAGGCTAGGGAATTTGCCTTGCCCAAGGGCACTCTACCATGAGCGTAGTTTGATTATTTGTTGTTTAACGTCGCTTTCTAAAAGATTCCAGTTATATCAGGGCGTTTCCAGGGTAAGTTTCCAGTACTACTGGTCCATGTGAGTCGAGTAGCATCCAAACATCTTGATCGCCAGTACTACTGGTCCATGTCAGTGGAGTAGCATCCAAACATCTTGATCGCCAGTACTACTGGTC
>JASEVX010000003.1:81578693-81616193 GCA_031761405.1 Serripes groenlandicus
CTGCAAGATTAGGTTAATCCGTACCCACTTGCAGATGACGACATTTGGAAACATTATGACAAATAGAAAAAAATATCTCATTTTACCACAAATTTTTAAAGCTTCCTTCAAAATTAAGACTGAAATATAGAGTTTCCGCGTGTTTGTATCTAAATGTTTTCAAAATCTTTTGCTGATGACTTGTTGTATGATGGGAAAGGATTGAAGAGAAATCAGTTTACTGTACAATTCTTCAGTTATTAGCGGTTATGGACGGTGCCATGCGAAAACCAATCTTAATCCAACCTTATCGTGATAAGTACACGTTTTTAAAACGGAAAAACCAAACATAGCGTACTTATTACACGTCTGGAAAACGGAAATCAAACTTAATTTTGTTATTACACGTTTGGAAAAATACCAGCCTGCGCATTCATGATAAAGGATTAAAATAAATACCACTTTACAGAAGTTTTTTCTAAAGTTTCTCTGATTCAAAAGCGACGAGTGTATAGCCAGATCAGACTGCGTCGATCTGCTGGCAGACAACGATCTACACTAATCGCAAAGGCCTTACGGTTGGGTTTACCTCATATCCGCGTATCGTCGTCTGTTTTAAAAACATATCTGTAACATTTGAAGCATAACTACAATTTCACATTTTTCGGCAATGTTTCTTTATAAAAAACTGACTGCAAACGCGTCAAACAATGTCTGTCATTGGACAAAGGCGTATAGGATAGGTTTAAAACCTTTTGTTATGGACTTTTATTCATCCGACAAAACATGCAAAATGGTTGCCAAAATAGGCCCCCTGACATATTTAAAATCCGGCAATTTTCCAGAAAATATCTACAACTATCATATTTTATTCCTTTAGATTTCAATAACAATTCTTCGGGGACGATTTTTTTTTTCAAAATGATCGTTTTCGTGTTACAAAGAAAATCCCTCGCAGACGAATGCATCAACGGGAGACAGGCAACTTTATACAAGAAAGAAAACGAAAACAAACCTGCCAAGTATAAACAGCTATTGTACATCGAAAGTGAAAGCACTGTGGCTTGATTGATAGATTGAATGATTGATTGATTGATAGGATTCAATGTCGATTTCAACATTATTTCAGTTATATTACGGCGGCCTGTTCATCTAACAGCGTGTTTCAAGAATGCCTCGGCCTAGTACTCCATACAACATTTTCCCTACACAACTGGCTATTTTCCCCACATAAATTTAGCACATTGGTGGAAGACGATTGTTGATTGATTGATAGATAGGGGGTTTAACGCCATTTTTAACAATTTCTCAGTTATATCACGGGGCCAGTTCACCTACTCATGCATTTCCTGGTTTTCTCACACCAGTACTCCACACAACAAACTTCCCAAGCAACGGAAGACGATCGTGGAAGACGAATGACGCTAGCTAGTCACATAGCGAAACCTAGTATAACATACTTCTCTAGGGTTGTACAGTCCCGTTACAACTTCGAGCTTGCGAAATGCAATATAAATATTGTATAACTTGTTGACGATATCCTAGAAATCGAGGGCTTGGCGTGAAACGGTTGTAACTAAAATTGGTATTTTTATTACCAAGGTTAATCACCTCGCCATAAAGTCTTTATAAACGTTAAATCATTTTTCTTGGTAAATAATGGAAATTAAGGTGTCATTACTCGTTCAGAGCAATGGCACCTAAATTTGCACTGTTTACAAAGGGTTCAAAATTGCCCCTAAACCAGGGTTTTCAGAAAAGGTTTTTAATTACAACCGTTTCACACCAAGCCCTCGAAATGAAACCGTTCTGGCTTAATCCTTTACCACATACAATACATCTGCAAAAACAACATTGAAAACATCAAATTTAAAGGATGAAAAATGTTGTTGCAAAAGGAGAAATAGCGCTTTCTGCTGCTGAAGCGTCAAAATGCGTCTGCATATAGAAAAGGTTGCATACGAACATTTACAAATCACAATGTCTCATCGTATTTATGCTCGCTTTGTTCTATCTTAATATCAAATGCATGTTACAAAATTTAGTTTTAAAGGTGCTGAACTCCAGGTTATAGATAGTATAGTCAACGTTTTAAAACTGTTCAAAAGTTGTCTTTGAAATATAAGAATAATAATTCTGGGATAAAATTAGAGTTGGTATGACCCGACCGAGGCGGACGATCTACCACTACATCATCGATGCGGACGATCTACCACTACATCATCGCACTACATCATCGCACTACATCATCGCACTACATCATCGCACTACATCGTCGCACTACATCATCGCACTACATCATCGATGCGGTTTTAGTGAATACACAGAATAGCCGAGGTATACGTACAGTCTCAACCAAGTTTTCAATTTTCGCTTACATGTAGTAAACACCAATACGTTACTCATGCCTTAAGTTTGGAATTGTAGCCGCCCGGGTGTAATTATCCTATTTCTGTATCCCTTTCCCATAACAGACACTGTTTTACGCACCAGTAGCAGACGACTTTTTGAAAACATTGTGGCAAATAAGAAATTGCTAATAATCAGTAATTTATCCCCATTTTCCACAATGTTTTCATCTCTTTTGAATACAAAATAAACTTTCATAGAGTTCCCATATTTTTGCAGCAATGATCGATGCTTTTTTCAAAGCCGTCCTGCTGTAGATTTGTTGTATGTGGGAAAGGGTTGAGAGATCCCGATGCGGAGACGCAATAACAACACACGACTCATACAACTGTCAAGACTCCCACTTTTGGCTGACACCATTCGTAATAAAAAAGTTACTTACATCAATGAGCAGACGAGATCCTATAGATGACAGACAATTCCAAAAAGAGAAACCCTCATCAAACTTTTACCGGCAGACCAACTGAGAGTCTGATAGGAAATTAAGTGACCCCAGTAGACAACAATCTTGTCAGTTCTCCAAGAATGATTCCTCGACAAATATTTGATAAATTAATCAAATTTTCTGATTACTTAAGTTAATTTCGGATAAAAACAGCTTAATTGTGGAGTTACCAAGTTTCCGCCATCTTTTGAATTTTGCCGTGATTTCAGCGCGCGACAGTAATATGGTATTAACTTAATAGCAAAGATCCTTTTAGGCCTTTAAACAAATTGATTCGCTGGAAGAGCATCGCGGAATACCAAATTGTCCTACGAGAACGTCAATCTTAAAGCCATAATAAGAGAATTATCTCAATTTATAAGCTGGTGAGCTGTGCGCTAAATTACACTGTCGCCACGAGATAAAATTGCCCCGAATGCGTGAAAACAGATAATCAACAATATTAAGACAGCCGCTCTTATTTGTAAAATTGACGTTGTAAACATTTGTAATTGGCACCAAACCGGGGACCAGCGTTTCCCAAAAGGATACCACACTGTTCATTGGTAAAACGGTACCTTGACATCTGGGAAGATTAAGTGTTTACAGTTTTAGGCCATGTTCGTGTGTTTTACCGAAAGGGGGGTAACGATCGAGCATTGCAAACAGTCTTGACTTAATCCATTCCCACATACATGCAGTCGCATATGATACAGTCGTCCTTAGATACATTTCGTATAAGACTATGGAACAATCTCTTAACCCTTTCCCTCATACAACAATTCTGCAGCAGACAACTTTGAACATATTTTGTCAAAAAATGGAAAATCTCTATAATTGAATGGATAACCTATGACTAAAAGTGGAAAACATTGTGGCAAAAGGAGAAATTGCTCGTTTTGAGCAATTTCTTCTTTTGTCACTATGTTTTCAAAAAGCCGTCTGCTGCAGAGGCGTCAGAAAGCGTCTATATGAGGGAAAGGGTTAAAAATGAAAATATAATAATTGAATAGACTTAACACATTGTAGTCAAGGTGCTAATTGCTCTTCATGAGCAATCCTCCTTCTGTCACAATGTTGCTAAAAAATCGTCTGCTGCAGAAACGTTAAACTGCTTCTGCATTTTGGGAAAGGGTTAAGCTAACAATTATTGTTCCAAAACGAATCTTTTTTCTCGCTGCAAACAACTTTTGACGCACATACAGCAGATGATTTGTGATAAAAAACTCAAAATGACAGAGTTCTTTAATTTAAGGTGTATTAGAATAAACTTTCCGGTTGTCTAGGGTGTGTTGCTTTTGGTCACAAATTGTTAACAAAAAATATAATTCGTATTTAACTATTTCAGCGCCAAAGGCAATACTGAGCTTTTTGCAAACAATACTGATTCAGGTGAGTCAGCTCGTAACGAGCTGTCTCACCTGAAATCAGCATTGTTTGCCTTATGGTTATCCAAATATTCAAAAATTATTATACCATATAAAATAGAGTCGCCCGACTTTTAACATGGAATAATCTACTTTAAACAATTCGGCGCTGAAAGAGTTAAACAACAGATACATTTGGTTGATAAAGCCTGTAAATGTTGAACATTTAAAATGGACTTCTTAAATTGAACAGTCAAACGTATAGATCCTTATCGAGACGTCTCGATTGCGCCGACTGGCCTGGCTCTATATTGGTGATACGGGCTTCACCAAATCGGGCCCAGCAATCAATATAATTTTTTTTTTTCGATTCAATTTTATTCAGGCAAGTCGGCACATAAGTACCATTGGCCATTTACAAGTAAACACACGTGAAGAATATGGCTCAATGACGTAAAATACATTACATTTATATGATTTATATACACGAATACCAAAAAAAAAAAAAAAATATAATATTCGTACTATTATATTTCGATAACCAAGAATCATTGTTAATGAATAATATCAAACATTTAATGTTCTGATAGATTATAAAACGCCGTGCTGGTTTAAATCGGTATACTAAGAATGTTGATAAGCTGTGGAATACCAGGCATTACCAGTGAATACAACTGTATATGTAACACTGTAGACGAGTTTGTATTATATGGCATCAGTAGTATGGTGTTTTTGATGACGTTACCGTTAATAAGAAGACGTTAAATATCATCTAAACGCCATAGTTATGAACGCTATCTTGTCAAGCGACACATTGATAAAATATGTGATCGTATGAGGTAAGATATCAAATGGTTATCCTCGAAATAAGATGTAATCGAAGTGTGTTCACGCACGATTCGAGTTTCTGCAAATATGTATCATTTTAACTTTTTTTCGGTGACGATAAAACTTGATGTGTTACCTTGATCGAACATAGTCCTCCAATAATAGCGTATAATGACCAGTATATACGTGTTAAATAGACAACCAATCCTCAGCATCCAATTGCGAGGCTGACGGGCGACGATTTTCTGGCTCAAACACGACTTGAATTGCAATAGTGTTAATGAAATAGGATTTTTTTTGTCAATTGACAGATGTGTTTTTCAGATTCTTATTTGACAGTGGATAGCTCTATAAGTAAATTTGCGTATATAGTAGGATAGGAGTTCATCCGTTCCCACATGCACACGTATTTTAAAACGTCTGCAGCAGACGATGTTTTAATACTGGCAAGGAGAACTTGCCCATAATGAGCAATTTATGATTTTGCCATAATGTTTTTGTTTTTGTTTTCAATTTAAATCCAGTGTAATTTTGATTACAAACATATTTTTGAAGTCCTCTGCTGCAGATTTGTTGCATGTAGAAAAGGGTTACAACACCGATATTTGAAGCAATCTGATAACGTCCCTATCGCACCTAATGATTCTGTCAATGTGCAGTAATAAGTTTTACGAGAATCCCGTGATGACTGCGAAAATATATAATATTTCACAGTAGTATTTTACAATCAGGAAAGTTTGTACAGAGACTGTATCATGTTTACTTGTGTAACAACTAAACATACCCAATTTACTTTTAACAGTTACCAAAATGAATATATTAGGCCAAAACATATACATATATTTGTGATTCAAATAATATTGCTGAAAAATCGGTATTAAAGTGTTTTATGTTCTTTCGTTTTTTGTCTCTTTTAAGAATTGCGCACATGAAATTTGAAAGTGTTCGTACCCAGAAATTCGTACCGCAAAAGTTTGTCGAACCCAAAAAATTGTTAGGGTGAAAAATAAGGATTGCAAAGCCCTGTACCATTAATCTTTCTATTTTACTTTACTTACTTTTCTTATACCTTAGAAAAATGCGAGATTCGCATATCAGTATATGATGAAGACATATCTTAATCAGGTGTTTATTATGGTATAACTTGATATGTTATCTGGCTGACAAACTCTAAATAGTTTCTCCATACAGTTACTACCAAAATGTAAGTAAGAATCTGTTCTTGCTTAAGGTTTACTTTACTTTATTATTAGAAAAATGTTTCTTAACTTTAATTTTGACCAAATTATTAATCTTAGAGGTAACTCTTTTCAAAGGTTTAGGGTGTTCTACTTGAAAACAAAACCGCTAAGAAAGTGCGACAACAGAAGAATGTAACTGGTTGATTTACTTTGAAATAAAGAAGGAATGTATTTGGTGTATTGTGACCTATACTTAAATGCATCTCCAACAGTGTAGCATCACCGAATCAGTTTAAGCCAATAGAAAGTTAACTCTTTCGCTGTCAAAGGCAATTAAAGACTTTTGCAAACAATGCAGATTCATGTCAGACATCTCGCAACGAGCTGTCTCTCTTGAAATATGTATTGTATGCCATTTAGAAATTAAATATTACTAAATTTCCTTTTGGACGAAAAATGGAGTGGTCCAATGTTCAAGATGGAAGAGTCAACTTTGTGAAATTCGGCAGTGAAAGAATTCAAAGTGGAGGCAGTAAGACACCAATTCGCCAGATGTGGCTCTTACATGCTTATGTTTTCCAACCGTCCCCATTTGAGGAGGTTTCTGTATAAATGTGTTAACAAGTCAGTCAGTAGAGTTTAAACGGGTTAATAGAAGCTAGAATTACGAATTCAGCACCCGTTCTGTATTTAATGATCTCCTCTGCGAGACCGATAATGCGAAAGGCCAGTCAATTCCGGTGGGGTTAATTTATACAAACCGTCCTCCTAAACCTCTTACCTGATGTAAAATGTGAACACTCGTCCCAATTTAAAATATAAGGCCACAAGAAGAAAACGTACTTTAAGGAATACAAAAATATTGCAATTTTGCGGCAAATTATAAAATTTAATGAGCAATTAATCACTCACATTGTTGTTTTCAACTTCACATGCTACAGTATCGTGTTATGGCAACATATCTAGCTATTTCCTAAAACTGCATTATTCTATATATGTATGTCCGAATCTATCTGAACATTTATTTTTGTGATACGGGTCTATTATATAACGGTTAAAGTCGCCATGGAAAAAATCCTATTCTGTTAATACAATAATGGTTTGCACATTTTTACTGTCCATTTCGCAACAACTGAAATAAATGTTGTAAAAGGTAAGGGTAGAACACGTCTTATGAAGCGTTTTATAGACAGTGATCACGGAAGGAAAACATATGATGAAGGGAACAGATCACTCAATTAGGGGAGATAATTGGACGTTAAGAAAGTCTCTGAAGGGAGCCTCTCATCATCAAAGTCCGCGCTAATGAACGGCTTAATTACAGCTTCGCAGGAAACCCGAATTTATGGTAAAATAAGTCGGAAAAGCTGAAATCTCGGACATAGACTGATCGGATTCGGGTTTTTAGTATCGACAACGAAAACTATTCTAGCATGTTATGTACATTCTCAGATAGAAGACAAATACGTTTTTAAGGAGCTGAAATATACTTCAAATTACGTTTGGAAAGTGGGCGTTCTTTAATTTGAACATCCAATTGGATGGATAAGTGTCAGATCTGTTTTAGCTGACAGGTTCACCTCGCAATGTTCCTTGCGTTATGTGTGCAATCGTATATATACACGGAGGGGGATTTGAGATCCACTACTTGACTTTAAACAGTAGAGTAGATTCTTCATACTGTATTAAAAGAGTTTGACCATTGCCGACGTGGTAGACGTATATCGACGCATTTGCAACAAACTTCTTTTGAAGACATTCATTCAAATCAAAGCATTGAAAGTGCTGACAGAAAGGGGCTTACTGCAGATTACATTTGGATATTGATTTACCGATCCCGAACGTCTAACAAGAACACTTTACGATGTCCATATGATTCGACACTACTTACGCAATAGAAAAAACTCCAAAGAAATTTGCTGTCAAAAATATATTAATTGAAGATGAAAAATGTATTTCTGCGCTGCCAGCAATACTAACCTCTGCACCAGCCTGACTATTTCCTTGCATTGAGAAAATTTAAACAAGTATCTACATATAATTTGTTACTAAAAATAACTCAACGATTTCCTCAGTCTCTTTTGAAAGTAAGTATAAGGAACGACAACTCTGCGAAGGGGAATGCAATTTCATGTCAAAGTTTATATAATACAAGAGTTGTCGGAGGACAATATAGCTCGCCTATCAGGGCCTACTTCAGAACAGTTATAGCATTAGGTAAAGTCACACAGTATCACCTATTGCAAGATAATACACCTTTTCAATACTTCCATGCAAATGTTAACCAAGTCCACACAGGCCTTTTAAATGTGTAAATTGGTTTATATACGATGTATGCCAATAGTGAACATAATACCGAAGACTTACAGTATCAGTATCAGATAAAACCACACACTATTATTTATTGCAAGATATCACAAATTTTCAATACTTGCATGCAAATCTTAACCTGGCAACGCTGATACCAACGCCATACAAGGTCCCCTAATGATCCTGAATAAGTGTGTGAAGTTTCAAAGCAACAGCATACACAGTGTCTGAGCAAAGACCGTGCACGCAAAGGTTTGACCAAAATTCTAAGTCGAAAAAGGGGCACAATTCAGTCAAAATCCATTCCAGAGTTATGGGACTTGACATACAAGGTCCCCTAATGACCCTGAATAAGTGTGTGAAGTTTGAAAGCAACAGCATACACAGTGTCTGAGAAAAGGCCTTGCACGCAAAGGTTTGACCAAATTTCTAAGTCCAAAAAGGGGCACAATTCAGTCAAAATCCATTCCAGAGTTATGGGACTTGACATACAAGGTCCCCTAATGATCCTGAATAAGTGTGTGAAGTTTCAAAGCAACAGCATACACAGTGTCTGAGAAAAGGCCTTGCACGCAAAGGTTTGACCAAGCTGACAACGCGGACGCCAACACCAACACCAACGCCAACGCCAACGCCAACGTCAACGCGAACGCGGACGCCGGGGTGATAACATAAGCTCCCCTATTTCTTCGAATAGGCGAGCTAATAAAACGTGTCAATTTGTAATACCTTATAAAATCTCAACCATTATTTACTTTCATTTCAATAACTTGATTTTCTTTTGGTATATATTAAACTACTGGGACTTGACAATCTGTAAAAATAATGTTTGAGTCTGAATAGAAAATCTGCGTCGTCACGATTTGGGACAGCTCAGAAATACATTTTTTATTTTCAATTTTGTAATTCATATACAATATATAATAACACTTTGGTCAATCAGTTGTCAGTATATCCATGACATATGGAAACCCTATAAAAATGAAAGTGTTGTTGCTGAAAAAAGTAGAAACCACTGTGGAAAACGGAATAATTGCTCATTGTGAGCACTTTCTTCTTTTGCCACAATGTTTTCAAAAATGTGTCGTAAGATATTAAACAATATGGTCCTTTTTGGACAAAAAGACTAAAAGCTCCAATTAATTTTCGATATGTGTCCGTAATAAGCCTCGCATGATGTAAAATTCCTTCCTTTAAGTTACCACTTTTCTAATAACAAAGTTAGAGCAATCCAAATTGGCCATAACTACCCCTCCATTTAAAGAGGAAATTTAATAACCGCGGTGAACTGACGTCGCAAACCAAGATTTCTAGCGGAGAACCATTTCGAAGCAATTTTCGACGTTTTTCGTCTCACATTATGTTGCATTAACCCCCATTATTGTGTGTTATGTGCGTAATTTCTGCGAATTTTCTCAGCATTTTTGTCATTTAGGCGTCGCACGGAGAACTAAAGACGCAAATTGCTGAAAATAGTTCGTTCTGAAAGGTATTTTTCTTGTTTTCCCGTTGTCGATTCCATTAAGCTGTCACGACAACTCCCCGGTAATGGGTACCGTGGTCCGGGAAAAACAAACCTTAGCACAACAAGTGAATAACGCCTTAGCCGCGCATCCACGCAACCTGATCCAAACGAACAATGTTTATCAGAATTGTTTTGAACCATTTCTTGTGTGCTAGATCCGTGCGGATGAACATGTTTAATTTCGAAGACATACATTCGTCAAATAATCCCTGTAAATCGGTGTTTGTAGTTGAATCCTTTCAAAGCTTACTATGGACAACGCAGATGCTCCAACTAGCCTGGCTCTATACTTGTGGCACATGCTCCAACTGTCCAACGGTTAAATCCGTCTTGACTCAGCCTTTGGCAACGGTCTTGTTGTCCATATATAGGTACATGTATATATATATTTAGAGTTTAGGAATTATAAATTTGCATGATCATTCTCACAAGCAGACGCTTTGGGTGCTCTTAAAGTAGACGACATTTTAAAAACAAAATTATGACGAAAGTAGAATTTGCTCATAATGAAGATTCATTTTAATTTTGCAACAATGTTTTTAAGTTCTTTATTCAATAGTTATTTTTTCATTTGTTTAGATTGTCCATGATTTGATCCAGATATTTTCGGACCACCGATGGTAGGTTTTCGAGAGGCTTATTGGCGACTTTGTAAATCGTCTTTATCAAGTACAGGATGAATTAATTATTGTTATCAATATATTGACATTAAATTATACAATTGTAAATAAAAGATAAGAGCATCAGAGTATCGTAAGACGTGTGTTATCTTTGTTTGAACTTAAAGGTGTAAAGAAGGAAAAATAGACGGGAATTTTCCGAAAGAACAGGACACGTACCGAAATGGCTAAATCCAACACGATGACTGTCTTAGGCTTGGCGAGTTAGGGTCTTGCTGCATCTGCCACTGTCTGTATGTGTTCCTTCCGATAAAATACAAGTACGAACATCGCTACCGACTGAAGCAAAAACAGGAAGCGCGGTGGGTAGAAACCGTCTTAGGACGAAATTTACTTGAATCGCTTGTTCCAAATCGGATAGGAAAAATATTACGAGAATAGTTAAAAAAAAATCTGAAACACTGGAAATATGTTTTATTTTTTTATTTATATCTTAAAATGTATATTATATTTTGTTTTTAAAACAATTTGCAATAGTAAATTATCCAGGGCATTTCCATATAGTTTTGTGCTTATAATAACTTCTCCTTCCAGACGACCACTTTGCCTGTAAAATATAACTATTTAAGTTTGTTATATATTTGTCAATGTGTTACATGTGTTTCGGCAATTAAATATGTTTAAAGTAAAGTGACTTCTCCTCGCATTGCTCCATTGTCAATAAATATGTGAGCCGTTCCACGAGAAAACCAACATTATGAACTGTACGTAAAGTATCGACCTGCATCAGCCTAAGCATACCGCGCAGGCTAATCCGGGAAGACACTTTTCGCCTCCTGTGGATTTTCTGCTTCGGGAATTATTTCTCTATACCACTATCCCCCTGAGACGGAATGTATTGGCCCGGATCAGCCTCCGCAGGCTGATCTGGGACGATACATTACGCAGAGGCCATAGTGTTGGTTTTCTCGTGGAACGGCTCATAGATATATAGGTTACGGTGAAGGTTAAAACTAATATCATATAACCCGGTACTTTAGTGTTTTAAAAAGCGCTTCTTTCCCGAATTCCACCGACGATGCTTAGCGCTAGAAAAAACTTAAATACTTACAAGTGTATTTCATCATTTTTGATTCCCTAATAAAGATGCCAAAATAGTTAATTTCTTTACAATTATTGTTAGTCAGCAATGTTACTATTAGTATCAACTTACTTATTCACTTAATTAAATACATTCCATAATTCGTGTTTTACAAAGTATTAGGGAAAAAGTGATGAAATACATGTATGCTTATAAGTATTTAAGTTAACTTAGCACTAATTGAGGTTGGTGTACCCTGATTAACTGTTTTACTGATGCCGTGTGTTAATCTATAGCTGTGATTTTCAAAATTACAATTGTACGTTTTGTTGATAAAAACGTGATTCATGCAATTCTCTCAAGTGTTCAAGTCGACTACGGACGGAACGGCGTGACTACCTACAAGAGCAGTGTCACCAATGGAACGGTTAGGTTGATTGTTTGATTGATTGATTGGGGTTTAACACCATTTTCAACAATTGTTCATTCTTATCACGACGGCCAGTTCACCTGTGTTTCCTGGCTTTCCTACACCAGTACTCCAAACAACTGGCTGCATTTCCACATAGACTGTTAGCCCATTGTGGCATCTGCGTAATGTATCGACCCAGATCAGCCAGCGCAGTCCGCGCAGACTTATACGGGCCGACACATTCCGTCTCATGGGGATAGAGGTATAGAGTAATGATTCCTGAAACAGAAAATCCACAGGAGGCGAAAAATGTCTATCCTGGTAATCCTGCGCGGCATGCTTACGCTGATCAGGGTCGATACTTTACGCAAACCCCACAAACGGTTGATTTTCTCGCGGGAAGGCTCATTTATCAAGATATTCGGAAGAAATCGGTTCTACTGTATCAACCTTTTGTGACGTTTTCTGACACATCTGCAACAGACGACGTTCGCAATCATTGTGACAAAAGAAGAAATGGCTCATAGTGAATCAATTCTCGATATGTCAAAATGTTGTTATCTCTATTTAATCGTTAAACTAACATTTATATATAGAGGTTTTCAATAGTGTTGTCTGTATGTTTTAAAAGTCGTCTGTTACACATGTTCTGTATGTGCTGTCCTTTTACCACAATGGTTTTCAGTGAATGCATGGGAAATAATTAATGATCTATCTGTAGGAGGTTATAATGATATCACCAATGCCATGAACGTCCTCTTGTTCAAACGATATCAGGGAAAATTGATTAAAATAATATTTTATAGAGAGTGCATTTAGTTTAACGCAGACCGGTTATTTCTAACACAACTCACAGAATCCAGAAAATCTGAAACTTCCGATCCTTTCTCTAACCCCTGAATGGACGGCACGCGTCGTTACCGAATGAGCTACCGGGGCTCGGCTGATTGATTGATTGATTGATTGGGGTTTAACGCCGTTTTTAACAATTTCTCAGTTATATCACGGCGGCCAGTTCACCTACTCATGCATTTCCTGGTTTTCTCACACCAGTACTCCACACAACAAACTTCCCAAGCAACTGGCTGCTTTTCCACATAGACTTAGCCCATTGGTGGAAGACGAATGACGCATGTCGCATTGACTTTTGTCAATCGCCGGAAAGAAAGTTGGCCGAGCCGGGATTCGAACTCACAACCCCATGATTGACAGCCCGCGTCGCTACCGAATGAGCTACCGGGGCTCGGCTGAATGCGATAAGAACACATTTTGTTCAATGTTCCGTGTCGTAAGGTTGAACAAGATTTCTATATATTTTACAATATGAGTGGAGCTCTGCAAACAACTAGCGTACTTTGCATTTACGACCAGTGTAGATTCAGATCAGCAGGCTTTGCATTGTTCGCAGATTTGTCATAGAAACTGCTGTGAACCAGTATCCATTTGTACCCTTAAAATGAATTCGCAGGGAGGTACAAACACGTGTATTTATTACGTAAATGTTGGTTTTCACCGAACACCGCTATCAAACACGTGTTATTACTACATTAACTCTTTCAGCGCCAAAGGCAATAATGAGGTTTTTGCAAACAATTCAGATTCAAGTGAGTCAGCTTGTAACGAGCTGTCTCACTTGAAATCAGCATTGTTTGCCTTGTATTCATCAAAATAATTCAAAAAATGTTTTACATGAGAAATGAAGACGTCCGATTTTGAACATGGAAGAGTCTATTTTAAACAATTCGGCGCTGAAAGAGTTAAAGTTAGTTTTTTACCGAGAACCTCTATCAAACACGCGAACTAATTACGTTAAGGTTGGTTTTTACATGTAATGATATGTTTACATTTTTGTTTATATTCTCATGGTCTCATCCACGTACACACTAAGTACATATAGTACATACAGATAAGAGACTAGCAAAATAAGTATTAATACCCTAAAATTATCTTGGGACAACCCAAGGCTTGAATCGACTGCTAATTGATTTCTGTAATTAAACCCAGCAATGGAAAAAGCTACAAGTTGTCTTTTCTGAACAGTGTAGTTTTTAGAATCTATACAAATTGACAAAATCTCCTTACAAGCGTATGCAACTAGTATGGGTGAACATTGTATATATTAATCAGACTGTGCGGATGCACATGCTGATTTTGATCTATACCGTACACAAACCCCAACTTGTGCCTTTTCCTAAGATTGAAAAGGAAATATCTAGAGAGCACTGATTAATGCATGTGAAAACTAAAATTGGCAAAGGAAAATACAACCCAGAATTTAGAAAAAAAGGTATAATGCTGTTTGATTTTTATAATTCACAGTTCCATTCTTTAAGTAAGTTATAGCTATAGAAATATTGGTCACTGAGTTCAATGGTAAACTCTTTTCAGGCATACCAACAATGAAAATGGTGATGATGAGAATATTTCTAAACATGCTCAAATAATGCGTTCCGAAATATATTACGTATCTCGTTGATGAATACGTGAATTCATACAGAAAACAGTTGAAATATTCATTGTTTTGTCGAGAATTAAGATATTTGTTTTAATTTTACCAAGGAATAAAATGTTTAAGTATACGGGGTGCTATGATATTAGTCTCTATACTAGCTGATTTCAGAGGAAGTGGATGTTATTAAGGTTTGAAAAATATGTAAACATTGGGGTATCAATACTTTCGAATATATCTTTTTAGTCTCAGTAAAATTTTGTTTTGCTTTCATTAAAAAGAAATATATATCAAACAAAATAGATCCATTGCTCATGATATTCAGCATTTATATCTATGTTACAAGATTCTTCTTTTCATGTTTTTAAGATAAAAAAAAAATATGTATAAAAGGTTCAATTGGAATTTAATAAATTTGGATAATCAACAAAATTTGATATAGTTAATTGCCAAAAAATAGTTAAATATGTTCAGTAATTTAGATTTGCAACGAAGGCTGCTCTTGTCTTTTGTTTTCTTAATTATATTTCTTTTGAATGTGACTAATAGGACCAGGTGTTATTTATTACTGGTTTTACTATTGTTGTGTTGATGTACAAACACATGATACTATAATAAAATATTTTCTTACTTACTTGCAAAGAAGACAGATAGATAACAAACTATATTGACAATCACATACGTACATAACCATCTATATTTTTGTATTAATAACAAAACAATCACTCTTTAAAAGAGATAAAATTTATAACTCTTAGCTGTTTTAAAGAAAACAAATAATTCTTGTAGACTGAAAAAGATAGTCTTTCTAAAATTAGAATGCAACAACACAGCGAAAGATAAACACAAACAAACAGATTTAATAACGATATTAATTATCACAATAGTTTGAGCTAACTTAGTTTAAGATTGTTTTTATTTATATTCTAATTTACATAAACATCTTATTACAATTCATATCAAATATAAATATAAACAGGATTAAGCAGAAAGCATTTAGCTTATGTAGAAAGATCTCTCCTTGTGTATTTCATGTATACATAAATTATGTTTTTCTAGAAACTTAATGACATTTGTTTATTATTGCTTGCAATTTATCTTTTATTCTATTCAGTAGAGAAAAATAACAAATAAAATGTTTCTTTATATTCATTTAGCATTTTTTACTTTTTGATATATTCTACTTGTAATTTTTGTCTGCATAATACAGAGTAGGATTTTCTCATTGCTTCTAATTTGTCTTTACAAAAGGAAAACAAAAAATCCTCATATATGTATAATGTATATATATTTTTTTGTTAAATTGTGTTATTGATAATAAAATAAGAAGAAGAAGAAGAAGAACATTATCCATCTTAAACAATTTTGAATTTAACTAAAAGAAATTAACGGCTACGTTTCTCAATTCGGTTGAAGAAATGAGCTAATAATTTCAAGGAGACAAACTTCCGAAATCATTTATCCGCAACAATTACATTTTTAAGCAAAGATAATTTATAACTTAATAATGTACTAAACCTTTCTATGCTTGTAAAGAATTCAGACCATTTTTAATCACTAAAATTTAAAATATCCATGCACTGGAGATATCATTTTTATAAGATAGAGGGAATACTATTTTGAAGTAAATAAAAAATACATTTATTAATAAGAACATAAAAAAGACATTTAATTAATAAGAACATAAAACGGGAGGCATAATGAATTAAATTTACAACGAAGATGGAAGCGTTTTAAATAGTTAATGCAAAAACACGCAACAGAGAGAACAATATGTTTTGGAATTTTTAAAAGCTTTTAATTGATAACAAAATTAGAAGGGAAGCATGACCCGTTTTCCAATTTACCTATCTTATTTATTTTGACATTTTATTTGGACACAAGAATATATGATAGTATTAATATCGCCATGAAGACAGGAATATTTTTCACAGAATTGATAAAGTTTACTTTTTTCAATTTCCTTAATATTCAATCGGTTCTGATTATTATATTTGTTCTGTCAGATGCGCTTTTCATATTACACTTTTTAATTTAATTTATTATTTTACAGTACGAAAAAAATTCAGATAACGCATGCAACACAAATAAGGAGAATTTGTTGCCACACACAAAACTATTTGTCATTTAAATTTCACTTGAATATTTTTTAAAAATAAATCTAAAAGCCGCGAATTAATAAACAGGTTCCAACGCGGTTGCTAAAATACAAAATTTAGCTATGATATTTAACAAAGTCTTGCTGATGCTATATTTTATAAATATCTTCGTTATTTTCAAATTATATTTATATGAATTAGATTAATTTACGTAAATCATGTGAGGATTGGGGCGCATTTTCTAAATTTCGGAATGAGACGGAAGCAAATCAATTGTTTTTATCTATTCAAATGGGTTTAAAAAGATATCTTGTTGTTTTATTTATTTTAAATCGTAAAGAGACATTGTAATGCATTAAAATCCAAGTTAAAAAGACATTTACTTTATGTTTCGATTGTCATATTTATTTATTTCTTCATGTTCCTGCAGTCCTGTGTTCATAAATGTTTTTCACCGAGCTGAATGTTTATAATGAATACATGCTAGGGTTTAGGTTTAAGATATGTTATTTTACTATTATTATTTTCCTTTTTGCTTAGATTATGACTAATTATAATAAGTAATGATATCAAAATATAAACTCACCTTGAAATAATCAGCAGAGATGTGGAGACGGTGGAATGTCCGTTTCGCCGTTATCTGCTGGAGTGTTTAATGTCAACAAATTACGTCGATCACCTCTGATAATTGTCACAGAATATCACTTGAAATAATTCCACAACTTAATCATAATTTATTCTCACGTTAAACCAAGTGTGGAGGTGATAATGGATTCTTGTCATGGTTAATATTTCCCAGATTCCGACACAATGTTCATTTTCACGAATTCCCATACGCCAGCACTGGGGTCGATAAACAAAAATGTCGCCACCTTATTTGAATATTCAAATTCGTTACACCGATATGGGCGGAGCTATTGTTAACAAGCATCAGTCTCATGAACGTTGTTATCCCTCCTCATTGTAAATGGTCAGTCATCTGCTTCTCTCTTAATGATTTATATTCCCGTTCTGATTGATTGTCAAAGACTCGGCGGTTTCGAAACGACGATAATACATTGGAACTATAGTTCTCGAATCACGCCGCGGACATGCCGTTGAATAAAGGCTTCGTTCGGTTCTTATCCCTCTGTCATTGTTCTGTTCGTTTACATCATTTTTTGATATTCCATTGAGGATCTTGCAGTGTTTGTTTGTCTCTGTTACGTTCTATCCATCAGTCCATCTGAACACTTTTTAAGCAAAAATAAAAACAGAATTAAATTTAAACATTTAAGTGGCTCTACAGAATAACAAAATTTGGGATTCAGCTGTACACTGTCCGAAATCTCAATCCTTTCCCACATGTAGACCACTTTTGATGCATCTGTAGCAGACGATTTTTGAAAACATTGCGACGAGATTAGTGTCCTATAAAAACATTGTCGGTTTGGATCAGATAACGTGGATGCACCAGCGGATCCTTGTCGGTAACCCTTTTCCACCTGCTGACCCATTTTGACGCAATAGCAGCAGACAACTTTTGATAACATTGTGGCCAAAGGTGAAATTGTTTTCAACTTTATTTAACAAGTAAGCCATCTTTAATGGAGATTTTTTTCAGATTTTTCGTCACTATGTTTCCAAAGTCGTCTGCTGCAGATTTGTTGTATATAGGAAAGGGTTTAAGGTTGGTTCTCCCTCAATGATCGACATTCGACCTACATTTGTTGGCTTAAATTGATCCAACATAGGACGCGGAACAAAGTATAACCTTTGTTTCAAAGCCTGTGAAGAAGTACATATATTTAGTTCTCTTCCTTTGGAATATAAGGTGTCTATATATGACGGACAGAATTCTCTTATATTTGATAATAAACTTTAAAACTTTAGTATCTATAATTTCGGTCGCAATTAAATGTGTTCTGAAAACGAAAATTGAAAGACGAGCTTGTCTTTTAGCAAAAGACATGACTTTAAATACACGTCTAAATGCAGATTTAAATCCTAGTGATACTTGAAGAATATATCGTTAAAAACATTTTATAGGGATTGCAAACATTGCAAGAAAGTATATTTTTGTACACGAAAAGCGTCAATTTAAAACACGATCCCAAGTCTAAATAGATTCCAACATACACAAAGTAAACAGCGGACGACTTTGACCATATCCGGGAAAATAAAATGGAAAATCTCTGTAAATGAAAGTATAATTAGTGCATATAGTTGAACACAGTGTGGTAAAATAGGAGAAATTTCTCAATACGAGCAACTTTTCTTTTCCCACAGTGTTTTGAAAAAAATCAATTGCTGTAGATGTGTACATGTAGGGAAGGCTTATCAGTCAGACCAGAGCTTTTCTCTATTCCAATTTGTTATTATGTTGTCTTTAATAGAAAATAAAGAGGTAATTGTATTCTTTTACTTCGTCGCCAGTAGCGTAATACAAACTGTTCTTAAAATATTTATTTCAGACATCACAAATACCTGCACTTTTGTATTGAATGTAAAATATGAATGAGTACTTTATATTGAAATATCATAGTTCTGAGCCCTGTTGAAGGAAATGGTATTCTAGGCAAGTTGGGATAAAAACCCACGATATTCTTGTTATCTGATGTAAAAGTAAGACATTTTTTATTTAATGTTTCTAGAACATAACTGTTATTAACTTACATTTCTGTCATGAACTATTGTTTCTAGAACTTTTCTGTTATTAATTTATGTTACTGAAACATTTCTGAAGTGGACAATTGTTTCTAGAATTGTTTTACGATTAACTATTGTTTCTAGAACATTTCTGTTAATAACAATTGTTTCTAGCAAAATTTTGTGATTAACTAGTGTTTCTAGAAAATTTCTGTAATTTTAAACAATTGTTTCTAGAACATTTCTGTAATTTTAAACATTTTTTTCAAGTACATTTCTGTAATTTTAAATAATTGTTTCTAGAACATTTGTGTGATTAACTGTTGTTTCTAGAACAACTCTGTGATTAACGTATGTTTCTAGAACAGTTTTTAGGCTTACGTATGTTTCTAGACCAGTTATTTGATTTACGTATGTTTGTAGAACAGTTATGTGATTAACTGTTGTTTCTAGAACAGTTCTGTGGTTTACGTATGTTTCTAGACCAATAATTTGATGAATCTACTGTTTCCATTAAACCTTTCTGGGACTAGATATCGAACAGCGGTGATCGACGATGGTCGAACACGCCTTATGGTATTCCAAAAATCTTATTAATTACATGAATGATAGAGTCGTCCGATTTTGAACATGGGAAAGTTTATTTCAGGCAATTCGGCGCTCTACGAAAAATACCTGCCTGCACTTTCATATTAAAAGAACCAAATGGATACTGCTTTACAAAAGTTCTTTAATTTAAACTTCTATGACTAATTGGCGAACAGTGCATAGCCAAACCCGAATGTGCGCTGGCTGATCTGAATCTAAACTGGTCGCGAATACCAAATTAGCTCATAATGAGCAGTTTCTCCTTTTGCAGCAGCGTTTTCAACTCTATTCAATAATCATTCTTTCTTTCAAGAAAGTACATGTTCTCCTCCGTTAATATACATTTAATTATTTTTTTTAAAAATACGAAACCTATTTTGTTAATAAAAATAATAGCACCGGTTAATATGTAATCGCTTAAAATTCCTTTTCCAGCGTTGTTGGAAGTTTGAGTGAATAAATAAAATTATATCATTGTTACACTGGATATCTATCTCTTTCAAGTAAATAAACAAATCAAGCTAATGCAAAATTTACAGAAAAAGAAAAGAAAAAACACAGACAAAAATATAATAAATTGTATATCTCATTTCACCTTGTTAAGCCATATAATTTAAATATCGTATCCATAATTCGAAAGCACACTTCAAGGTTACAATTTTTTCTAAAACTAATTTACGAATGAAACATATATTTTTTAATACAGGTTAAAATTTCTTGGGCATTGAAAGAACTTGTTTTTATGAAAGGCATGACGTAATACATGTTTATCTTCTTTTAAGACTGTCATAATTATTACGGCGATTTACAAATAACAAGTAGCATCGCTCTAGAGGAGGCTATTATTCTTTTTCGTCTGTTTATCCCGGATTATAAAGCGAGACTCCTTAATTGCAATTTGGGGTCAAAATTAAGGCTTTTATCCCCGAACAATAGCGATGATTAAATATTCGGACTAGATTATGGCGGTTGCGTGCTACTGATCAATAACGAAGTGACCATGCGGATTTCTTAATTCCGATCGTGTTTCATATATCGACCAAAACGTTGCGATTGCTACAGACTTCTCGCGGAAGAATACGGTGTTGAGGGACTATTACATTTCCGAAAATCGCGGTCTTGAATGGCTCTGTATTAAAGATAATTGGGCCTAATCGCGTCAAATAAGAGCATAAAACAACCCCATTATCGTATGCCCAACTACAGACATGCGCAAAGAGTGTAATAAAATATAATAATCGAGCGGTAATTAATACCTCCGAGACGTTAAACTAATAAAATTGGGATTACCCAAGAAAACGACGAGGATCAATTTGTTAACCCTTTCCCTCGTACGGCAATTATGCAGCAGACGACTTTGAACGTATTTTGTCAAAAAGTAGAAAATCTCCTTAATTGAATGGATAACCTATGACAAAAAGTGGAAAACATTGTGGCAAAAGGAGAAATTGCACGTTTTGTGCAATTTCTTCTCTTGTCACTATGTTTTCAAAAAGCCGTCTGCTGCAGAGGCGTCAGAAAGCGTCTATACGAGGATAAATTTGTTAACATGTGTTTGTCAGACACGAGTTGTAAACCCTTTTTCTTCATCCACTTTTGCAATTCGAAGAGCCATATGAAGAAGGAAAATCAAAATGTTAAACGTTAAATTCTGGTCAAATAAGCCATAATATAATACTGATAAAGATGCTTATGATGATAAGGATTATAGTGATACTACTACTGCTTCTACTGCTACTACTTGAACTGCTAATGACAATAGCAAGGATATTTTCTGAACATTTAAACATATTTCTATTGCAATATATATTAATCTATTTGAAAACATTACACATTTTGATAGTTTAGTATAATTTTGAATAAAATTAGTTCATTTATTTTAGGGCAAATTTGTTAAAATGCCAAAATCACAATAACTGGGTGTGTTAAACCAGTCATTTTTCGAATTAAACAGAAATTAAATTTTTTTTATCTTTTGCTTTACTACTACTACTACTACTACTACTACTACTACTACTACTACTACTACTACTACTACTACTACTACTACTACTACTACTACTACTACTACTACTACTACTACTACTACTACTACTACTACTACTACTACTACTACTACTACTACTACTACTACTACTACTACTACTACTACTACTACTACTACTACTACTACTACTACTACTACTACTACTACTACTACTACTACTACTACTACTACTACTACTACTACTACTACTACTACTACTACTACTACTACTACTACTACTACTACTACTACTACTACTACTACTACTACTACTACTACTACTACTACTACTACTACTACTACTACTACTACTACTACTACTACTACTACTACTACTACTACTACTACTACTACTACTACTACTACTACTACTACTACTACTACTACTACTACTACTACTACTACTACTACTACTACTACTACTACTACTACTACTACTACTACTACTACTACTACTACTACTACTACTACTACTACTACTACTACTACTACTACTACTACTACTACTACTACTACTACTACTACTACTACTACTACTACTACTACTACTACTACTACTACTACTACTACTACTACTACTACTACTACTACTACTACTACTACTACTACTACTACTACTACTACTACTACTACTACTACTACTACTACTACTACTACTACTACTACTACTACTACTACTACTACTACTACTACTACTACTACTACTACTACTACTACTACTACTACTACTACTACTACTACTACTACTACTACTACTACTACTACTACTACTACTACTACTACTACTACTACTACTACTACTACTACTACTACTACTACTACTACTACTACTACTACTACTACTACTACTACTACTACTACTACTACTACTACTACTACTACTACTACTACTACTACTACTACTACTACTACTACTACTACTACTACTACTACTACTACTACTACTACTACTACTACTACTACTACTACTACTACTACTACTACTACTACTACTACTACTACTACTACTACTACTACTACTACTACTACTACTACTACTACTACTACTACTACTACTACTACTACTACTACTACTACTACTACTACTACTACTACTACTACTACTACTACTACTACTACTACTACTACTACTACTACTACTACTACTACTACTACTACTACTACTACTACTACTACTACTACTACTACTACTACTACTACTACTACTACTACTACTACTACTACTACTACTACTACTACTACTACTACTACTACTACTACTACTACTACTACTACTACTACTACTACTACTACTACTACTACTACTACTACTACTACTACTACTACTACTACTACTACTACTACTACTACTACTACTACTACTACTACTACTACTACTACTACTACTACTACTACTACTACTACTACTACTACTACTACTACTACTACTACTACTACTACTACTACTACTACTACTACTACTACTACTACTACTACTACTACTACTACTACTACTACTACTACTACTACTACTACTACTACTACTACTACTACTACTACTACTACTACTACTACTACTACTACTACTACTACTACTACTACTACTACTACTACTACTACTACTACTACTACTACTACTACTACTACTACTACTACTACTACTACTACTACTACTACTACTACTACTACTACTACTACTACTACTACTACTACTACTACTACTACTACTACTACTACTACTACTACTACTACTACTACTACTACTACTACTACTACTACTACTACTACTACTACTACTACTACTACTACTACTACTACTACTACTACTACTACTACTACTACTACTACTACTACTACTACTACTACTACTACTACTACTACTACTACTACTACTACTACTACTACTACTACTACTACTACTACTACTACTACTACTACTACTACTACTACTACTACTACTACTACTACTACTACTACTACTACTACTACTACTACTACTACTACTACTACTACTACTACTACTACTACTACTACTACTACTACTACTACTACTACTACTACTACTACTACTACTACTACTACTACTACTACTACTACTACTACTACTACTACTACTACTACTACTACTACTACTACTACTACTACTACTACTACTACTACTACTACTACTACTACTACTACTACTACTACTACTACTACTACTACTACTACTACTACTACTACTACTACTACTACTACTACTACTACTACTACTATCGAGTAGTTACTGAGTTATGGACTCTTAATGAAGTTGCACGTTTCAAAGTAAAAAGGATGCAGTTGTCTAACTTAATTATTAACATATATGTGATAGATAGTTGTGAAGCCTTGTAGAAAGTTCCAATCCAATACATCTTTTAGTAGCTGAGCTATGTTACAAGACAATTTCTCCTTTCGCAAAAATGTCTTCAAAATTCGTCTGCTGCAGAGGCGTCAGAAAGTGTCTGTACATGGAAAAGGGATAATTAATAAATATAGCAATACAAATTTTCAAATTATAAACATACTTTGTTTACATAAGAAGTTCATCAAGGATGCATTCAGAACTGCAGGACAATCAGTTTTATGAAGACAATCATGTTCAATGTCTTCACCATCATCTATATTCAGATAGCCGAACCCCGGTATCTCAGTCGGAAGCGATGCAGGCTTTCATTCCAGGGGTTGTGAGCTCGAACCCAAGCTCGGCCAACATTCTTTCCGACGTTTGACAAAAGTTACTGGGACAAGCGTCATTCTTCTATCACGAATGGGGTTAAATTCTTTGAAGAGCATCCAATTTCTAGGAAAGTACGTTGTGTGGACTACTGGCGTTAGAAAGCAAGGAAACACATAATTAGGTGAACTGGCCGCCGTGATATGACGGAAATATTGTTCAAAACGGCTTCCAACCAATAATCAATCAATATATTTTTATATTATTTCCATATGTTATTTTGTCTTTTACAAGTCAAATTCTTACTCTTCCATTTGTTAAGTCTGTGTCTATTTACATAACCAGTTCGCCCCTAACCCGTTTACATGGGGTTAAGGGTAAACCAAATACCTTCACAACGGGGCCTGTGATTGGCTGGACGCTGGATCTGGTCGACTCTTCTTTTAACATAGAACTAAGAGTGAAAGTCGAGCTTGACCAGAAAAGCGGATTGAAATTCGGCCAATCAGGGGCGCCGTTGTGGAGGAAGGTTAGGGAGTGCTTTTTTTTTTGTCACTTCTATTTACTTTTTATTTTTTATTTTTTCCTATCTTAAAGTTTTCGTATTAAATAATAATTTCTCTTTAAAAAGATATGTTTGTTTTTAATAATACATAGTGTTTTATCGCTCTTATGAGAAAATAATATGTATATATATGTTCGCCCTTTACTAATGTACATCGGCTAAAGGGTATAAAATTTACCTGTACAACGGGGCCTGTGATTGGCTGGACGCTAAATCTGGCCAAGCCGTCTTTCACCATATATTTATGTGTGATGGTCTAGCTTGGCCGGAAAAGCGGATTGAAATTCGGCCAATCAGGGGCGCCGTTGTAGAGGTCTGTTAGGCAGTGCTTTTTTGCACTTTTTCATTTTACCTTTAGTTTTATCTATTGTTTGACAAAATATTTTAACTAAACACACACTTATATACACACATATAATAATATAAATATAAACAGAAAGCGGGATATGCAACAATGAAAAATAAACAAAGAATATCAAAAGTCAAATATATATCATGATAAAAATATTGAAAAAATCCAAATATAGTCTACCCCCATAAATAAAAAATAATTGGAGAGAGAACAATAGCTGCTCGCCAAATGGCTTAATGCCGATAGGCGAGGGTAAACAACCACATATGATGATGATCAATCAATATATTCAGATTGTGCTGATCTGGGTCAACAGTGTTTTCTATCGAGTGAATGGACAAGTAAATAATCTTCTGATAAAGAATTGAAAGAGTGCCAGATCAGAATGTAGGAATATCAGAGTCTGGAATACGGTATAGTATTATCTTCTGACAAACATTCAAAGTGTAACTCAGATCAGATTGTAATAATATTAGAGTCTGTAATACAGTATAGTATTATCTTCTGACAAACTTTCAAAGAGTAACTCAGATCAGTTTGTAGGAATATCAGAGTCTGAAATACGGTATAGTTTTATCTTCTGACCAACTTTCAAAGTGTTAATCAGATCAGATTGAGGGAATATCAGAGTCTGGAATACGGCATAGTATTATCTTCTGACAAACTTTCAAGTGTAACTCAGATCAGTTTGTAAGAATATCAGTCTGAAATACGGTATAGTATTATCTTCTGACAAACTTTCAAAGTGTAAATCAGATTAGATTGTCGGAATATCAGAGGCTGAAATACGGTATAGTATATAATCTTCTGACAAACTTTAAAAGTGTAAATCAGATCAGTTTGTAAGAATATCAGAGGCTGAAATACGGTATAGTATATTATCTTCTGACAAACTTTCAAAGTGTAACTCAGATCAGTTTGTAAGAATATCAGAGTCTGAAATACGGTATAGTATTATCTTCTGACAAACTTTCAAAGTGTAACTCAGATCAGATTGTAAGAATATCAGAGTCTGCAATACAGTATAGTATTATCTTCTGACAAAATTTCAAAGTGTAACTCAGATCAGATTGTAAGAATATCAAAGTCTGAAATACGGTATAGTTTTATCTTCTGACAAACTTTCAAAGTGTAACTCAGATCAGTTTGTAAGAATATCAGAGTCTGAAATACGGTATAGTTTTATCTTCTGACAAACTTTCAAAGTGTAACTCAGATCAGATTGTAAGAATATCAGAGTCTGAAATACGGTATAGTTTTATCTTCTGACAAACTTTCAAAGTGTAAATCAGATCAGATTGTAAGAATATCAGAGTCTGAAATACGGTATAGTTTTATCTTCTGACAAACTTTCAAAGTGTAAATCAGATCAGATTGTAAGAATATCAGAGTCTGAAATACGGTATAGTATTATCTTCTGACAAACTTTCAAAGTGTAACTCAGATCAGTTTGTAAGAATATCAGAGTCTGAAATACGGTATAGTATTATCTTCTGACAAACTTTCAAAGTGTAACTCAGATCAGAGTGTCGGAATATCAGAGTCTGCAATACAGTATAGCATTATCTTCTGATAAAATTTCAAAGTGTAACTCAGATCAGATTGTAAGAATATCAGAGTCTGAAATACGGTATAGTTTTATCTTCTGACAAACTTTCAAAGTGTAACTCAGATCAGTTTGTAAGAATATCAGAGTCTGAAATACGGTATAGTTTTATCTTCTGACAAACTTTCAAAGTGTAACTCAGATCAGATTGTAAGAATATCAGAGTCTGAAATACGGTATAGTATTATCTTCTGACAAACTTTCAAAGTGTAAATCAGATCAGATTGTAAGAATATCAGAGTCTGAAATACGGTATAGTTTTATCTTCTGACAAACTTTCAAAGTGTAAATCAGATCAGATTGTAAGAATATCAGAGTCTGAAATACGGTATAGTATTATCTTCTGACAAACTTTCAAAGTGTAACTCAGATCAGTTTGTAAGAATATCAGAGTCTGGAATACGGTATGGAATTATCTTCTGACATACTTTCAAAGTGTAAATCAGATCAGATTGTCGGAATATCAGAGTCTGGAATACAGTATAGTTTTATCTTTTGACAAACTTTCAAAGTGTAACTCAGATCAGATTGTCGGAATATCAGAGGCTGAAATACGGTATAGTTTTATCTTCTAACAAACTTTCAAAGTGTAAATCAGATCAGTTTGTAAGAATATCAGAGTCTGGAATACAGTATAGTATTATCTTCTGACAAACTTTTAAAGTGTAAATCAGATCAGATTGTCAGAATATCAGAGTCTGAAATACGGTATAGTTTTATCTTCTGACAAACTTTCAAAAGTGTAACTCAGATCAGTTTGTAAGAATATCAGATTCTGAAATACGGTATAGTATTATCTTCTGACAAACTTTCAAAGTGTAACTCAGATCAGTTTGTAAGAATATCAGAGTCTGAAATACGGTATAGTATTATCTTCTGACAAACTTTCAAAGTGTAACTCAGATCAGATTGTAAGAATATCAGAGTCTGGAATACAGTATAGTATTATCTTCTGACAAACTTTCAAAGTGTAACTCAGATCAGATTGTAGGAATATCAGAGTTATTTTAGTAAGACGTGGCAATGCCAAGAAATCGGTATTTCAATGTGTCTGTCAATAACTCTTTCCCACATGCAACTGAACTGTTGTAGAAGACTTTGAAAACATTAAGACAAAAATGGGAATACTCTCCATAAATTAAAGAACTATATTTGAAAAGAGTTGAAAACATTGTGACAAAACGGAGAAATTGCTTATATCATTGTTTTCCTATTTTCTTTTATTTATTTATTTTTCAATTTTCTTCTATTTTGAATGATAAACATTCGTTTGTGTGTGTATATTTCATGTTTATTGTAATTAATTATATGGTTTTTTTGTATTGTATTGTATATATTAATATGATGTGTTGTTTGACTAGAAACTATGTAGTTTAAGTCATTAAAATATATATCTAAATATCTATCTATCTATGAACAAATCTTCTTTTACCCACAATGTTTCAAAAATTCGTCTGCTAAAGAGGCGTCAACACGGGTTAATCAAGATTGCGATCGGTAGACGCTTATTATTGACCGTGAACAGTGAAATTGTTCCTTTTCAACGAAACAAAGTCCGTGTTCAGGGAAGGTTACCGGAACACCGTGACTAACCAAAGAAATAACATTTCTGGAATACGGTATAACAATGACATTTTGTCCCAAATGTCTCGTATTGACGACCGAAATTGTTCTTTACTTCAATTTGCAAACTTGCGGTAACCAATAAAAACAAATGATTAGTTACAACTTTTACACTTATCACTTTTATATAGCGTTTTTAACGAATTATTTTTTCTCAAAAAATAATACAGTTAACGAGATCGTATTTAATTCCGGAAGTCACGGTTAAACTACACTTCCGCTTAGAATACACATTCGCTGCACCTAAATAGTCCTAGTATTTTTTCGATATTAAAATGACTTTTACGTGTTATTTCAATACAGTGAAGTCATAATTATACTATCGAATCATCATAGATAATCAATTTTCTAGAAAATATCAAATTAACAGTACGCGCATATATATTTCATTTGTCGGCAGGTACGTATAAGCCACGAGTATGAATTTTAGTCGTATGCCCATTCACTAGAAGTCGACCCCACATAACGATGATCAAAGGGGCTTTCTAATTATAGATCATGGTTTACATACGCGCGCATTCAGTTAGCTTAATATATATACGAAAGTAACGCTCAAACGTTGTATCAAAGTACCGTGGTGCAATGGAGAGCGTGTAGAACTACTAATCATGGACTACTTCTTGACGCGAGTTCGAGTCCTAATAGGAACTGTTCTTTTTTCTTTTTTTTTAATTCTTATTTTATGCAATTTGTTAAACATTATAGATTTATAATAATTAATTCACTCTCATGAAACATAGTTATAATATAAGCCGAAATCCTGGATCCGCCCCTGGTGACGAAAACAAATCGAACTAACAATGTAAATCTCACAAATATGCCATGGGTGTTTTGACAGACTTTACGCAGAGCTCAGTGAAAGAGTTAGTGTGCATGTTAAACGCTCGCATCGCCGTTGAAATGCTACATTTACTAAAACTGTCAACTGATAAAAAAAAATCTCTGGACAAAAATATTAATAATAATAAAATAGACTAAATTGTGCAATAGCATGATCAATTGCATTCATAAATTAAATTTTACAAATGTTCAAAATAATTCGTTACCAGTACTTCAGTACTTTGATTCTTTTACATTCGGCATATTCTTCTCGCCCCACCCCGATACTTATACTATATCAAAACTGTTATTGGAAGCCGCCAGGAGGCGGCTTCCTGTAGGGATGCTTAGAGATTTCGGACAAGGAGAATATTTAGACCTGCCAGCGTGACCACATATCGGGATTTCTCTTTGTCCTTACTAAGTACATTAATTTAAGGTTATGACTTTTAAAACATCCCTTTTACACTCTATATACATATGTGAGTTTTACAAATTAAAACACATAGACAAAGGCCAGTATATTAATTGAATGTACATGTATGTACATTTTTATTTAAGCGAAATTCATACTGTATCTACTAGTCTAAACAGTAAAACTGAATTGGTTACCTGCCTCATACGCTTTATTAGTTCGATAGTATGTTACACAGGTAACCATTAAACAAGAGACGCGCGCTAAATGTAATCTGGTTCCTTACATGCTATGATATATTAAGCAGTAATTAGACGAAGAAGCCACTGCCCGTATTCACCTAACTTTTCAATTTAGATTTTTGACTAAAGCTAAATCTTAATATTTAATTCACGTTTTGGATTCCCGGTCATTTAGATTTAGTCCGTATTTACCAACGCGTTTAAAACCGATCTCAATTTAACCATGCATTCATCTATAGTTTATTTATAGATTTTCCTTTTTTCTTTTTTTTATTTCTTCCCATAAATGGCATCTCAATGTTTCAATCATCTTAACTTTTCATTTGCTTTGTTTTTAACAATCTGACTTTCGTTTCGTAAGAAAACCAACAATTCTCACATCGCGTGACCATGGAAGGGAAACAAAAACACGACCTTGACATGTGTAAAAAACATCAGAAATTAGGAAATTCTATAAAGTATAATCATTGAAAACAGTTGAAAACATTATGGCAAAAGGAGAAACAAAAACACGACATGATGTAAAAAACATCAGAAATTAGGAAATTCTATAAAGTATAATCATTGAAAATAGTTGAATACATTATGGTAAAAGGAGAAACTGCTAATTTTGAGCAATGTCTCCTTAAGTCACGATGTTTTTCAAAAGTCGTCTGCCACAAACACAAAATGTCACAGATTTTAACACCAAAATTTAGGAGAGCCTGTATGGAAAATGGCTACGCCATAGCGCATGAGGATTTACTCAAATCAACCGCGTCAGCACAAATTACGCATTTGGATAGTTTTAGTGTTAATTGTATAATAAGATCAATTTGCATGTGTGTGTTTTAGGTTTTTGGTAATGAATCGTCATGAATTCATGATCAGACTGATCTCTTCCTCGCAAGGTTTTCCCCGTTTTCATATGGTCTGGTACAAATCCTTTACACGACAAATTTGGGACAGAAGTGAAATAGATTTTCCGAATTATATATACTATATTACATATCTCATAATTGAAATAAAACGGAATGGGGTGCAAATAAGACATAATGGACAGTTTTGGACAATTAACCCTTTCCCACATACGGCAAATCTTCACCAGACAACTTTGAAACCATCTAGGCAAAACTGTGTACAAAACTCTTATGGTTGATTAGATTTTGACACTATTTTAACAATTTTCAATCATGCAACGGTCAAAACTTAGAACATCTTGCTAAATGAAGGTATAATTTAGGGACATAAAGAAGAAAACATTGTAGCAAAAGGATAGATTCCTTGTGAGCAATTTCTCCTTTTGTCACAATGTTTTCAAAAGTCGTCTGCTGCAGCAGCTTCAAAATGCATATGTTATAAGGAAATGGTTAACAAAATATGGACTTTACCCACCCATTGAATTGTACATTTATTGTTTCATTGAAAAACTTACCAGTAAAAAATTGGCCGCTTTAAGATTAATGTTGACTGTACGAACATTGTCGACGTGCCCACATTTTCTCTCTTGTCAGTGTTTCGGATTACGTTAACATTGAAATGCGTTTCCTTGAATTTCTGAATGCTAATCAAGACAAGAGTTCACATTATTGTCGTCCACTCGAGATTGTGCCTTTGTTATCCGACAGCTTTGATTTTCATTTGCTCCATTTGCCACAATAATTTAAACTCTTACTATCATTTATGGAGTTTTCTATGTTTTGCACTTGATTATTTCAAAGTCTGTCAAGTTAAACAACATTGAAATCGTTGTGGCAAAAGGATAAATTGCTCATATTGAGCAATGTCTGCATTTGTCACAATAATTTCAACACTTTTCAATTATCATACGATCATTTATAGAGATTTTTTATATTTTGTACTTGATAATTTCTAAGTCATCTGCTGCAGATTTGTTTTATGTGGGAAATGGTTAAACCAAAAATAGATGTTCTGTGTCAGCATTATTTGACAAAACATAATCATAACATGGTGTGTGTTCAACAAGAATGGTTTTTGGTACAAATTGAAATTTATCATAACCTCTTGTCTATTTATCTTTAGTATTATATAAGTCACTTTCCATGATCAGTTTAACTCTCATGATCATTCACTTAAAACACTGACCCTGCCAGGTTAAATATCCTACATAAAAGTAATATCTTCAAATACCAATATCAGCATTACTGACTACACTTTAAATTGTTCTAATGTTTGTGGATTTAAATGTTCTTTTTTTTCTTATTTCTACATGTGCAACGAAATATTGCGGCTTCTCTTTGACGCTTTGCATCAAACATTCGTCTTGTTGGTGATTTGGTTTCTTTCTTAAAACTTAGTAATGAAGAGAGGTTTTAATTAAGGTTGAAACGGTTCGTATACGCACAGCAGTCTTGTATCATTGGCGAGGCATGACATCGCGGTCTAAAATGTTGATAATAATGCTACTGTATAAATGTTAATCATTTCCACATGCAGACGCATTTTAAAAACATTGAAACAAGAGGAGAAGTTGCTCACACTGAGCAATTTCTGTTTTTTGCCAGAATAGATTCAGCTCCATTCAATAATTTTCGTTTTAATTGTTAAGATTTTTACATATATTTGCCTAGATATTTTCAAAGTCGTCTGCTGCAGATTTGTTGTATTTTGGAGGTAATTTACAAATGTCAACTGTAGTTGAAAACATTTGTAGAAGTATATATAGGTCTTACAGCATTGGCGAACAAAAATGTTGATAATGATGCGATAACCATGTACAGCTTGATGCTGTTTGCAGAGCAAGTTGTCTCCCTTTAAACGGCAGAGTACACCATGAAACGCAATTCCGATTTTATGTATATAAACGTTAATTCTTTCCACAGCGCCTTTTGAAAACATTCGACTGGGAAGAAAATTGATCATAGAGAACTTCCCCTTTAGACACAATCATTTCAGCTCTATTTAATAGTTATCCATTTATTTAACCCTTTCCCTCATACGACAATTCTTCAGCAGACGACTTTAAACATATTTTGTAAAAAAACAGAAAATCTCTATAATTGAATGGATAACCTATGACTGAAAGTGGAAAACATGGTGTCAAAAGGAGAAATTGCACGTTTTGTTTTTAAAAAGCCGTCTGCTGCAGAGGCGTCAGAAAGCGTCTATATGAGGGAAATGGTTAAAGAGATTTTCGATATCTTTGTCTAGATATTTTCAAATTCGTCTGCTGCAGATTTGTTGTATATAGTCTACATGTGTATATAGGGGAAATGGTTATATTTGTTGGGTGATACAGACGACAATTGACTCGGTCACAACAGATGACGTATGAAAGCAGTTTCCCACAAATTTCGTCCTTTCCCACATGTTGGTTTTACTGTAAACTCATACTGTGAATGGGGTTCATGTGGGCGGGGTTATGCGAAAACCAACTTTGACGTCATTATAACACTATGGAAACATCTAAATGGATACTTCAATTATGTACAGCAGGTTTTTTGAAAATTCTATGACTAATTTACGAACAATGCAGAACCAGACCAGATTGCACGGCATTCGCCAGCTGATATGGATATGCGCTGGTCGCAAATGCCTTAAGGTTGGCCCAAAACGTCAATCTTGTTCGTAACCATTGTGGTTTAAAAGAGAGATATTATCTGAAATGTTCCCCCCTATAATTATTTTAACCACGTTATACGAAAACCGACCTTCGGTACATTTACGTAGGCTGAGGCGTAGCCGATACATTTCTTTCTAGTTAGTTATTTTGTCGTACAATTCTTCTTGTTGAACCTGTCGTGATCTAGTGGATAGTGTTAGGGTATTTGGACCGAAGTCCTAGGTTTGAGCATCGTTCTCGGTTGTATTGATGAAATGCCCTTGTATAAGGCATCTTTTCTAACTTAGTACTGATTAATTACCCGAAGATTATGAACTAGTATTATGTAGCCGTTATATAACTGATATACTGTCGAAAACGGCAAATAACTTTTCCCACTCTCAGACGCTTATTGAGAAATTTCTTATTTTGTCACATTGTTTTCAAATCTTTTCAATAATGATATTGTCATTTATTGAGAGTTTCCATATTTTGCCTAGATGTTTTCAAAATCGTCTCCTGTATATTTGTTTTAAGTGGGAAAGGATGGTCCAATCAACGTTCGGAAAACATCCATTTAATGCCGATCGAGTGAAACAAACCATCAGAGCATTATGTCTATTACCGGTATGGTGTCCGGAAGCATAGGTCCAGACCCGAGCACGGCAATGCAACTTTACATAACCTGTGTACTACCGCACGTTCTGTTTGGCTGTGAGCTGTGTAATGACATGGCAGATACGGTCCATAACAAATTGGAAGTAGCACATCACTTTTGTTTAAAACGAGCTCGGGGCCTTCCATTTACGACCCAGTCGGACATATATACATGTATATACAACAAATAGAAAGTAAACAATACAAAAGAAAATTAATTATGAGAAAATGACATGTTCTCTTATTGTTTTAGGTCTTGTTGGCGCTGATTCACTACATGCGCATATTGACAGTCAGAAACTGTTGTTCCTCGGCATGTTATGCCGTATTTCCCCGAATGAACTTTGTTATAGACTATATCTGCTATAATATCTGTGATACTAAACATCTTGGTTTCGTCTCTGACATTCACCGAATACTGGACAAATATTACCTTACAACGTTTAACACATCTGGTGTTTTCCCTTCGAAACACACGTGGAAGACTATTTGTTACCGAGTTGTACACGCACGCGAGGAATCAATCTGGGTTGACCGAATGGACGCTTCTGCGGACTTTACTACATTCAAACAGTGCCACTGTCACATTCGACGGTCAAACATTTGGACAGTAGCTAAGTTACATCCGTATACATTGTCCCGCATGAAATTTCTGTCTAATATATGTTGTAAGCGACCACCAAACCAAACGATTTCTGTGCTATGCTATTATGTTCACCTAGGCACGAACTCATCACATACATGCTTAGCAAAATAGATGACAAACATATCAATGTGTTAAAAGTCGAATTGTACCAAATGTGTTAAAGGTCGAATTGTACCCTTCGTTTCTCACTATCTGTGCCGATCTCCTGACAAAAGTAAACGCTGATAAATGTATAAACAATACGTTTTATAAGAGCTTTTTGGTCACTTTACCAATCCAATTGTTTCTGTTTCGCTTTCGGAGAAAGTTCAACCTATCCACATGCTGATCCTACTTGGGAACAGTGACCGTGTCACTTCAAGATAGTATGCGCTGTCGAAGTCCTTTGGTTAAACTTATGAGAGAGGCTCGATAAGAACATACATATATGTACTTACTGTTAAACAGCTACTTTGTACATTAGGATAAGCCGGGTCACTCTTAAACAGACTTAACCCTTTCCCTCATACGACAATTCTGCAGCAGACGACTTTAAACATATTTTGTCAAAATATAGAAAATCTCTATAATTGAATGGATAACCTATGACTAAAAGTGGAAAACATTGTGGCAAAAGTAGGAATTGCTCGTTTTGAGCAATTTCTTTATTTGTCACTATGTTTTCAAAAAGCCGTCTGCTGCGGAGGCGTCAGAAAGCGTCTATATGAGGGAAAGGGTTAAGAAACTGCCGATCAGCGAAGATTACAGACGGTCTACACGTCCGCATAAACTGACTGAGATCTCCTCTGATATTCACATAGCGAACTATCGTTAAATCTCCTGGGGTCTGCTGTGCGGTGAAACGACTCAATAAAAGAACATACCATTTTCTCATAATTTCTTTTTCTTTTCTATTGTTTACTTTTCTATTTGTTGTTTATACATGTAACTGCAATTATATTTGTAATCATTATGTAATGTATTATATGTAACTCTTCAGAAAATGGAGGCAATACAGATGTATATATATATATATGCATCGGCTATGACCAACGACCAACTTCACACGTTTACAATTTGTATTTTGCGTGTTTCATAGGCCAATTCCATTACCCGCAACATCTCGAAATAAAAGATTGTATATATCATGGCGGAACTACTGGTTGTATGGGAAAAATGACTTCTTTACGCTCGAGTAAATTGAAAACATGTATTTTATTTTTTAATACAAAGGAGATAAAATATCTTGGCAGGACACAACAACATTTTCGACTCAAAGATTCAAAGTGCGCCGTTCGTACAATCGACTTTCGGAGGCTGTTTTTGTGTGTTTGTTTGATTGGGGTTTTATGCCGTTTTTAACATTATTTCAGTTATATCCCGGCGACAGTTCATTACTTCATGATCCCAGGTTTAACAAACCAGTACTAGGCTAGGATATGCGACTTGCACAAGGGCACTCCACCATGACCTCCGCGAAAGGCCTTATTTGAATGTCAATTACGATTAAATAATAAGTATTCCTGTCGAACCGGTGTTGGTCAATATCTTTCTAGAAGAAACGTCCGGGATGACAGTACGACTTGACAACGAACGAGGCCGATCCAGATCAGATTGCTAGGAGGCACAGACTGATCTGAACCTTCGCAGTTCAAAAACTCTCAGTTTTCTGGTGACGTGGCTAGATTAAAAGTAACGGAGTCGTGTATTTGCTCTTGTATATCCCGGAAGCTGATTTACGGAATGCACGGTATGGTGGCAAAAAACCGTTGTGTTGTATGGGAAACTAATTGATGCACATGTATACGCTAATAAAAAACACTCTCCGCCCATATAGAATAGTGCTGATGCCTCTACAACAAATGACTTTTCAAAACATTGATGCAAAATGACAACTTGCTCGTAATGTAATTTCTCCTTTTAAACAAGAGGGCCAAGATGGCCCTAAATCGATCACCTAATTGATAGTAAATTAGTAGCAAATATTTAACTGCAAATATCTGGGAAAATTTTATCAGGGAGTGTAAATGAAACTGCAAAGGAGTGGACACTTCTCAAGAAACAGCTTATCAGTAAAGGCCATTTATATCTTGAAATCTAACAAGAACTTTAATAAGAATGGAATTATAAAGTTTTTGTCATTTTGCACCTTTCCTGATGCCGCCTTGCTGCCCTGTTTTTCAACGAAATCAATATGGCTTCAACAGTTTATTTAGAGGGTCACTTAAGGAACATTTCTACCAAATTATCTTGCAATCGCACAAGTAGATTATGGAGGAAAAGGATTTTAAAATTTGGGTATTTTTCTCACTTTCTGATGCCGCAGCAACCAAAGTTATCAATGGAATTTAAATCTTTGAACAATTTTGAAAGAGGACCACCAAAGGAACATTCTTGATTCGTATTATATTTTCTTAAAATCAGACAAACACTTTCATAAAAATGGAATTTTCAA
>JASEVX010000003.1:81621193-81633473 GCA_031761405.1 Serripes groenlandicus
TATAATGGTCTCCAGCTCTCAAGTCGGAAGTTCTTTGCACTTCAGCACAGAAGTGGTACATACACGTATACTGGTCTCCAGCTCTCAAGTCGGAAGTTCTTTGCACTACATCACAGGAGTGGTACATACACGTATACTGGTCTCCAGCTCTCAAGTCGGAAGTTCTTTGCACTACATCACGGATGTGGTACATACACGTATACTGGTCTCCAGCTCTCAAGTCGGAAGTTCTTTGCACTACATCACAGAAGTGGTACATACACGTATACTGGTCTCCAGGTCTCAGGTCGGAAGTTCCTTGCACTACATCACGGAAGTGGTACATACACGTATACTGGTCTCCAGCTCTCAGGTCGGAAGTTCCTTACACTACAGCACAGAAGTGGTACATACACGTATACTGGTCTCCAGCTCTCAAGTCGGAAGTTCTTTGCACTACAGCACAGAAGTGGTACATACACGTATAATGGTCTCCAGCTCTCAAGTCGGAAGTTCTTTGCACTACAGCACAGAAGTGGTACATACACGTATAATGGTCTCCAGCTCTCAAGTCGGAAGTTCTTTGCACTACATCACAGAAGTGGTACATACACGTATACTGGTCTCCAGGTCTCAGGTCGGAAGTTCCTTGCACTACATCACGGAAGTGGTACATACACGTATACTGGTCTCCAGCTCTCAGGTCGGAAGTTCCTTACACTACAGCACAGAAGTGGTACATACACGTATACTGGTCTCCAGCTCTCAAGTCGGAAGTTCTTTGCACTACAGCACAGAAGTGGTACATACACGTATAATGGTCTCCAGCTCTCAAGTCGGAAGTTCTTTGCACTTCAGCACAGAAGTGGTACATACACGTATACTGGTCTCCATCTCTCAAGTCGGAAGTTCTTTGCACTTCAGCACATAAGTGGTACATACACGTATACTGGTCTCCAGCTCTCAAGTCGGATGTTCTTTGCACTACAGCACAGAAGCGGTACATACACGTTAATAATGTTAACCCTTTCCCACAAACAACAATTTTGCAGTAGACGAGTTAAAGATCAGAGTGACAAAAACCTGAATATCTCCATAAAATATAGCTTAATCGTTAAATAAAGTTGAAAAACAGTGGCCAAAGTGCTCATCATAGGCAATTTCACCTTTGGTCACAATGTTTTCAAAAGTCGTCTGATGCTATTGCGTCAAAATGCGTCTGCAGGTGGGAAAGGGTTAAGGTTAACATTCGAGTCAAGTCAAGAGGTCGTAAACTCGATTGTCTGATCAGCTAGCGTTCTTTTGGATGATTGACGAATGTCATTTCAAATACTTTAACAATGGTAGTAATGGCTGCCGTCCTTGGCGATCAGGGTTGCGGGGTTAGCATTACGACCGACTGGCTGGTTTCAGGATAAAAGAATCACCAGTGCTGGTAACGGACCCAAGACACGCCGTGATATATTCACCAACAAATAACTCAAATCAATATCAGTGTCAGTTATAACTCGACACAATTAACCTGATCATGACCTTTGTTTAAAGCTATGTGCAGCGTGTGTCGATTTTAAGGTTTTATTAATTCAATAACATTATACAAAGGAACACGTTTGACAGTTCTACATTTAAGCCGTCCAACGAGAAAATCAACATTGTGAACTCAGCGTAAAGTATCGACCCGGATCAGCCTAAGCATGACGTGCAGGCTAACCCGGACTGACACTTTTCGTCTCCTGTGGATTTTCTATTTCAGGAATCATTACTCTATACCTCTATCCCCCTAAGAAGGAATGTGTCGGCCCAGATTAGCCTGCCTGGACTGCGCAGGATAATCTGGGTCGTTACATTACGCAGAATCCATAATGTTGATTTTCTCGCTGGACGGCTCATTTTACGACGATTGTCGACTGTTTGTTTTTTACGCCGCTCTCAACAATTTTGTCAGTCATATCACGCCGTTTCCTCGGTAAGTTACCAGTACTACTGGTCCATTTATCCCGACACCAGCCAGTAAGTCGTAAAGCTAGGTAAATATATGAGCCCCAAGTGGCGATTTAAGGTTGTATTATCTACGCAACAAAATCATACAGAGGAACACGTTTGACAGTTATAAGTTTTACTATGATTGTTGAGTGTTTGGTGTTTCAAGTCGCTTTTAACAAATGTTCAATCATATCACGCCGTTTCATGAGTAGGTTACCAGTACTACTTATCTATTCCTGACAACAGCCAGTCTGTTGTAATACAAACCCCGAAACCCTGAGCTCCAAGAAAGTCAGCCATTACTACCATTTTTATAAAGTCTTTGGATTAAACTAGCGACCTCCTGCACCCAAGACGGAGGCTCTTCCACTACAGCACCGAGGCGGCTCGTTTACAGTTGTATTCCGTTATGGCTATCTAGGTAAATATAAGCTCATCCATGGGAACAAGTATATATGTGAGCCAGCCCGAAAGAAAAATCAACATTGTGGACTCTGCGTAAAGAATCGATACGGATCAGCCTGAGCATGCCGCGCAGGCTAACCCGGGCAACCACTTTTCGCCGCATGTGGATTTTCTGTTTCAGGAATCATTACTCTATACCTCTATCCCCCTAAGACGGAATGTGTAGGCCCGGATTAGCCTGCGCAGGCTGGTCTGGTTCGATACATTACGCAGAGACCACAATGTTGGTTTTCTCGTGGAATGGCTCATGTTTACTTTGAATAACAGTGAAGACCCATACAAGACCGTGCACCCGCACAGTCTGATTAAGATATACACAGCTCACATCTTACTTTTTAAAGTTTGTTATACAATTCCGTAAACTTGTGGTGATTCTGATAATACTGAGCATTGTACATTATATCACGGACGGGCTCATTGTACATTATGTCACGTACGGGATCAGTGTACATTATATCACGGACGGGCTCATTGTACATTATATCACGTACGGGATCATTGTACTTTATATCACGTACGGGCTCATTGTACATTAAATCACGTACGGGCTCATTGTACATTTATATCACGTACGGGCGCACTGTACATTATATCACGGACGGGCTCACTGTACATTATATCACGTACGGGATCATTGTACATTATGTCACGTACGGGCTCATTGTACATTATATAACGTACGGTATCATTGTACATTATGTCACGTACGCGCTCATTGTACATTATATCACGTACGGGCTTATTGTACATATTATCTCGTACGGGCTCATTGTAATTATATCACGTACGGGCTCATTGTACATTATATCACGTATGGGCTCATTGTACATTATATCACGGATGGGCTCATTGTACATTATATCACGGACGGGTCATTGTACATTATATCACGTACGGGCTAATTGTACATTATATCACGGACGGGCTCATTGTACATTATATTACGGACGGGCTCATTGTACATTATATCACGGACGAGCTCATTGTACATTATATCACGTATGGGCTCATTGTACATTATATTACGGACGGGCTCATTGTACATTATATCACGGACGAGCTCATAGTGAGTATTCCATAATGCATATCGTATCATACCACTTTACGAGACATGCGGAGAATGTTAATTACCATAATAAAGCTGATTTTGAATAATCGTTAACATCATCTTGACTGATTGAAGTTTAACGCCATTTTCCAACTACATTTCAGTTATATTACGGAGACCAAGTTCACATAAATGCTGCTTCTGAGCTTTCTAGGACCTTGGCTTTCTCACACCAGTACACCACACAACATTCTTTCTAGTCAACTGACTACCTTCCCACATATACTATCATTCCATTTTTGTAAAAGATGAATGCCGTTAGTAGCAATGACTTTTTACAATCATCTGACATAATGAGTGTCCATCAGGGTTCAAGCTCACGAGCCGTGGACTGACAGTTCTCGCCGTTACCGACTTAGCTATATATGCTCGACGTCAAATTTATAATGAGACGTTTGGCAATGTCCCCTTTTCAAATGATTACTGGGAATAATTACTGAGCACTTGAAATAGCAAGCAGAGCCGAGTATTAACCGACTGCAGACGGCTCATAATGGTATAGATATACTTCACCCTTTCCAACTTGCAGAAACGTTTGCATAATACGGCTTTTGAAAATAATGAACAGTTTTCCTTTTGATACAATGTTTTCAACTTTATTCCATAATACACCTTTCATTTGTATAACGTTTTCAAAAAATTGGCATAGACATATTCCAAGTCTTAATTCTGCTGCAGTTTTGTTGTACGTGGGATAGGGTTAAAACATGCCTTGTGACGCATTTCTCTTTACTTGTTTTCTGATAGACAGGTAAAATCTATTTTTGATTCCATGAAGAGTTTATTCACTTCTCTAACCTAAATTTACATGCATATATATATATATATATATATATATATATATATATATTTATTTATTTATCTCGACATACACGTATTTGTTGAAAGACCACCACAATGAGCAAATTGTCCATTTGTCCCGTTCTACTGTTTTTGAACTCTATTCAATCCACGTACACATAAATTCCATACAATAGCCTATATGTGTTATGTATTATCTGTTGCATATTTGTTGCATGTGGGAAAACATTAACTCGATATGAGTTGTGCTCTGCGAAAGCTAACCGTAAGGGACTATTCGATCAGTGTATATCCAGATATACATGCGTATCAGTGCAGCGTGGTCGGACTATACCCTGTTCCACTAAATTGTATTTAGTTCTTAACGCTTTTTTTTTTCTGACAAACAACTTAAACTGTAACCCTCTAGATTAACGCTTTCCCTCATATAGACACTTTCTGACGCCTCTGCAGCAGACTGCTTTTTGAAAACATAGTGACAAAAGAAGAAATTGCTCAAAATGAGCAATTTCTCCTTTTGCGACAATGTTTTCCACTTTTAGTCATAGGTTATCTTTTCAATTATAGAGATTTTCTACTTTTTGACAAAATACGTTCAAAGTCGTCTGCTGCAGAAATGTCATATGAGGGAAAGGGTTACTGTTAATATTACTTTAAAGGATTTTAAATATGTCATTAAGACCCCAAATCGCTATTTAAACGCGGCTTTTTTATATTCCATGTCAACTCGTTAGTATCACTACATTAACAACCGCTGTCTTCCCTATGTTTGATGACTGATTAATTGATTGGTGTTTTCAATACTTACCCATGTGTGTTTCTTGGTTTTCTGTCACACAACAGTCTTTTCAAGCAACTTGCTGCCTTTCGCGCATTTCGCGTTTCGCAATGACTGAAGTACTATGTTTGAGTAATCTATTATATAGTCTAAATGGACCTAAATACCACATAAGAAAAGAATTGGCTTCTGTAGCAGAATTATTCGCGCCAATAAAAAGATTCTCGTACATTAACGAAATGAATATAGAAATTAATCAAAGTAACATTATATACCACACTGTACTGAAACGTAGCATTCTCTCTGCATCTGACTCATGCTTTAGACATTCCACTTCCCTGTCTTTAGTAAAACACTTACACAGTTCCCGTTCCTACTTAAATCTTCTAGTTAAACAATGAAGAAAATGTGTTAAGTACTTCCTGTATATTTCAGAGTTATGGATGTGCAGTTTTCCTTATCAGTTTGTTTAAAGTTTTCTAAATACAAAAACGTGTTGTATGGTTTTTCTTTTTTAAAGATCGCATTGAAAATCGAAGGTTCTGTTCGGAAACTGTATAAGTAACGATAAAGTGTCTACTAATGACGACGTCATCTGTCAGATATTCACAACGTCAAGTTAAATAACAGGTGCTTTTAACTTGCTGTCCGACATCAGTATCTTCTGTATTAACAATCCCTCTTCTCCAACATAAAACACATGTGTGGCATAAGTCTATGAAAACATTCATAAACAAATATGGTATCTCTTTTTAAAACTAAAATATAACTATTAAATACTATAGTTCACACATTTTGGCATTATAAGCAGTTTCTCCATTTGTAAACAATATCATTTGCTACAGATATGTCAACACTCGTCTGCATGTGGGTAAGCCTACATATTTCGCTGCCAAAGGTAATTAAAGGCTTTTGCAAACACTGCTGGTTCAGGTGAGTCAGTTCGTAAGGAGCTGTATCTCCTGAAACCTGCATTGTTTACCACTTAGACAATAAATTGGGGTTGTCCAATTTTCAACATAGAAGAATTTGTGAAATTCGACAGTTAAAAAGAGTTTTAGTGTTCACAGCCTGTGGACGTTAATGATGATATGAACCCGTATATGGGAAAATGTACTAGATGGATTTTGTGGACAGTGTAGGAGCAGATCAGCCTGCGCATCTGCAGATCAACACTGTTCACATATTAATCAAATGAACTTTTAAGAAGCTTCTGTTGACTTCTATAATGATAACTGATAAGTATTAATTAAAATCGATATGTTATAAATATGGAATCTTTTTTAAAAAAAACACCTTTTGGAAACATGGAATAGAGTTATGGAAAAAGAAGAAATTGCTCATGGTGAGCATTTTCTCCTTTCTCTACAATGTTTTTAATCGTTATATGCTGCAAATGCGTCAAAATGCGTCTACAAATGGAAACGGGCTTATTTTGTTTGTTTGAATTGTGTTTTACGCAGATTTCAACAATTTGTCAATTATATCCCGAAGTCACATGAGTAAGTTATGTCTCTTCCATTTATCCTGACTTAAGCGTCTAGTCAGTCGTAATCGTACTTCGTATAACCCGACTGGGGATTGAACCCGCATCCTAGGCGGACTGTCTACCTCTTCATCATCGAGGCGGACCGATAGAAGAATGAGAAAACTCGTTAAGTTCACATCAGGCAACGTTTAAGGCGACTGCACTGTAAGACATTACATCAAGACATGTTTTTTCCTTTCTCTTAAACAGACGCTTTCTGACGCCTCTGCAGCAGAAGGCTTTTGATAAACTAAATAATGGTGAATTAAAGATGGTGAACATTTTCTCCTTTTGTCACATCGTTTTCAACTTAATTTAACTAATAGTTCTTTTACATATAGAAAATATATATAGTTTTACTAAATGTTTTCAAAGTCCTCTACTGCAGATTTGTTTAATGTAGGAAAGAGGGTGGGGGTTAAATACATAAACAAAACAGTACATAATTAATATTCACGGTTCGCGGTTCAAAGCGTGCGTTCCACACGCATCATGATAAACACATTTCTAGTACGATCTAACCCTTGTTCACACCCACAACTCTGAGGGCTCACAAACATTTGAGCCGCGTCAGTTAATGTTGAACCTTACTGATTCTCCGTAACGGGATGTTATAAAGGTTCATTTACATTACACTAGTTGAGCTACAAAACTATGACAAAAGACGCATAAATGACTAGAATATAAGAATTGGGAGTTAATGCAGTTTCCAAAATAAATCGATCATATCACGGCAACCAGTTCACCTATCCATGTTTTTCCTGACTTTCTCACACCATTACTTCACACAACAGTCTTCCCAAGCAGCTGGCTGCTTTTCCACATATACTGTTTGCCCATTGGTGGAAGACGCTTGTCGCAATGACTTTAATTAAACGTTGGAAAGGATGTTGGCCGAACCGGGGTTCAAACTCACACCTGGGTTTACAGCCCGCGTTGCTACCCACTGATCTACCGGGGCTCGATATGTTAACGCAGAGTGACGACCCTAGGGGTGGACTGCTTGGATACACAGACTCGTATGGATCTTCACTGTACGTAGTTGCAGTAAGACCCTTAAAATACAAGACACGGCATTCATAAAAAGAAAGAAGGCTACTCCGTTGTGATACTTGGAACAACACTTTAAGACGTTTGAGTTGGAATTACAACACTCGTCTTTTACATGTTTACCAGGGGCGTAGCTTGGCAATAATCAATGTGTAGGACGTCTCGTGAGAAAATCAACATTGTGGACACAAAGGCCTACCCGGATATACACTTTCCGCCTCCCGTGGATTTTCTGTTTCAGGAATCACTACTCTATCTATAACCCCTAAGACGGAATGTGTCGGCCGGATCAGTCTGCGCGGACAGCGTAGGCTGATCTGGTCGATACAGTTCGCCAACTCATTATGCATTATCGACACATTTGTTCTTGTTTTTGTCTTTTTCCCGACCCTCTGTAATGTTTTCTACTTTTTCCATGCCAATTCATGCATATTTGAAAAATACTTCCATTGGGAATTGTATAACATGATATAATTGTCTAATAAGGATATGATATGTCTCCAATGATGTTCTAAGATGTTCATTGTAATACTCCGTAATATTTAGCTTTGCATGTTAATGTGTTACCACAATGCAATGGTCAGGGATTCATCAAGATGTTAATCTGCTGATTAGTTGATTAATACCACGTGACAGTTTATAGATAACACGTGCTGGAAATAATTTTACATGCAAGATAAATAGAATATTATGAAATATAAATAAGCCGTTCCTCTGAAAACCAACTGTTTTGACTTCGAAAAGTATCGACTTAGATCACCCTAAGCATGCCGCGCAGGCTAAACAGGACACACACGTTTCGACTCCTGTTGATTTTCTGTTTCAGTCGGAACTCTTTAGCTTCCGTATGACGTGTGTACACAATGTAATTCGACGCGTATTTGTGCACGCGCGTGACGTCATTCTATTTTAGGTGACGTCATTTATGAATGGGCTTTTGTTATTGTGAATGCTATTTCTTAAAACTAGTGAGAATGAGTGTAGATTTACCTGAAAACATAATTTTACATGCAAGATAAATAGAATATTATGACTATTGTCTTTTGATATGGATGTTATCGGGCTCGGGTTAGGATTATTGATGAATCGGCTCGGTAAACCTCGCCGATTCATCAATAATCCTAACCCTTGCCCGATAACATCCATATCAAAAGACAATAGCATAATATTCTCTATATATCAGGATACGTCTGTGTGGCATGCTTAGGCTGATCCTGGTCGATACTTTACGCAGAGTCCATAATGTTGAATTTCTCACGAGACGGCCTGCACATTGATTATTATATGATTATTGCCAAGCTATGCCCCTGCAAGAGAATGATTCTCATGTAAGGTTATGGTACTTTTCCACTGATAGCTTTGCTGTTAAAGTCAATTACACGCGGTTTGGATCAATCGTTTGAGAGCGATTCGAGCTCATCACTCTAGATTGCACACACAACTTTTCAGTCACATAACCGTTCATAACTGGCTGCTTTTCCAGATAAAGTGTTCGCCCATTGATGATAGACGAATGACGTTTTTCGCATTGACTTATGTCACTTTCTTCACAGGCAACTGGCTATCTTCCAAACTATCTCATTTTAGCCTTTCAGAGGAAGCCGAATGCCGCTTTCCGTTAGTCGAACACACGACCCCTGGATGTATAAACCTCGCCGTTACCATTTGAGTTACCGCCTCGATGGTGAAGTGGTAGAACGTCCACCTCGGATACTGGTGTTCGCGGGCTCGATGCCTAGCAGGTTTATACAAAATACTTTAAAAATGGAAGTAATGGGTGCTCTCCTTGACACTCAGGATAAATGGACCACAAGCACTTGTAACTAACCCAGGAAACGCCGTCATCGATATAACTGAACATTTGTTGGCAGCGACGTAAACACCAATCAATAATAAATCAAAGCCCTGAAGGTGCTGGCGGCCTGGGGGCTGCAGGAAGGTTGGAGAATTAGGGAAAATGTGAACGGAAATTAAAATTGTAGCTTATGTATATGTATTTATTGTAAATAAGTTGAAAGATCATATAATTTTTTTTGTTAAATATCACGAAACTGCCAATTCGAAAACAGGGGCACCTTGTTGGCCTTATATCGCTAACAAGTATACACAGTTAAGACATGAATAATCAAAGGAAAATATGACAGCAGGTTTAGGCAGAAACATTTTGAAGCTTCTGCCTGATTATATTGAGAGATATGTCAATTTTATATCAACTTCCATCAAGTAGTTTCTGTGTGTTTTACAAATTGCACCCACTCGAGAAAACTTGGAGTTTCAGAGAGGTTCAGTCAATATTTTTAAAAATCCGGCTAGGCCATTGGTTTCTGACAAGAAGAATATAATACTTTTTCTTTGTTGTCGCCATGGCAACAAGTTGTGTACTGAATGGAATTATGTGATCAACTGTAAAAGTGGGGCCATGCAAGGAACATCCATGCCAATTTGTATCAACTTAAAGCAGGTGGTTTTTGAGAAGTGCTACGGACAGTGAGTTGGTCAAATAGATCATCTAAAGCCTGGCTCAGGTGATCAAAAAAGCTTAGGTTACAGGACCATAAAATGACTAATATATTGAATACATAATTTCTTGTTTAAGGATGACCACAGTTGTGGTTGAAAGTGATAAGTGTAATGAAGCGTAGTATTGTGTAAACAAGAAAATATGTATGTAATTTGATCCAGCAACTAACATAATGAAAACATTAAAAGAAATACACTATTACGAGATGTTTGTTAAACTGTATGCACCCCCCCCCCCACCCCCCTGAGCGCCATGTTGTCAGGAATATTTGGATTTGTTTTGACCCGATGACCTCAAAATCAATAGAGGTCATCTACTGGTCTACCTCAACCTCCATGTCAAGTTGAAGGGCCAAAGGCGCAGGTAATGTGGGTTATCACTGTGACAAGCATTTTGCGTTCAAGGCCTTGACCAATGACCCAATGATCTCAAAATCAATAAGGGTCATCTACTGGTCAGGTCCAACCTTAAAGTCCAGTTTGGGGACCATAGGTCCATCATTGTTTAGTTATCACTCGGACAAGCTTGGTCACTGTGACCTTGACCTTTCACCTGATGACCTCACAATAGGGGTCATCTACTGGTCACCCCCCGCCTCCATATTAATTTTGAGGGTCATGGGTGCATGCAATGTCGAGTCATCACTCGGACAATATATCGCGTTCAAGTTCAATAACCTTGACCTTTGACCCAATTACCTAAACATAAATAGGGGTCATCTACTGATCACCCCCAGCCTCCATATCAAGTTTGCGGGCCATGGGTGCAGGTAATGTCGAGTTATCACTCGGACAAGCTGTTCATGTTCAAGGTCACTGTGACCTTGACCTTGGACCCAATGACCTCAAACTCAATAGGGTTTATCTACTGGTTACCCTCAACCCCCAAGTCAAGGTTGAGGACCATAGGTCTAGGCATTGTTGAGTTATCACTCGGAAAAACGTTGGTCTACCGAGGGACCGACCGACCGACAAACCGACCGACCGACATACCAACCGACCGACATGTGCAAAGATATATACCCTGTTCTTCGAGAGGGCATAACAAGAATTTTAACAAAGAGCAATATGCTGCACTCCATAAGCATGTGTTACTCCTACACATTGAAACCATCAATTCATCATGTATCAGTTACGGATTGATTGGGTCCACTTTTAAGGACATAGGAGAAAATAGTGGAGTTAGAGTTCAGAAAGATAAGAGCATTCTGATCCCTTAGTAGACCATTTGAATAGCGTGCTGTTAAGGGATTGGGAAAATGTGCATTTATGGAGCACAGAGTTATGTAGCACTTGTGTTAAAAATGCACCCAATGAACCCTTATAACGTTTTGACTAATTACCTAGTTTGAGCATATTGGACAGTTTTGAATAAGGCCCAAAGTACATGAGAAACAAATAATATGACCAAGTGTCATGCTAATTAAATAGAAAATATTTTTTTTGCACCAATGCAATAAACTGAACTGGTAATGATGTTGGGGAAAAAAGTTTGAAAGAAAATAATTCTCTAAACCATGGACTAGATTGGGAGAGAGTGTTTGATCATGGCTATACTGAAAATAAAACAAAGAAGAAAATTATTGATAACAATTAACAGCACATAGTTAATACAAGAGAAGCATATAAGCATACTAGGGATGGCAGCGATTAATCGGTTACCCGGTTAACCGTATGTTTTTCGATTAATCGGTTAGTAATTCAAGTAACCGAGTACTCGGAAAAATAGATAAATTAAATACACAGTCGTATTTCACCTTTTGTTCTTTTCAATTTATCACACGTATCTGACCAGAAGTTAATTATTCACACCTCGATCGGGAATGTTTACATAACTGTGAAAATGTATTAATGACCGTTTGTTATCGAATAAATGTGGCTGATCAAACGATTAATTACAGGACAGTTTGTTTCTTTTAAAATAAACGTTGATGTCTAATACAAGGCTAGAAATATATGATAAGGACTTATTAATGTTATTGGAATGAATTTGATAAATTCGAATTGTTGTATTTGTATTTTTTCCACCAATCGGATTAGAAGATTTAAAGAGAAGTTTTCTAACACA